>CM030172.1:29012179-29029679 GCA_017639675.1 Aplochiton taeniatus | reverse complement strand
TAAGATTGCGGTGGGATTGCGTCGGGCTCCATGATGGCTCCTGGCGGGCAGATAGCACCATGTGATATCCAGAGGGGAGCGCAGCGCCTCTTATTAACGCAAGCTGTCGGCACATGGGAGAGATGACATCCTAGGGATGATGACTAAGACCCATTCACGTACACCTTTGATGTGGGACTGCTGTGTAGTTGGCTCACCGAACGTGTTTCAAGATACGGGTATTTGAGGTCATCGCATAGTGACTAGACGAGTTTACAGCAAGTACAATGAGCTGGTACCAGCCTCCAGTACACAGACACATGCACGCACGCACACACACAACACACACCCACACACACACACACATACCACGGTCATGGTCTATATAATTAAACACAGAGGGCTGCATGAAGGGTTTTCATCATTACCTCTGGAGGCTGTGTAAGTACCTTATCCTCTCCGATAGTCTATGTATAGTAGACGCAGTTTAGACAATAGGGCCCAGGACAGGATGTGTGATAGCCTACAGCATGTACAGGGGGCCAACCAAAGCCTTGTATTGCTGAGAATTGACAAACGACTCAAGGACTGATGGGGAGCTTGTTTTTGCAGATCCGTGCAATTCCTCCTAATTGCCTCACCTCTGCACATAAACCTTGTGTGTGTGTGCGTGTGTGTGTGTGTGTGTGTGTGTGTGTGTGTGTGCATGTGCATGCTTGTGTGTGTAAGTGTGTGTTTGTACAAACATGTCGGCGAGCTCTTTCTCTCTCATAGCAGTGTCAGCAGGTGAGATGGCCTATTGGGAGAGAAAAGAGAAATCGGTGAAGCATGCAAATCGCTACTCCGAGGGGAGAATCAATTAGGAGTGTGGCGGTCAGGGCTGTAATGCTGGCAGGGCCAGTTAGGACCGGGGCCGACGCTGAGAGCGGGGGCCGAACTACCCCGCCCGCCCCCCCCAGAGACCATGCTCCACAGGGCCATCTCACACTTGCAGTGCTCTTTCTCAAACACTGGCCTTTTACCCTCCCCCACCTCTCCCTTCCCTGTTTCTCTTTCTGCTGCTAATTGGTACAGCTTCACAGTGTGTGCCCATCATATATTTTTTGCCTTTAATACATTTTTTCCAATATAGTGTTTTTTTCAGTGTTTGTGAATAAGCTTTACATTGTATGAATCAAGAAGATATGTTAAGCTATGTCTTAATGGACATGCCTTGTTGCTTTACCCTTTTTGTTCTGTCTCGCCTCTCAGATTCATGATGTCCTCCATCTCAAGAGAAGCCTGATATCGGATTGGCTGAGAGTACTGGACCGCGCCTCCTTCCCGACATAGCCACGCCCAGCCTGTACAACATGGAGTCCGCAAGCATGACTCAGACCGTCCTCCTCCTCTGCTGCTTCCTCTCTGCACTGGCACTTTCTGTGAGGTCATCATCAGTGGCCGGCGCCCCGCAGCCCCTCGCCGGCGGCTCTGCCGTCATCACGGCCTCGCTGGAGGACCAGGAGTACTCCTCGTTCCGCGCGGAGAACCCAGAGTGGACCTTCAACCACCTGGCAGTGGACTATCGCAACGGGAACGTCTACCTCGGAGCGGTCAACCGCATCTACAAGCTCTCCCCGGCGCTGGAGGTCCAGGTGTCCCACCAGACGGGGCCGGACGAGGACAACCGCAAGTGCTACCCGCCCCGCATCGTGCAGCCCTGCAGCGAGCCGCTCTCCCTAACCAACAACGTCAACAAGATGCTGCTGATGGACTACCGGGAGAACCGGCTGCTGGCCTGCGGCAGCCTCTACCAGGGCATCTGCAAGCTGCTGCGGCTGGACGACCTCTTCAAGCTGGGCGAGCCCTTCCACAAGAAGGAGCACTACCTGTCCGGCGTCAACGAGAGCGGCTCCGTCTTCGGCGTCATCGTCTCCTACGGCAACGCCTCGCCGGACATGCTCTTCGTGGCCACGGCCGTCGATGGCAAGCCTGAGTACTTCCCCACCATTTCCAGCCGCAAGCTGGCGCGCAACTCGGAGGAGGACGGCATGTTCGCCTACGTCTTCCACGACGAGTTCGTGGCCTCCATGATCAAGATCCCGTCGGACACGTTCACCGTCATCCCGGACTTTGACATCTACTACATCTACGGCTTCGGGAGCGGGAACTTTGTCTACTTCCTCACGCTGCAGCCAGAGATGGGCAACGGGCCGGCAGCGGGCTCCTCCTCGACAGGGCGGGAGCAGGTGTACACCTCAAAGATCGTCCGCCTCTGCAAGGCCGACACGGCCTTCAACTCCTACGTGGAGGTGCCCATCGGCTGCGTGAAGGGCGGGGTGGAGTACCGGCTGCTCCAGGCGGCCTATCTCTCCAAGGCGGGCGCCATCCTGGCGCGCTCGCTGGGCGTGGCGGCGGACGATGACGTGCTCTTCGCGGTCTTCTCCAAGGGCCAGAAGAGGCGGCCCCGCGAGTCCTCTCAGGAGTCGGCCCTCTGCGTCTTCTCCCTGCGGGAGATCAACGACCGCATCAAGGAGAGGCTGCAGTCCTGCTACAAGGGGGAAGGGACCCTGGACCTGGCCTGGCTGAAAGTCAAGGACATACCGTGCAGCAGCGCCGTGAGTGCTGCACCTGACACACACAGACACGCACACACACACACACACACACGCACACACACACACACACACACACACACACACACACACACATACACAAACACTAAAGCTCACACACACTCAGGACATTTAGCTGTACAAATCCCACCCAGACCTCTCTATCAGGCTATTATGAACAGCACTCTAGATCCCAAAATATACCATCTTACTAACTGAAAGATTATAGTTAACAGAATGAGGAGCAGGGTATTTTAGAGGTAAAGCAAGATGGAAAGCCCACCTGCTCCTGCGGTAATGAGAGCTCCGTTGCTCTCCAGGAGGTAGTCACAGCCCACATGTTCCAGGGTGCTTAGGTGACTGATTTCATTATTATGGGGTGTTAACTAGCTCATGTCCCTCACTCCCACTCTCCTCTTAAACAACAGACATCACCAAAATTAACATAATCGCATTCCTCCATTAGACCATTGGAGATTCAATAGCTCAGTTCATTTGATTACTCACTTTGTACACGGCAAAAAAAAAAAAATGGTTACATTACATGTCAGCCATTTTCTCTTCATTCCAAAGCAGCCAAAGCTCAATTATGCAGCAATTCGGCTTGTATTAGCCCTCTGATAAAAAAAAAGCAGACAGGCTGAAGAAACCAGAAATTGCCTTTGGAGAGTCCATTTGTTAGTGTGATGACTTCCCTCTGAATCACAGGCTTGGACAAATAAATGGTGATGCTAGACATGGCAGATTAGAAGCGAAACAAAGCTGTAGGCAAGGACTATTGAAGACAGCACGGCCACAATCCTAGGGTCTCAGGGATTGGTGAAAAAGAATGTGATTAATTCCCATTTTGGTGTTATTCATTTGTTTCAAAGCCATCTATGAGTGATAGCCATGGTCCAGTCAAATGATGGAATGGTGCTGAATTCTAGGTGATACATTGTACTAGTATGAACCACATATGATTCTAAAATGATTATAAGATGACAAGACTGTCCTGTGTTCTCATTGTGTCCTGAGCAAACAGGCCTTGCCCTCCTCAAACACACGTTTTGTGTGAAACAGTTTGACCGTCGCCCCACAGTACCCTTAGCACTCATCCGGCATGGATGGATGAGCGGGGAGCCGTGGTGCTGTCCTCGCATAGGAATCACAGTGTTTATCTACGCGGGTGCCGGCTTGCCGCTGTTACAGGGGCGGATAAATCAGAAGCGAGTGGCGTTGTCGACGGGAAGTGTGAGGGAGGACACAGGGTTAGCGGTGAGGAATGATGCCATTTCAGCACGCGCGCCGCTCCACGGCTCGGAGACGCATAAATTAGAGAGCCTGAACCCGCGACAGCAGGCTCAGTCAGAGATAGATAGCCCTGACCCCCCCCCGTAACTATGGCTACTGCTGGGGCCATCCCTTTAAAGGCAGGGATTTGAAGGCGTTTGATTATCGATGGCAAACTAGGGAAGGAGGGGAAAACACAGCCCTAAACAAATGACTTCTGAAGGTTTTTTAAATGATGTATTAAAAGCAGGGGGTTGCATAAATTATCCCGGGGTTTCGAGTGTTGCTCGTACTTCAAACGCGCGCGCTCGTACGCAAACACACTCACAGACATGAACACACACTCTGGAACACACTCACAACACTCGCTCAGACACACAGAACATAAAGGCCCCTCCCTGGAGCTTTAGGATGCGATTAGAGATAAACACGGCCATTTCTGTTTCTGTTGGATCCGTTCACAATGGGAACATGGCGTATGACAAGAGTCAACGCACGGGGAGAATCAGCCAGCCTCCCGCTCGCTGACTGTGTGGGGGAGTCCATGTTTGTGTGTGTACACTATCTGTAAGATGGATGTCTCCCTAAAATCCCACGCATGATTCTACAAGAATCGCGGGCTGTTAGCCTCCGAAGGATTCCTGGCGTTTTAAATAATGCATGAAGGAACGCCACATACCAGATATAGCCAGAAATGTAGTTTCAAGTCATCATTTGCCTCTTTCTTTCCCTCCCTGGTGCACATGCTGCCAAGATAGACACAGATCCAAAAAAACCATGCTCGCAAAGAGAAGTGCAGCAGCAGAAGGCAGCTTGGGGACGCTCGTCATATGAAAGTCTAATTGAGGAACCACAGAACCGTGGTGAGAGATCAAGCAAGGGGTCTTGTTTCTCTCCCCCTCTCTCTCTTTTTGAACACACTTGGCACACTCCCCCAGTGCAGACCCCGAGACTCTATCAACAGCATGACAGGCATGTGTCTACACAGCCGACTTAGTTCCTCCAGCTCCTTTAATGACGCTAGCTAGGGGGTAGTTAATGTGGTTTAGCACACGCATTCCACGCAACCCAACACACACACACACACACACACACACTCTCACTCAAACACCATTACCGTAGAATACTAGTCACCAATGCCTGGTGAATGAAAAAGGAGACCGCTGTATGGACAGAATAATGCACCATTAGTGCTTTTTTAACGGTTCCCTACGTTTCCGGCTGCTGCCCATATTGCCAATGTAAAGATGAGAGGAGTCCCTCTCCCTCTCCCCCTCTCTCTCTTTCCTTCTATCTCTCTCTTTCAAGCTCTGTCGTATTTTGAACATGATGTGTTTTTCCTCCAATTAATGTCCGGATGAACAACCCCCAGGCTCATTAAAGTAGCTTGACTGTACTGAGCTGTAGAGCTCGACCAAAAGCACCCACCCACCCGCACACACGCACGCACGCACGCACGCACGCACGCACGCACGCACACACACACACACACACACACACACACACACACACACACACACAGGGACTAATGTTCTTGCCTTTACAGACCTTACCAGAACTGATAAGTCACATGTCATGTTTGTCTGTACTTAAAATCCCACGTGAAATGCACATTCACATGGCCCAAACTGTGAACAATTTGTCATTGCTTTCACACAAAATGCATTCAATGACCACATTCTCCAAAATCCATGAACTCTTTTCTCATTCATATTCCACCATCTGCAAAACACTATATAATTGAAGGACATTTTTCAAACGCTAAGACACTGTTTTCCAAACTGTTAAAAACACATTCAAAACAGAATGATGGCAAATTCCGTGCATTTCTGCAGTGACCATGTTGAAATATATAGAAAATATTAGCTCAATAGTAAAATTAGTTGGTTATTCAACTTTAGTTTTTCCCCAACTTACCGAATGACTATATCCGAAGATGTAGAAAAAATGTATAATATTGACGCAAAATGCTGCATTTTTTATCAATTCTTGTTACATATATTTTAGTACAAGTGAAATGGTGTTAAAATCATTCTATAAATGAAATACTGATTTATGTGGGAAATTCATTTAAACTTCAAAGATAAAAGTTAATCATCTTTGTGATGCTCCCTGTTGTTAGTGTTTTGAAGGTCAGTGTGTTATGAGCGATAACTATGCTTTCTCAGTGAGAATTGTTGTCAGCGTTATGGTTGAACAAGCTTCTTTTGAGACATGTATGAAGTGTTTTGGTGACTTAAGTGAGTTTTGGAGGTGAGATTAACTGTTTGGCCAAGATGCTTTGCAATGCCGACTGTATGAAGAGTTTTGAAAACGTGGCTTCAGTTGTGACCGATGCAACTGAAAAAACTGTAAACAGTCTATGCACATTTCCTCTACCCATTTGATAAATAATACCTTTTGATCAGTTAATAATCTTTGACACAGGTCATCTTTGAATCTGGAATGAATATACACATATACGCACACACACACACATAGACACAACCATTTACCATGAGTCATTCCAGCTTAGTTCATTAGCATTAGCCTTTTCATTAAAACAAGTATCAATGTGTGTAATTGCCCTTCAGAACTAAGAAAAGTAGTTTGCTTCTCTCTGGCCAACTGTTTCACAACCGCAGTTTTCTCAACTGCAGGTCATAAAATGAGAAAGGTCGATTTTTCAAACTCGCTTCGCTTCCAACTTGTGTGAGATGTGAGTAAAGCAGTGTTGGCACCGATCTGATGTTTCTCGATCAACTTGAACGTAACATTCGATAGGTCAGACTCAAGCGTATCCCTGGTGGATTGACTTGGCAGAGAAATGCAGCTATCTGCACAGCGGATATTGCTGAGTCATAGGTCCAAAGATTGCTACAAAGACTACGAACCAGCCTTTCTTCTGATTTCTATAGATTGGCTGAGCTGCAGACTCCTTTATGGCGTTGACCACTTTAATCTTAGACAAGCAACACTACATGTTAAAGAATTATTCTTCCTCTCCATGAACAATTATTTTGAAGGTTTTGTGCACCACTGAAAACGCTTGGAAGCGCTATGGAAGCATCAGCTATTTATTTCGGTTTCTGCTTGAAGTTTCGGCTTTAAGCGACTCGGCCGGATTGAGGGAGGGAGAGATAGAGAGAGAGAGAGAAGCAGAGAGAGAGGAAGAGGGAAGAGGGGAAGCATTCTCCCAAACGGCCACGCTTGACTGAGCCACATAATGCGTGCTCAACAGTATCGGCCTGCAAAGGGCCCGCATCCATACATCATTGTGAAGTGACATGTGACCTATAAAAAAAGAAAAAAAGGAAAAAAAACGCCTCCCGCTCGTCTTCGTTCACCGTGTCAGCAGAAAAAAAAAAACGCCTGGAAACAACAAGATGGGAAAGCGGTGAATTCTCTCCTCTCTCCCAGTGCCACCATGGTTTGGTCTGCAGAGCCAGGACAATGCGGTGGTCCCCCTCGCAGTGAGCAAGGCGAGCGGCAAGGTCGCCTGCTCCTCCATGTCCATCCGCTGCCCTCTCTCCTCCCTCTCCCGCTCCTAATGATCATTAATTACACGTCATTAACAAGCATGCTACGGGCTGTTCTTCCACATTTGTCATTGGCGCCGACTTCACGTTCAGAATCCTCGGCAATTAATTAGACCATTCTACTTGGGCTGTTGCTTTGAGTCTCTCACTCGCTCTTTTTCCGAGTCTCTCACTCACTTTGGGTCTGTCTATCTTTTTCCCTCACAGTCTTTTTTTCCCTCCCTTTTTTCTCTCGTTCTTTCTCTCTCCCTCTCTCTCTCTCTCTTTTCCCAAGACCTCCGCTCTCTCTCCTCTTGGTTCTCTTGACTCTCTTTCTCCTTCACTGTTATTTGATCAACCTTCAGATGGCATCTCCGCTGTGCCTGAGCAGCCATCTTTCTTATTTCCCCATGGCAAGAGGGAGCTCCTTCTAATCACGGCGCACTGATTCAGGCTAGGCCACATCCTCCGGAAGGCAGGGCTCGCTGGATTCATTAGAGGCTGGAGCCTGGCTCGGTGCTTTTCCGCCAGCGTGCTAATTAAATCTCCATATATGATACCGCTTGTTAAAGGTCAGAATCCATCACAATATCATTATTCTGTGATTAAACAAGTGTCTCTCCACTCAGCCGCCAGCCCAGCCGCAGAGCAGAGCCCAAAACCAGTCATTTGTGGACTTTCTGTCTTCCCCTTGAACTGTCTGGCCATCTGACTATATTGGAAGGTCGCTCTCTTTCTCTCTCTCTCTCCCACCATCTCTCTTCCGCTTCCTGTCATTAGGTTTGATTGGGTTGTGTTCTCTACCCCAAGCACTTCTGTTAGAGCTCTCTGCTTACTGACAGGTGGGTGCATCCATACAGATGAGCGGGGTGAAACACACACACACACACACACACACACACACACACACACACACACACACACACACACACACACACACACACACACACACACACACAGATTGTCTTGTTTGATGAATTTTCCTGGAGCACTGTGTAGCAGGTATGTGTATATGATATGTGTGTTTGCAAGCAGACTCAAACACAAATATTTTTCTTCTTTTTGCCTTTGACTATGAGAAGAAATAGACTTAGACAGTCAATAAAAACCTAGACGAAAGCACACAGCGTCAGTATACATCTCTTTTTGTCTTTATTGTAGCCCTGCTCACACGCACACTCACGCGCGCGCACAGGCACACTTCACAGCCGGTATTTGCATCCCATATAGCCTATTGATCCGGCAAGACTGATGGTGCGTCTTTGAGAAATGACACCACAGTCGCACGCAGTGCTTGCCGTAAGTGTGTGTGTGTGTGTGTGTGTGTGTGTGTGTGTGTGTGTCCGTGTTTGTGTGTGTGTGAGAGAGGAAGTCTGCGTTTGCTCTTTAACACTAATCATTCTGACTGTTTTGGAATACTCCCCAGGGTACCATATAGACACAGTGAAATGTACTGCTGGGACAGCTTTTGCACCGCTCTTTCACCCAAATCACTACACGTTTAGGTTACATTTTGAAACGGAATCATTCAAAAATACCCCAACTTAACATTGCTGTAGCATGCACCAAAGGATCGCTAGAATCAATATCAATATCAATAGAACCCAAAATAAACACTTTACTTAACACAGCATTTTGTTTACTACAAAAGGTTCCATGTGTCACTCTTTTGTCTGAAACCTTCACTAAACTTTGAAAGTGTGGCTGTGGTGTATGTGTGCACAAGGCTCTCTGTTCCATCATTCCCCCTGTTACTGAGTTCACCTCTGCCCGCCCCAAGGCTTAGAGGCAGCGCTGCACCTAGGTTGACATTTCCTCCATTCAGTGTCTGGGCCCCAGGCTCAGCTGGGGACTGGGTTGTCCTCTATGTGTAGAGTCAGCAGTGTAGCCATTCCTCTCCAGCACGCACAGCCAGACCTTTGATGATGAGGTTTACTCTCTCTCTCTCTCTCTCTCTCTCTCTCTCTCTCTCTCTTCTCTCTCTCTCTCTCTCTCTCTCTCTCTCTCTCTCTCTCTCTCTCTCTCTCTCTCTCTTTCTCTCTCTCTCTCTCTCTCTCTCTCACACACACACACACACACACATGCACACAACACTCTTTTTCCCACACTGTCACTCACTCTCTCTGTCTCCTGCTCTACCTTTCTACGTCTTTATCTCTCCCTCCTTCCGGCTAACTTTGATTTCTAGCTTTCATTGTTCTCTCTCTTGCTGTCTCGCTCTGTCTCTTACTTGCTCTCTCTCTCCCTCTCTTTCTCTCACGCGTTCTCCCCCTTCCCTCTCTCGTATACTGGGTCTGAAAAAGGAGGTGCTTTTCATTGGAGAGTTAGAGATCGACGTGCTGGAGACAGCCCAGAGACAATCAGTTTGAGGGGAAACGGGATGAAAAGGGACGACAGGGCTGGAGATGAGAAGGAAGCAGCGGATGATGATGAGGGGCGAGAGACACAGCCAGGGCCAGAGGAGAAGAGAGGGAGAGAGAGCCTTTGTACGGCAATAGGGCTGGACAGTGAAGAGTCAGACAGGTTTTACGGTGGGTCCTTTGAAGAGAGGAACACGGACACAAAATGGAGCCAGCCTGTGACTGGGAGAATGTGTGGGTGTGTGTGTGTTTGTGTGTGTGTGTGTGTGTGTGTGTGTGTGTGTGTGTGTGTGTGTGTGTGTGTGTGTGTGTGTGTGTGTGTGTGTGTGCGCGTGCGTGCGTGCGCATGTGTGTGTGTGTATGTGTGTGTGAGAGAGAGGGAGTGTTTGAGTGTGTGCGTGTGTGAACGGGACCGTGCGCACGTTTGCGGGAGTGCGTTGAGTGTGTGTGTGTGTGTGTGTGTGTGTGTGTGTGTGTGTGTGTGTGTGTGTGTGTGTGTGTGTGTGTCTGTGTCTGTGTGTGTGTGTGTGATGGTGCGCCCGGCCATGCGTGAGGAGCGTGATGGAGGGCGCCATGGATCAGCGATCACACTGGCACCATCGTCAGCGGCAGAGTGGGCCGGCCCTGAGCCTCTCCACGGGCCTGCCCCAGACACAAACACAGAACACGGCCCAGGTTCAATTGAGGGTCACCCGCCTCCACCCCCACGCTCACCAAGGAGCTCTGAACCCATACTACAAAACAACACTGTAAATGTGATCAGGCATATGTGGATCATAAATAAACTGTTCTAATTCTGTTTGGTGAAATGATCTAAGCATTGTTAGTGAGTTGCGTTGAGTGTATGGATGCTGATCTATTGTTCTGGGCTTGTTTAACCTGATGGGAGGAGAGGGCAGTAGAGTCACATGTTAGATGGATAACCACAAAGGCTTCCAGTGAATCCTGTCAGTGTGTGGGGCTCATGGTGACATGGCCATTGTTTCTACTCTGGGATTAGACTGCTCAGTCTCGCCGCGAGTTCAAGTTCTCTGTTCTGTGAGTTTCGCCATGAGGTCTACAACCGCACGCCATCACTTTCCTGAATATAAACAAGGGGAAAAAAAGTGGACGCATAAATGAGTCACGACAGGGAAACTGGTGTCAGAGAAGAACACGTCTTGAAATCTATTGTTTGTGCTGTGGAGTACAGCGCTGGAACAGAGCGAGGAGGGTCATTGACTTTGGGAAGTTGCAGCCAATAGGACGTCTCCTTTAGACTCAGTGAGGCCAGATTAGGCCCAACATCAAAGATTCGCAGATAATCGCATTGAGCAGCACTAGTTTTTTACTCTGTTTCTCTCCCTATCTCTGTTTCTATCTCCATCTCTCTCTTGACACACACACACACACACACACACACACACACACACACACACACACACACACACACACACACAGTAAGAGAGAGGCATAGTTAGGAGTGACCTAGTTCTTGCCCTGGCACTGACCAGCATTTTAAGCGCTTAGTCAAGTCCCCCTCTCACGGTTTCGGGGAGACGATCTGTGTCTCCCCCGCACCATTGTTTCACCTTGGAACGCTGGCGGTGAAATATCCAGGGAAAATATGGTCTGGAGCTGCTGTGCTCTGGGGCAGCGAGGCCTGGATGGAGCTCGACGTGACAGGCTTTTCCATGATTGGCCTCCACGTTCACAGCTGTCTTGGCCAAGACGGGGCCATGAACCGGAGACGAGCGGGATTTAAAGTGGAACTGGACAACAGACAGGACGTAGAGGGAGAGGCAGGAGAGACAGCACTCAGGGGGGGGGGGGGGCTTGGAGCGTCACAACAGAGAAAGAGAGAGGCAGAGTCACAGAGGGATATTGTTTGTGCGGGGATGACGGAGATGGGTAGGATGTTGACACAAATGTCATGTTTGGTGGCAGTGCAATAAAAACGTGATGGCCGCCACACAGCCTCCCAGACGGACAGTCTATTTAATTTAATTGCTGCTTGTTGGGTGTGATTGGCGTGTCGCGACAAGGCGGAAGAGACGCCAGGACAGGTGCCACGGGCAGAAGATAACTGCACACAAGCGCTGCTTTTACGTGACACACACACACACATACACACACACACACACACATGCGTGGTTGATCATATAAACAGACTTCAGGTGAAAGGTGGGTCGTGCCTTCTCACATATAAAAGATATTTGCCTTTTTATAAAAAGACATCAGTCTTTGCTGCTTTATAAAGGAAGTGATTGGCCGTGTGTACATGGACAGATCCTACAATCCTTAGTCCACCTGCACCCCACCACAACACACCCAAAGATATACACTTTCTCTCTCTCTCTCTCTCTCTCTCTCTCTCTCTCTCTCTCTCTCTCTCTCTCTCTCTCTCTCTCTCTCTCAAACACACAGACACAGCCTCTTTCTCATTTCCCTTCTGATAGTCCTGGTAACCTTTGAATCCCAGAGGTGATGAGGCTCCTTTGTAACTGCTGGTAACAATGATGAAAATCAACTCGTCTTGTCTGCTGAAAGGAAGGAACATGTGATGGGGCTGGAGAGCTGAAGTGGTGAAACAGGACGTGGGGAGGGGCTGGGTGGATACTGGTGATTGGAGCAGATATAAAAGTCAGCCCCCCCGTGGTGCCAGCCTCCACCCCCTCCCCCTCCTTCCTCCTGATGATGCATGGCTGTCGTAGAGGCAGGAGACAGGCGCGGGGGGAGACTAAAACCGCCGTGGACACACGTTTCATTCAGCACCCCGTGTTTCTAACCAGGACCTTCTCCGGCTCCGCTTCCAAATGAACGCCATTAGTCTGGGACGAGGCCAGTGGGCTCGTCTGGAGGCAGATCCCTGACAGATGCTGCTTCTTCAAAGGTCATCTCCAGATGGGAGGAGAGGAGGCCAAGGGGAGACAAATGTCTGGAGGAAATGTTTCCTCTTCTTCTTGACAGCCTTTTCTTCTCTGTTTTCTCTCCCCCCCCCATATATATATATATATATATATATATATGTCCTCATCTCTTTGTCTCTAACCTTACCCACCCCCTACCTGAATGGCCTTCCATGTAAGCAGCGTCTTTATTAAGGACGCGCTAGTTCCACCATGTTCCATCTGTGTAATGGAGGCAGCTTACTAGAGGCTGAAGTGTCTGGAGGTGAAAGCCTGTCAGAGGAAGCTCCCTGGTCAGCTGATTAATCGCCGCCTCAGGGAGTGCACTTAAGGCTTCCAGGAACACGCTGAACAAAAAGACATAAACGAAAAAACAAACAGGCGGCCGGAATGTATTACCTTTACACATGACGTCAACGCACTGAAAAGTTATCCATAAACAAATGAAACATTTCTTTAAATCCCTGATTCCGTTCAACAACTTTTGGGGGACAGAACTACAGTTATTTTTTGAGAATTCATTACTTTAAACCAAAGATTATAGATTAATATTACGAATTCAGCAATTCTCATAAAAACTGTTTCATTTAGTGCAAACCTTGACCTAAAAAATTTGAATCTTTGTGACAGTCTTTGTACTAGCACATCATCGGACCCCTTGAAACAGATTTGTATACTGGATCAAACCTTTTTTTATGTTCATATTGCCTATTTTTGTTTGAAAAATAAATCTGAAATAACTCAATGTTCCCTCCTATGTTATTATTCCTAATAGGTGAGGTTGAACTGGATTCTGAGGAACAGGCTTGTCTTCATAATGACGTTTTTATCATGCTAACGTGTCCAATCTTTCATAACACACCACAGGATGTTTATGATTTATTAGATGGCCCTAGCAACAAAAAACTCGCCGCTGGATTGAATGTTCAAATTGGCACACGGTCTGTGAGGAATTACTTTTTTGTCAAATGACGGCGATAACAGTTGTGGATTTGACAATTCATAACTGCTATCTCATCAAACCTTTGACCTCTTTCCTTTTTTACGAGATGTGTTGAAAAAGGTTCAGATAGCTGGCAATATCAACTGTCACAGCAAGCTAGGCAAGCCTAGTGATGGGCTATTCATCACAGGGGGCTTTTTAAAATCCAAACCCACTGTTTCAAATCTATATGTACATACGGAGTAATGACTGTTCTCCAACACCATTATTTTCTTATCACAAACCATAAGTCATTCACTGTTTTCATGACAGCTATGAATTTGCTTCGTCCATTTAAAACATTCACAAACACACATAAACATGCGTGGCCGCACACACACACACACACACACACACACACACACACACACACACACACACACACACACACACACACACACACACACACACAGAGAGACTCACACACATACACTCCCATATACTGTACACACCATTCCAGTTACATTTTCTTCCATCTCGGTGCAATCTGAGAATCACAGTAGCATGTCCTAAAGGAAAGCATAACAGATGAAACTACCTCTTCTGAGTTATCTTTCCCTCCATATTTACGAGCAGTGCGGTGATTTGTTTGAGTTGCTTGGCAGGGGCAGCTTGCTCCTTTTTCCCATTTCATACGTTCACTTTGAATCACTTCACTTTGGACTTGTAGCCGTGTTGCCATTTTCAGATTTGCTGTTGCGTTGGGGGCTTCTGTCTGACAGAGTAGCCTCTGGTGTTATTATGTTCTCCAGCACGACTGCAGTAGCCGTCCTTCCTGCTCTGTTTGTCCTTCTCTGGGACATGTACACGGACACACAGGACTTCACACACTGAAACACGTAGATCTCACACGCAGTAGACGGTTTCCATTAGCAGGTCTATCCAGTGAGACACACACACACCCCTCCCACCTCTTCAATCTCTCCATCTCTCTCTGCTCTCGTGTCTGTCCTGAAGGTCATGGCCCATCTTCCCCATGCCAGGGTAAATACCACTGTGTCAGTCAGACTAAACTCAGATGCCGCCTAAAAGGCCAATTTGGCAGCCAGCTTTCACGCACATTAATATTCATATTCGTGACTTTTCTCATCCTGTGTCACGGGGGCTCAAGAGTTTCCGCCCCAAAAAAAGAAGTCAGATTTGTTGTGGGGAAAATTATGTTTTTTGACCATGCATATTTCAGATGCGTTGTCGTCTCCTGAATAAGTAGGGCTCTGTTGTTTGGTCACACACATGCATGCACCCCCCAATTCACGCTCCTATACAAGCAACCCCCCCCCCCCCAACACACACACACATACTCACTACTCACATGCTTGAATGCGTCCTATCCACGCGCGCTCACATTCCCCTAACCTCTCCATCTCTCCTCCCTCGGGCAGCTCCTGACCATCGACGACGACTTCTGCGGCCTGGACATGAACGCCCCGCTGGGGGTGTCGGAGATGGTGCGCGGCATCCCGCTCTTCGCCCACGCCACCGACAAGATGACCTCCGTCATCGCCTACGTCTACAAGAACCACTCGCTGGTCTTCGTGGGCACCAAGAGCGGCCGCATAAAGAAGGTAAGGGGAGGAGCCCTGCCGTGGGCGCCCGGGGACGTTGGGAGGAGGCCCGGTGGAGAGGGGGCAGATTGGTTTTCAGGCTGACGCGCTGACTCGGCAGATCTCCACCGGAAGGAGGAGGTGTCTGAAGAAGTGGGTGTAAAGAAGGAACATGCGCGTGTGTTTGTTAGCGAACCGCAGCATCACGTTTGTGTGTGTGTGTGGTTGTGTGTGTGAGAGAGAGAGAGAGAGAGAGAGAGAGAGAGAGAGAGAGAGAGAGAGAGAGAGAGAGAGAGAGAGAGAGAGAGAGAGAGAGCGAGAGAGAGAAAGAGAGGGTTGTGTTTGTGTGGAACAGAGGATCCTGTTCCTGAGTGTGTGAGGGGACCATTGCGTGTGTCCATGTGTTTATGTCTTATATGTGAAGGGGATCTGTGTTATTATCTACTCATTGTCAACATCTCCCCTTCCCTGTCCCCATATCAAAGAGAATCCACTTTGAAAACAGGTCTCCTTGCACTGTGCTGCCAAGATCAGGTAGCACTGAATCACTGACATGGGCTCCGGCTCAAAATGTCTGAGGAAAAACATGCACCTTTTTGGCCTAAGCTGAATAACAGATCATAAGACATGAATAACAGATCATAAGACATAGTTTAGCGTAGGAGAGGTTGTGTTCTAGAACAGCCATGACATGCTTAGACACACCAGCCTCACATTTCCCACCCTAACAACACAGCCTGTGTACTGCCAGCATGACCTCTAGGTGGGAAATCCTGGGGATTTCTGGTCAATTATTTCCACCTGGGGGTGAGATTTGACTCAAAGTCCTTGCAGAACGCGAGGCCCAAAGCCTCTCGTTCTCTTCAGACGGCAACGTACACAGCTCAACGCGATTGAGCACCGTGTAGAAGTGTCTGAGCTGGACATGGCTGGATAAGCCTGGTGTGGCATGACCAGAGCTCCAGGCTGAACGGCCCTCTGTGCGCCCCGCTCAGGGAGCCCTGTCCTGGGGTATGCTGCTGATATGGTGCCGGAGGGGGGATGGATGGTCTGACTGTGGAATGCCCAGAGAGCCATGACGGAGACTAATCCCAGGCCAGCAAGGCTGGGCCCAGCGGGCTACAGAAAATAATATTCCAGAGAGAGAGAGTGAGAGAGAGAGAGAGAGAGAGAGAGAGAGAGAGAGAGAGAGAGAGAGAGAGAGAGAGAGAGAGAGAGAGAGAGAGAGAGGTGGGTGGGGGGGTAGAGCCCGATAGAGGGATGTGACATCAAAGAATGTTAAACACAGACGTGTGAAGGAGTATAAAAATACAGAGATGTTTTTGAAGTGAGAAGCAGATAGGCTCAACGAGAGGGAGACACAGAGGGAGGGAGAGAGAGAGAGAGAGAGAGAGAGAGAGAGAGAGAGAGAGAGAGAGAGAGAGAGAGAGAATCCTTCACCACTCCCTTTCACCTTGGAGGAGACGGGGACAGAGAGTTAGGTGGGTGAAAGGCCCTGTTTTCCGTTGTGGTGCTTAACGTCCCTTTGCTGCTGCCTACTGGGCCCGAGGGCAGCCTGGATTCAGGGCTATGTGCAGGACAGACATCTATAGCTAGCCTAGCTGCTGGCTGTAAATGGACCAGCATTAGAGCTTGCCTCATCCCCCACACCTGCCTCTGACTGTTCAGTGCTGAGGGCCAGAGTAAGAGTAGGGGCAAGTTCCTTTGACAGTGAGCTAAAGGACATTACAATAGCAAAAGACAACAAAAGGGCGGTAGGATAACACACACACACACACACACACGCACACACACACGCACAGACCAACACCTTAACACACTCATACACAATCTTCAGCCCTCTGCAGCCTCCATTCCATTGTGTGTACCATTAGATGACATCAGCGATGGTAAAGGCCTAAACAAGACAATAAAAGGAATGGCCCTCTGCCTCTGTCGTTCATCAGTGACTTTATAACCCCCTGGCTAATGGATGGTGATTTATCCACGCTCCTCCATCTCTCCATCCCTTTCTCCCTCTCCTTCCCGCCATCTCTCTCTCTCTTCACGTCCCTCACTCATTCTGCACCACCTCTCTTTCTCTCCCACTTTCTGGTTATTTATTGTCCTGTGACTAGCGTGGCTCGCTGTCTAAATATTAGCATTAGTGTGGGTGGGTTTATACCGTCTCTTTGGACAGAGCCAATGTTCGTGTTTACAGGCTGATGTTTATGACATCATGAAGTTGGGGGCTACTGGGTTCAGGGCTTGTGCGGGAGGCTGAGTAAATTAAATCTCCTTGTGAAATGGTTTTATGTTTATGGACTGGGTTATTAATACAAACCTGGAAGCATCGTAAGAGCAAGTGTCGAAAACGTAGACGCACGCGTGCACAGACTTAGAAG
>CM030172.1:28989679-28997179 GCA_017639675.1 Aplochiton taeniatus | reverse complement strand
TCTTCGAAACCCGTTACCCTGGTTTGCTTTACTCAGCTGTTTGGTCACGTGATAGGTCAGTTAGACTGTCAATCACCTTGATTGACAGCTTCACTCTAACAAATTTACTGGGGATTTTCTGCCTTTTAGTTTGGACCGAAAATATATCAACAGCCGCTATACTTACTATACTGTGTCAGTCAAAGTGTTGTCCTAATAAGACATTATCCACAGGTATTATCTGTATTATTTGATCATATTCTTCTTGAGAGTAATTAACACCTTAATCATATCAGTGATTGGGTGTTGTGTCCTAAATTGGTACGGGAGTGGAGAAGGGTGAAAAGAAGGTTTGCAGGGTAGCAGCTTAGGGCTGCATAATTGAGGCTGGGAGAGTGTATCTTGGTCTCTGAGGACAATGTAATTTAGGCTTCATTTGTCCCATAAGAAAGTCAGCAAAAGTGCCAGAGAGCCCCCCAGAGCTCTGAGTCATACAAACTTGTTTTTTTCCCCCCAGCTCATAAATATGCAAAAATACGTTCAACATACATTTCCCTCTCTATCCTCCCTCAGCTAAACCACTGCTTAAACTCTTGGATTACACCCCCTAGCCCCCACACCCTGACACACACACACACACACACGCACACACACACACACACACACACACACACACACACACACACACACACACACACACACACACACACACACACACACACATATTAAATATGGGTTGCTAGCCACTCCTGTAGTATTAATGAGTTATGGAGGATGTAGTCCAAAGTCTGCACTGCTCCCTATAGGGACTCCCAGCATGCTCGAAGGCAGCTATCTAAAAGCTTACTTCCTATTTTGTTAATGAAGCGTGCTCTCCCTCAACAGTGGGCCAAGCCACCAGCCACCAAGTCACACCAACACTTACTGTAAGCAAATAGTTTCACACAAATGTACCCTCACGCACGCACGCAGACACACACACACACACACACACACACACACACACACACACACAGATAGTATATAAACACACATACTCATACACACATACTCACAAGCACACGCACGCACACTCAGGCAAACTGGATTTGGCCTCTCTGCTTGCACCATGTTAAATAGACGCTAATTATCTGTATCTGGGGAAGATGTGCATAATTGATTTATGGCTGAGTGGCAAAGCGACTCTCATCAGTTTTGAAACTGTACTAGCCTCTTTTGTCAAATAACTGGGTGTAAGAACTGAGTAAAGCTCCAGTAAGGACGTGAGAACCTAGCTCAACATATGTTTGAATATCCCCAAGCAGAGATCCCCACAACATGCTACACTGGAGATGATCCTAATGCTAACCGTTTAGCTCGCTCGAATGGCACTAATGCAACAGAATTAGCGTTAAACATTGCTAAACAGCACTGAAGCTCAGATTATTTTAGCTTAAAGTCACTGCTAGTAATAGGCCACTTCATTGTGAATTGAAGACAGATTTAGCTCATGCAACTGTGGTGCAACTAAGGTATGAAGCAGGGATGCTAACACGTACCACTCTCCCTGTCTCTTAGAAATGCAATCTTCCGCTTTGTGTGCATAGAAAACCCCAAACAGCATTTACCAGGGTTTATGAAACATGAGAAAGCGTGTTAGCATAGCAGAAGTACCTGCAACTATATTTTCCAGGGACTCCAATCGATGTACTAGATCCATTTCAATGAAGTGTTTTACTGATGGTTTTGTTGTTTTGCTGTTGAGGTAGCTTAGATCAGTGGCTATCAGGCACCATTAGGAAATGGAATGGCCCCTCTTCTAAAGTTATCTGTCTTTCAATGACTGGGTTGGTACACCTCTTAGTACCATACCACGCATGTCTAATGTGCAACCGTAGGTACCCCCCAAATACAGAAAACATCCAAACACAAAATCTTGCACGCACACACACACACACACACACACACACACTCACACACACACACACACACATACGTTGAAGCATCCCCAAACACCAAGCTCCCACAGAATCACAGCGAGCTGGAGAATCCCTCATGAAAGAGGTTTGGCTAGCGTGTTGTCGTCCTGTTGGGAGGGGTGGGGGCTGGGGGGTTAAAGAGGCAGAGGGGACTGTCAGGTGCTAATTGAGAGGGGGGCTATTTGTACATCAGTCACTTCCCCTTGCTCCTGACCTGTCCTGTCCACACTCACTCACTCTCTCTCTCTCTCTCTCTCTCTCTCTCTCTCTCTCTCTCTCTCTCTCTCTCTCTCTCTCTCTCTCTCTCTCTCTCTCTCACACACACACATTCACGCACTCACTCTCTCACACACACACACACACACACACACACACACACACACACACACACACACACACACACATTCACTCACTCACTCTCTCACACACACATACACACACACACATATGCACGCACACGCCACCTGTCTGTCTGGATCGATCCCTTCTTCTCTGTCCCTCTAGAGGTGAGTGACCGACCTTCCCACCCAATCCATTAGAAGTATTACAATTCAATCCAATCTACTACTATAGAGGACTGACACAGCCATGTATGGCACATAAAACTCTGCCACATACTCTCGCGGTATGAGGGACTCTCTCTCTCTCTCGCTCTCTCTTCCACACACACACCCACACACGACCACGCAAACACACGCAAAAACTCTCACACCCAAGAAACACGTACACACACACACACACACACACACACACACACACACCATGTCTGTTCCTACCTCGTCAAAGTGGTTACTCTCAAAGCCATCTAAAGTTGTGGCGACCATTGGAGGCCTGCTGGCAGAGAAGGAGATGATTGATATCAATCAAAAGCAAATCTGCATGCATACAGCCAGACTGAATGGAGGGTGATTGAGTGAATTGCCTTTCCCTCTGGGGCTAAGAAATCCTTCTCAGTGTTCCCCAGGAAAGGAAACGGAGACCGAGTAGAAATAGCGTGCGTGTGTGAGTGAGTGTGTGTGTGTTAGAGAGAGAGAGAGAGAGAGAGAGAGAGAGTGTGTGTGTGGGTGTGTGTGTGTGTGCGTGAGAGAGAGAGAGAGAGAGAGAATGTGTAAATGTCTAGGCTTTGATTACTAATGTTCTATACATCTGTAAGAGTTGCCCCTTGCAGAGATATAGTGTAAGATCTGAACTTAGACGAATGTTTGCCTCTGTGCATGTGTGTGTGTGTGAGTCTGTGTTTTTATGTGTGTGTGTGTGTGTGTGTAAATGGGGGGGGGGGGGGGGGGGGGGGGGGGGGGGGGGGGGGGGGGGGGGGGCCGGTTAGGGTTGTGTGTCCAGGTGATGAAGGGTTCAGGGGGCTATCAGTGAATGAGAAGAGGCAAGGAGAGTGACTATAAAAACACCCTCCCTTTCTGTCTCCTCCTATCCTCATCTCTCTCTCTCTCTCCCTCCCTCCCTCCCTCTCTCCTCCTCTCCATCCTTCCCTCCCTCCCTCCCACTCTCCTCCTCTCCATCCTTCCCTCCCTCCCTCCCACTCTCCTCCTCTCTGTTACCCCTTCTCTCGCTGTGTCTCGTACCCAGCCAGAACAGTAGCCGAGAGCAAATGAGTGTGATATTATTTCACGAGACAGCGACTTCAAAGTTGCGCTCTGTTTGGAACAATTAGCAAGGCAAAGACCTGAGGGGCGATGGAGAAGGAGAGGAAGAGACCATGGCTGGCTGGAGGAGGAGAGTGGGGGGTGGGGTGGAGGTGGGGGGGGGGCACACTAAAGGAAGGGGGAGATGTCATCTTTTCAGCTACCTCCCCTCTGATGTCTCTCCAAAGCCAACTACTACTAATGTATCTCCCGGACCCTTTGAATCAACACACACACATGCACACACACACTCACATGCACACACACAGCGTATTGGCCCCTGTCTCTACATCATGGTGGTTTTCTGTCATTTCTGCCAACTGCTCTTAACTGTGCTAACTGCATGCACACCCCCCCCCCCCCCCCCCTATCCTCAAATTCCTTATGCAAGAACACCCCCCATCCCCCACCCCCATCCCCCATCCCCCGTCCCCGGCCCGTCTCCCTCGTCCCCCCCGGCCCAGATTAAAGGAAGGAGGATCACACACGCACAAACTTTCATCAATCTGGCAACAAGTATAAATAGGATCATTATTAGCGTTTTAACAGTGGGCTGCCATCTGCCATTAGCATAGCCCCCCCCCCCCTCACCCACAGAAACACACACTTGGGAGGAAAATCACAGACACAATCAAGACTTCTTATTAAGGCAAATCACCAATTTCCCCCAAGCCTCCATGGAAGGAGCTCTCTCTCTCTACTGATGAACTCTTTTAATGAGAGTGTAATCAGAAAAATGTCATTTGGTCTCCTCATTGATACTGAGGAGAAAGAAAGAGAGGCAGTAGAGGAGAGAGGAACAACCAAAGATAGAGAAAGAGAGAGGGGGGAGAGAGAGAGGGAGAGAGAGAGAGCGAGGGAGCAGAGAGAAAGAGAGAGAGAGGGGGAGAGAGAGATAGAGAGAGAGAGAGAGAGAGAGAGAGAGAGAGAGAGGGGTAGACAGAGAGAGAGAGAGAGAGGGAGAGAGAGAGAAAGGGAGAGAGAGAGGGAGGGAGGGAGGGAGAGAGAGAAAGGGAGAGAGAGAGAGAGAGGGAGAGAGAGAGAGAGACAGAGAGAGAGAGAGAGAGAGAGAGAGAGAGAGAGAGAGAGAGAGAGAGAGAGAGAGAGAGAGAGAGAGAGAAAGGGAGGGAGAGAGAGAGAAATGGAGAGGGTAGAGAGAGAGAGAGAAGAAGGAGAAGAAAGATGATGGTGTGACAGTGTGCCCCTCGTTTCTCTCCAGCAGGGTTATATAACGTCACACCCGGCTTCCCCCCCTGCTCTGCATTATTCTCTAATACCCCCCCCAATCCCTCCCCCCTCACCACACAACACACAGCCAAATCCCTGTCAAATTATATTCAAATCCCACTGGATTCCTATCCCAATCCCCAAATCACCTCCCTCCGCCTCTACAAAGCTATAGTGTTTGTTTTGCCCAAACCTGATTACAGAGCCCTTAAGACCTTGATACACAAAGCAGGGCCTTGAATGGCGTAACCCAGTGACACCGTGAAGAAGATCTTCATCATCATTCATAGGCTTTCCTCCATCCAAAGCTTGTGTTTCCGCCGCCACGGTCAGAGGGACTTGCCTTTTATTGGGGCTTCACAATGGCCCTGACCTCCACCCTCACCTTGACCCCCTGACCCCTCAACCTTAACCCCTCTGTTTGGATATCTACTGGGCTATTGTTGGAGACCCAGGGAGACCCAGCTGTTGCTGCTGGTTTTAGTGAGATGGTTAGTCTTTTACACGTTCTGTGTTTGGTGTTTTTGTGTGTCTCTCTCTCTCTCTCTCTCTCTCTCTCTCTCTCACACACTGTCTCTATTTATCTCTCTCTTTGTTGCTTTCCCCTCCCCTGTGCTGACCCTCTTCAGCTCTCTCTTTCCCCCGCACTCCCGTCTTTTCTTGCTCTCTCTGAAATGAGGTTGCCAGTTGTGAGGCCTTTGTTTTTTTGGATGGCGGTCGTCCCCTCCTGTTCAATTATTCATGCTGAACTCCTCACTACCACAGCCAGGCAGGCAGAAGCAACTCACACACACACACACACATACACACACACACATGCACTCGCACAAACAGGCGCCCATGTAGTGAACACATATATTAGGCAAAATCCACGCTCCGCTGTGTGTGTGCCTGTACGTGTGCTGCATGGGGTGGCGTTGATGTTTTAGGGCGGGCTTTGTTTGGGGAGGAGGGATGACAGCTCTGCACTGGTGACTGACTACTAATGGAGACAGAGAGACACACGTCATCCCCCTCTTCTGTCTCTCTCACGCTTTGTTAAAGACTCAAACAGTCCAGCCCCTCTCTCTCTCTCTCTCTCTCTCTCTCTCTCTATTCCTCTCTCTCTCTCTCAGTGTGGTGCTGGGTCTACATCTACCCCCCCCCCCCCCCCTCCCCTCGGTCTCCAGCTGCCCCACTGTAGGAGCCCCCCCCCCCCCCACACACACACACACACACACCATGCTAAGGGGGGATTATTGAGGTCCAGAGCACTGCCTGTGCCCCGCGTCAGGCCCAAACACAGGCTCCCCCTCTGACCAGCTCTGACTCCACAGCCCACAGCTCACCCTGAGGAAGGTGTGTGTTCTGCCTGCTGGATTGGTCACCCTGAATCCAGTCACAGACCCCCCCCCCCCCCCCCCCCCCCCCCACACCATTGATCTCCTTAACTCTAACTTTTTACCCGTTTTCTCTTTTTTTTCTCTTCCGTTCTCTTTATCCGTCCCCCCTTCCCCCCGGCTGCTAGTCTTCTCTCATTCTCTTCAGCCCTTTCTTCATCTCTTTCCATATGTCCTCAATCCCCCCATCCACCCCTCCTCCTCTCCTCCATCTGAGTCAGTCAGGGATGAAATATTAGTCTGTCACCCTGGCTAATTGGCCGTACTTCCCTGATCATCTGTAGCCTAGGCAAAGGCCAACAATTTCCCTGTGTGTGTGTGTGTGTGTGTGTGTGTGTGTGCGTGTGTGTGTGTGCGTGTGTGTGTGTGCGTGTGTGTGTGTGTGTGTGTGTGTGTGTGAGTGTGTGTGTGTGTGTGTGTGTTTGAAGTACTGTCCGCTTACTCACCGGTGAGATCACTCGCAATTAGACCCCTTTGTGTGGAAATGAAAGGTTATCAGAAGTGTGGCAGTGAACACACACACACACAACACAGGCACACACACTCACACACACACTGTCAATTCAACCCTCACTCACTTTGCCTCCCTTCTCATGCGCTCGTACACCCACCCACACACACCCCCACACACACCCACACACACACCCCCACACACACCCACACACACATAGTGAAAATGGCTGCAATTAGAGTCATTAAAGTTGGTTCTGTCCTGAGGGTTCTCAGAGCTAACCCCAGCCAGTGCGGTGCAGCTTGATTAGAAGTTGATTTAATGCTTTCCAAACAATGGGACCCTGTTTATTTCCAATTACCATGATGGATGCTCGGCCGCCCACAATAAACACGGCCTCTCTCTCCTGGTTCATATTCACATGGCAACGCTGCGGAGAGAGGGGCCATAGCTGGCCCTTTTTGGAGACGGCATGCGGTGTCAAATACATCTGAATGGAGAAAAGAATGGCTCGAAAGAAGTAGCCGTGTCTCTTTATTTGGCCCTGGTTTGCTGTGTCATGGTTACTGCTGTATGGGTTGAGCCCTGCTTGGTGCTAAGTGTCTGTGTGTGGAGGTATTCTCTCATTCACCTGGCAGAACAGACAGAACAAAGGGAGCTGGGAGGAGAGAGTGGAGTGTGGACCAGCCCAGTGAAAAGACCTGCTTCCTTTTCAGCGGCTACATGGAAATCTGTGTACGCACACACACACACACACACACATGCGCAAGCACGCACACACACACACGCACACGTTCACATATCGGCTCGCATCTCTCCTACTTGATTATCAACCTTATCCCGATCAGATAACACTACAACTAATTTGC
>CM030172.1:28972179-28982179 GCA_017639675.1 Aplochiton taeniatus | reverse complement strand
ACAGAAATGAGCCTCCTTTACATTGTGGAATGGATGCTCCTTGGTTGGCTGCCTCATCTAGGCAATGAGCTCCAACAAGAGCATGATTTCAACCAATCCGGTGTTCGCTTTTGGGTCACGTGATTTGCTTTAGCCAATGATGTAGTGTAAAGCAATGAAGAAGATCATCACGTCAATTAGCAGAACCACTCAACAAAGCCACAGCCCTCAGTGACTTGGTGTTTTTACACTCTGGCTAGCTCATTCTTAGCCAGGGAGAGTCTCTAAATGTGGGAATTGGAAACTCATTTCCACTATTCTACTTTTTGTTAAATAAAGGTTTAATAAAAAAATGTATGTAACTCATTTAACATTTGGTGTTGTAAAATAAATTAGGAATGCTCGTTAATGTTTGTGTTACTAAGGCGACCCCGCTTTGCTTTCCCTGGGTCTTAGACGGTCTTTATCTCTACGTAGCCTAACTCTGCCTCCATAGGCTCACATACTCATTAGTATGGAGACATGGACGTGAGGCAAATCTAGTCCAGAGTGGTGGTCTCTCCAGTCAGGAGGTGAGGGCGGCTTCTCCATATTCCAGGAAGTTAAAAGCAGTGTGCTCTCAGGAGATCAATTAAGGCTGTGAGCAGAGGGTGAGGAGCAGCAGCCAGCCTACGGTCCACCTCTCAGAAACCCACACGCTGCTGCCAGCCGCCTCTTTCCTCAGAAATGTTTAGAAACGCTTTTAGTGTAGGAAAGAGTTTGGTTTTGCCGTGTGTGCTCTCTTACTCTAAGCGTGGCGGTGTTTGGAAGCAGTTCTGAAGCTCACCTTGACGCCGAACACAGTGACCAAGGGGGAGCTAACCGAAACCAAAAGTTAGCTGCCTGGCGGCATATCTGTTTGGGTTGTGTGAGATAAATCCCCCCCCCCCCGCCCACCCACACACACTGTGGACGCCCTTCAAACCAAGAGGCCTCCCAGACAACGGACGAAAGCCTCTCTCTGAGCTCTCTCCGTCAACTTCAACTCTTCCCACACCTGAGGTCAACATCGTGGCTGGCCTGAAATGGCTGTCCAGTCGCAAAGCACCAAAGTGGATTTGATGGAGCTCGTCAAATCCGCATCCGACTTCGATCTTACGTGACTGGGTGTTCATTGGTTGAGAGCAGGATGGCAGTGGTGCAGCCTAGAGGAAGCGTCTGCAAAGTAGGAGGCTGTGAGATGGCCCAGAGGTTTGTCTCCTATTAGGAGACTGTGAACAGTACTCCATGCTGCTTTCCTGTCTCTGCCTGAAGTCTTCCCCATGGTGCTGTTAGACACCTAGCAGTGTCTTTTCCTGCTTCCCCCCTTCTTTTCCCTCACACTTTCTATCTCTCTCTCCTTCTCTCTCTCCATCCATATCTCCCCAATGGTCTCTCTGCCCCTCGCTCTCTTTCTCCGTCCCTCCATCTGCTCTCTTATTCCTCTGTCCATCCCTCCATCTCTCCCACACCGTATCTCTTTTCTCCCTCCCTCCATCTCTCTTCTGGTGCCCCCCCCGCCCATTCCTTCTGCTGTTGCTATGTTAAATGACGAGTGATGTGATACTATGGTGAAAGTGATAATGACCAGCGGCACCATGCCCAGAAGGTGCAAGAAGATGTGACATGGAGTGTGGACGTAGGAGGAGAATGTGACGATGTATCTAGACAGACACAGACACAGACACAGAGACAGAGACAGAGGCAGAGGCTGAGGCAGTGATGGAGACAGAGACACAGACGGGGTTGGACAGAGACAGAGACAGAGGCAGAGGCAGAGGCAGAGGCAGAGACGGGGGTGGACAGAGACAGAGACAGAGACGGAGGCAGAGGCAGAGACAGAGACAGAGACAGAGGCAGAGGCAGAGGCAGAGACAGAGGCAGAGACAGAGGCAGAGGCAGAGGCAGAGACAGAGACAGAGGCAGAGGCAGAGACGGGGGTGGACAGAGACAGAGACAGAGGCAGAGACAGAGGCGGAGACAGAGACAGAGGCAGAGGCGGAGACAGAGGCGGAGACAGAGGTGCAGAGTACATTAACGACTCCGTCCGAGCCACCTGCTGCCAGTGTTGGTTCAGTGCATGGTGCGTCTCCTCTGTGGCCCCTCCCCTCTGTTCTCGCCTCCACAACAAACAACCCTCACACTGCATTATTCACCATCGGTATCAGTAGATCAGAACTCACACACATTCTGCTCAGACACACACACACACACTCAAACAATACAGCAAATAGCTTCATTGTGCTCAGCGAAGTGGAATTGACAGGAAAGCAGGTTTCACTTCGCTGCTGAAACTGGCAACCTGTAAATTAAAGCCCCTTCTCTCTCCCTCCATCCTCCCCTTTCTTATTACGGCAAACATATGTTGTTAGTTGTGAGCTGTCATTAAGTGGAATATACTTTAGGGTGGTTTGAATTAAAAAAACCCAACTGAAGCCCAAGCTGTATTTATTCACAAACACTAGATTTACTGTGCCGCAGAGAGCGGCTTTTGAAGTTTCTGGAACCACATCTAACTATCTCAGCTATGGCAGGGAAAACACTATTTGTATAAACTGTTACAGTACGGAATGCAGCATGTTATGATGGGCCGTGCGTGTGTGTTTATGACAGGGCTTGGGGGGGAGGTAATAGGTTGTGAGGCACCTGCACCTGTTGTTGAAAAACAGAGACTGAGAGGAGGCGAATCGTGAAAGCTGAGCATCACACCACGGAAATTCTACATGCCAGGGGAAAACAAAATGTCTATTTGCGTGCGTGTGGGAGACATTTATATTACAGTTTGTGTGTCTGCATTCCTCCTCTTGAGGGTGTTTGTGAGTAAACTGTTGTACGGGTTTCCGTTTGTGTGTGTGTGACGGAGTGTGTGTGTGTGTGTGTGTGTGTGTGTGTGTGTGTGTGTGTGTGTGTGTGTGTGTGTGCGTGCGTGTGTGTGTGTGTGTCAGTTGGGTTGCGTCTGAGCCAACTCTTGGGGAGCAGAAAGCACCTGCTCAACCCTCATTAGCTGCTCCTCGTGTGCTTTCCATCCGCTCTCAAAATGAACGGCCATCTTACAGGGCTCACTAGACCACGTAGGAGTCCTGAGTAGGAGCAGGTGGGCAACTCCAACTCCCAGCAGGCACCTGGCCACTGAAAGCCATCGGCAGGCATCGGTGGAGTTCCAGTCCTGACTCATTTCTACTTTTCCTCTTTTTCTTCTCTCCCTACTACTAGGACTGTATTGGTATTTTTTCCTTCTTTCTAATTTTCTACATTGTTTGTTCTTGCTCCTTCTTCTTCTTCTTTGTCTTTTCCTCACCCGCCCCTCTTTCCATTGCCTCTCTCTGTCATCTTCCTTTATTCCAGAGGGAGGGACACAGGTGGATTCAACCAATCTCTTGTCATATTAATAGGCTGGTCCAGAAATAGCGCATAGTCTGTGATAGTCAGGACACAGCCAAATGAACAGGCCTTCTAGCCAGCATTTGAGCTAAGAAACAGAAAACGCCCTTCTTCAAATCCTGCCCAAATACTCTTGGTGATAAAGAGGGTTTTTTCTTTATTAGCATGGGAGCAGTATGATATAACATTCTCCTCTTAAATGACTTGTATTATTAAAACTGGAGAGGTAGATTGAGTAACCTTGAGAGTCAGGCGACTGCTTTTGCTCTCGCCGTTGCCATGGCAATGCAGCACCTTGCAGTGTGTTTTCAAATTCTCGCCGCAGTTTCATTCCATTGAATTTTCTCAAAGTTTACCAGAGACAAATAACCCGGCAGGCTCTCAGCCACCTTGGTCTGTGTGTGTGTGTGTGTGTGTGTGTGTGTGTGTGTGTGTGTGTGTGGGAGGAGGGGGGGGGGGGGGGGGGGTGCGATACATTTCTCTGTGCACATCATTTAGCTGGGTGCGGTGTTTGTGTGGTAACAAAGGCAGGTATGGTACACTATGTGTGGTATAATGTGTGTGTGTGTGTGTGGTGGTGGTGTGTTGCCGGGGAGATAACCATGACGGGGTGTGTGACAGGATGCCAGGCTGTACGTGAAGCAGTCCCTCTCACCTGTCTGTCTGCCTCTGGAGATAAGACGCACACACACACACGCATTCAAAACACGTACACACACACATACACACACACACACACACACACACACACACACACACACACACACACACACACACACACACCAGGTTTGTTCCAATACCAGTCTTGTACATAGATTTGGTTCAGTTGAGAGCTGCATGTAGGAGCACTCAAGGCGGATCACAAATCACCCACTGTGGCTTGTCTGCTGAACAACTTCTATATCTCCACACCAACTGTTCCTGTTTAGGAGGGAAATATGCCATGTGTGTGCTATCCCTCCATGCAGGCTTAATTGCTTATTTTGGGAGACTGGCAGAGTAGCTCTTGGTTCGCCGTGCCTTGTTGCACGACTATTTTCTGCCGCAGTCGTGGCCTCCCCATCTGTCTCATGTCCCATGTCCTGTGTTGATGACATCACAGTGTGGCGCCGACACCTGTCGGGGAGTGAGCGGGGGCTGTGGCGTCGTGGGAGAGCTGCTTATCCACAGCCCACTCCTCCAGCTGCACGCGCACAGACCTACCTCCTATCCGCGAGCTGGTGAAAGGGCTCGGTTTGGTGCAGTTCAATGGGATATCCATGTCTACGGACCTACCCTGTACCCGCCAGCGCTACACATTCTATAACACTTAGATTCACACACACACACACACACACACACGGACACACACACACACGGATGCACACATACACACAGCACAGAGGGTGTGTTTGGGCCAAAGCCCAGCAGGCAGTCCCCATGTACATGAGGTAAACAGCTAGCATGCTGTCTGTGCCTGCCTCAGCTAGCTAGCTAGCCCTGGAGACTCTCTAAGCTGGCTGGAAAAAAAACAGCACGCACACCCCGCCTCTCCTTTTCCCCTGCCATCCTCCATCCCTCCTTCTCCTGCCCTTCTCCTCCATCCCTCCTTCTCCTGCCCTTCTCCTCCATCCCTCCTTCTCCTGCCTTTCTCCTCCATCCCTCCTTCTCCTGCCCTTCTCCTCCATCCCTCCTTCTCCTGCCCTTCTCCTCCATCCCTCCTTCTCCTGCCTTTCTCCTCCATCCCTCCTTCCCCTGCCCTTCTCCTCCATCCCTCCTTCTCCTGCCCTTCTCCTCCATCCCTCCTTCTCCTGCCCTTCTCCTCCATCCCTCCTTCTCCTGCCCTTCTCCTCCATCCCTCCTTCTCCTGCCTTTCTCCTCCATCCCTCCTTCCCCTGCCCTTCTCCTCCATCCCTCCTTCTCCTGCCCTTCTCCTCCATCCCTCCTTCTCCTGCCCTTCTCCTCCATCCCTCCTTCTCCTGCCCTTCTCCTCCATCCCTCCTTCTCCTGCCCTTCTCCTCCATCCCTCCTTCTCCTCTAGCCTCCCGTCGGTCCTTTCTGCACCCCCACTACCCGTGTTGTAAGCCTGCCAAGCTCCTTCTGCCCTCTACGTAGATTTACCCGGGCACGTGTGCCAACAATTACAACGCGTTAATGCCAACTGTGCCACCTGTCCCCTCTGAAAGGCAGAGCCAACAGGCACTACAGCACCAGAGAACTACACAATGCCCAGCGTTTAATTACCAATAAACGGCCAGATGATCCTGGCTGCAGCGGACCTTGGGCGTTGAGAGGGCGGCCATGTTGGAGAAGAACAGAGCTGACAGTGGATAACTGTGTGGGGTGGAATTGTTGCTTTGAAGGCTGCGCAACTGTGTTTGCGTGTGAGATTTTTTTTTTTTATGTGTGTGTGTGTGCTGGCTTGGATCTCTGTGAATTATTCTAGTTGTCTGTGGCCTGTCTGAGTGGTCCATTCTAGCCGTCTCTCAGCCACTCCACAAGGGATGGGAGCCTGGTCAGTGTAACTTTACCTAACCTTAAAAATGACAGGACGCGCTGAACACACACACACACACACACACACACACACACACACACACACACACACACACACACACACACACACACATACACACACACACACACACAGAGACTGTGGTAGCATGCTTTGGTCAGGAGCAGTATTAAAATGAGAATGTAACCCTCCTGTGAGTTTTAAATGGATAAACCAAGGGACTGGCGCATTAACACACACACACACACACACACACACACACACACACACACACACAGAATAACTAGCAAACATTGTATGTGTGTGTGTGTGTGTGTGTGTGTGTGTGTGTGTGTGTGTGTGTGTGTGTGTGTGTGTGTGTTTGTATGTGTACGTGTGAGTGTATGGGGGCTGGGGTCTACAGCTGGTCAGTGGAGCTAGGTCTGTTCCCCAGAAGTGTCACCGTGTGTGTCTCAGCTGTAACACAATCCTTTGCCTCCCCAATGAATAAGTGATGGCCTGTCATACTGCTTTTTAGTCCCGCGACACACACCTTGACTTTCAGTTTAAACGCACACACACAAACACACACACACACGCACACACACACACACACACACACACACACACACACACACACACACACACACACACACAGCTGACACCCCGGCTCTTGCCAATGGAAAGCAGCTGTTTTGGGTGCTCATGTGTGGGGCTGCCGTGTGACCGGGCCCTCGTCTCCCCCTCCTCCCCCCTGACTCTTCGAAGTCAGGATGAGTGATGGTGAGGGGCTTCAGAGAGAGGGGACTGCAGTGAGAACGTGACAGAAGGGGAAAGAGGGAGTGGAGGAGAGCATAAAAAACAAACGGAGAAGAGGCAGGGTGAAAGTGGGGAGAAAGGGGTGGAGGGGTGAAAGGGAAAGGAATTGAGTGGATGAGGTTGGGTGTGTGTGTGTGTGTGTCTGTGTGTGTGTGTATGTGTGTGTGACACAAGGGATCATTGATTTTGTTGAAAGTGCAGAGGGTGTTTTGAATTAGAGGAGGAGGCGGAGGCCTTGGAGCTTGTAAAACACTCCCACAGTAGGAGCTTCAAGAACTTTATACTCACACACATACACACAGGCGCACACACACACACACACACACACTCACACACACACACACACACACACACACACACACACACACACACACACACACACACACACAATGCAGTCACCCCTGGCCATCAGCTACTTGCTGTGCAGACTAAGGTTGTTTTAGTTTTGATTATTTAAGCTTATTCATTGACTAGACATGGAAGAATGTTGGCATTTGCATATGGGTTCTCAGGCCAGGCTATATACAAACTGCTCCACCAAAGAGTGGATTATGAATGAATTAATTTATGAATGAAGGAATTAATGAGTGAGTGAGTGAGTGAGTGAGTGAGTGAGTGAGTGAGTGAGTGAGTGAGTGAGTGAGCGAATGGGCATTGGAACAAACAGGCAATAACGAGGCAATAATATATATTTTGATAAAGATTTAACAAAATGGCAAGACAAATGTATTTGTGGACCAACAAACAATAAACAAATGTGCAAATAAATGCTTTTTATTTCCTTCATCTATTCTGCCACTCAATAATATATGCTCGAGCAGAAAAGCCGCCCCATCCTTGTGTCTCCGGCGAGCAGTCCATTTGCGGTTAAGCTGAGCTGTGTCCTTCCTAATGGATCCAATCTGTCTGACATGCGTGGGCAATCAATATTAATTCTCTTACGTGCGCCGTCGCTGGTGTGTCTCATTGTGGAGCCAGTGCTATGTCATGCAGCAGCAGTCGACTGTCTGTCAGGAGGCAGGAGAATCTGGACCACTGACAGGGCTTCTGTGGGGATGAAACAAGTTGTGCTTCCGCTCTGAGAACCAGCCTGTTCTCATTCTCAATGGCGGAGAAGTGGTTTTGTCAGCGAAGCACGGCCGCAGCATGGCGTGCTGAAGATGGAGGCATGACGTAAGGTACGGTCATCGCTGTTACGGAGCGCTCTGACCCTCCAGGAGAGCGGTGAGGCCGCTGCCCAGAAGCCCAGGGAGTGTGGCTCATAATGAGGCCGCTGGGCCGGGTCCGGGGGCCCTAGGATCCACAAACTTTGAGAAGATGACGTATTGATTGAGCCAATCAATGGGGCTAAAAAGCCACGCTAACAAGAGTGCATCTAGCTCTTCTAATGGCCGCACTTAAAGGACAGATGGACAGGCAAACTGGTGTAAGATGCACTAAACATCTGACTTAACGTCTGTGAACGGAGGAAGAAGCTAAGTATGGAGAGATAAAAGGAAGGGAGAGAAAGAGCGGCGGGGGGGGGGGGGGGGTTAGAGCAGAAAAACAGAAAAAAGGAAAAGCTACTGAGGAAGATGGATGACACGAAAGAGACTCAGAGGAAGGGAATGGAGACAGAAGGAATACAGAGAGAGAGAGAGAGGGAGCAAGAGAGGGAGAGAGAGAGTGAGAAAGAGAGGGAGAGATGTGTGCATATTGTTGTTAAGGGCCGAGATCTGTGGCCCTGTGCTTTGTGTGTTAATGGTCAATGTGCAGGCGGGCAGGGAGTCCTCTCCTCATCAGACTCAGCCTTCATCCCTCCATCCATCCATGCATCCATCCATCCCTTCCTCCCTCCCTCCCTGCCTCCCTCCTTCCCTTCCTCCCTCTCCCTCTCTCCTCTGGTCCATCCATCCATCCTTCCGTCCCGCTCTCCCTGCCTTCTTTGTTCCAGATGGGCTGCTGAACAGTAATTTGTGTCAGCTATGCTCTGATGCATAGACCCAGATTTGAGTGTGAGGGATTGCAAGCAAAGCACGTCCAGGATAATGAACTTTTTAGGAGTGGAAGACTGATGGCTTTGTCAGGGACCATGGCACGACACCTCCTCCTGCAGATTGATGACGGGAGAGATAACTAAACTTGACTTAACCTTCTGCCACACAGTTTGGAGAAAAATCTACATGGCCGTAGAAGAAGTTGGGGTTCTTTTTGGTAACCTGGTTTGCCGTGCAGGGAGGCCTGAGTGGTGGTAATGTGAGCCCTCTCCCCACCCGTAGCCCTCCAGCCCCTCATGATGTCCTCTGTGGCCCTGGTGGCTCCAGTCTCCATCAGCTGCACTTCCTCTGCACTAAAAGGTTGGTCGGCCCACAGCAGCTGGGCCACACAACAGGCCATTTGGGCTCATCAAACATTCATCTGCCCGCACCTCCCTCCTCCTTTTAACACAGTCCATCGTAAATCTAGAGCCCCCTCTAAGATGTGGCCAGGAAAATAAAATACAAAAAAGCGGAGTAGGCCTTGAGGTCCCATGTTTTGCAGCTCCCTCTGCAGTGGGCTAAGCTTAGTGGAATTGGATGGAGGGCTTTCACTCATCGCTCCAGAAAAGGGATTGGGTGGTACACTGGCCCCAGGGGCTGGGGATTCATGTATAGAACCTAATGTCTGTCTGGGCATGTAAGCAGGAGGGGGAGGAGGCGGAGGAGGGGGAGGGGGAGGAGGAGGAGGAGGAGGAGGAGGAGGAGGAGGAGGAGGAGGAGGGATGGTTTGTAGTCAGGTAGGAAGGCTTCCAGTCTAATTCTCAAGTCTTCCTGAGCCTGTAGTGGACCCCCCCCCCCCCCCCCCCCCCCCCCCCCCAATCCCAGCTCGTAGATTCATGCATCTTGCAGAAGGGCCTATGAGCGGGAGGGGGTGTGGGGGTCTTTATTGGCCTGCTAGGATAGGCAACATCCATTGGGGGGTTGAGAGATGAGACGCATCCCTTTAGGCAACGCAGCCGCTTCCCTCCCAGACCCCCCCTTTCAACAACCAAGCCAGCCCTCAAGACCTCTAATCTTTTGGGACGAGGGCTTCATAGGCAAAGTGCCCGTCCATTGATAGTGTGAGCTACCCCCAGGGTGTGTGTGTGTGTGTGTGTGTGTGTGTGTGTGTGTGTGTGTGTGTGTGTGTGTGTGTGTGTGTGTGTGTGTGTGTGTGTGTGTGTGTGTGTGTGTGTTTAGAATGAACCTCTCTGTGGAGAATACGGGGTACTTATGGCAAGGTAGCCACTTAAAAAGGTCCGGCACACACACAGACACACACACACACACACACACACACACACACACACACACACACACACACACACACACA
>CM030172.1:28962179-28967179 GCA_017639675.1 Aplochiton taeniatus | reverse complement strand
GGGGGGGGGGGGGGGGGGACAGGGAGAGAAGAAAGAAAAAAGGTTGTGAAAAAGATTAGTACCACAATTAAAGTGAAGCAAGGATGGAACGAGGGCTCCTGTTGTGTTGTAAACCAAGGGTAGGGTGCTGAGCACAGATGTTAGCGCCTTGATAAAGCAGGCAGGGAATCCCAGCAAATTGGACTGCCTGGGTTTTAATGGCTGCCGAGGATGGGCGGAGAGGGAGGCAAAGTGAAGGTATAGAAAAAAGGAATGGGGAAAAGGAGAAAATAAGCAAACAGTTCTAAATGTATTGTCCAAAGCCATGAATCCAATGCCTTGACATGGCAGCCACTCACCCCCTCCCCCTTCTCTAGCCCCCGTCTCTGTCAATTATATCCAATTGACAGGTAATTACTGCCATTTTAGAAGCAATCATCAGTGGCTGTGAGGTAATGATGTGAATTCTGCAGGTAATTAGTTTGAGCCAGTGGCAAACATATAAAACAGCGTAGAAGCTTCTCCTGTCCCTGCTCTGATAAAACAAAAAGCTTAAGGAAGTCCCCACCAGCTTGGATAAAAGACCAAACACACACACATGCACATACACACACACACACACACACACACACACACACACACACACACACACACACACACACACACGCACACGCACACGCACACACAAATAAAACACACAAAACAAACAAAACAAACACACTCGCTCCCCCAAGTGTTTACTTAGCGCCTCCTTACTTTGGCAGTGCCAATCTTTGTGCCCATATCCCCTGGCATGGAAATGTCAGCCACAGCTCCACTAAATGACGCCCATCTGCTGAACCCTAATCAAAATCTCCATAATTTCTCATTGGAATATTATTTTTCCTCATCTCCTGTGCCTCCCTGTCCTCCTCCAATCTCGTTGGCAGAGTTAAAATGCTAATCTCGAAGAAGGCAAGAGACTCTCAGGGTAGCCACATACGTCGTTGAAAATATGAATGTGAAATATGATAACGTGCTAAGTGCCCCCCAGTAGAGTAGACCATGAAAGGGTCTTGACCTGCTGCTGTATTGCTATGATGGATGGAGGTGATCCAGGGGGTTACCGGTCCCCTATGTACCCTGGCACCTGCACGCTGTTCCTGGGCAGTTAGAGATGAACGACCCCTGTGTCCTCCCGGTCCACACTATAGATTTTCTCTTCCCTTTAAAGCAGACCTAATCTGCAGTAAGTGGCGGGCCCCGCTGATCAATGGACATCAAGGAACGCCCCTCAGTGGCGGATGCAGCCAGCGATTGATGTGTTGTTTCAGCAGAATGAGTCCAGCTCTTTTATTTGGTCGCAGCCAGTCGGCCAGTCGATAATGCCTCTGCTTTTGTGATTAGCCCTCCTCCGCTCTACCTGCTAATTCACACCGGCACGCCCAGACATGTACTAGTAGTGCTAATAGTTGGTGAATAGTTGTAGGAGGTTGTTCCTTGCAGCAAAACATGGGGTATATGGTGTGCTGATTCAGGACCAGCAGGAGAAGCTACTTAAAATACAGCGTGATGGTTCAGAATCTACTACAAACACTGAAAGATACTTTACGGTGGACGGTTTGGTTTGAGCCTTTCCACTGAGCAGTCTGGTCCCGGACAATCCCGGAGATGAATGACCAACCGGCGTGGCTTTGTTGAGATCTGGAGACCATATGCCATCTGTTTCCCCACAGCCCCTAAGAAAGCCACCTAAAGCATCCATGGTGGCCACCGTTTGCTCTCCTGTCAGGCTGGCCCCTAAACACAGAAGACTTAGTGCTTCCTGTCGGCTGTTTGGGCTGAGCGGACGGCTGTGTACACAAGCCCCTCCATTGTCTGTCCTGGCCAGGTCTCTGGCCTCCGCACCAAGGCGGCCCCTGGCCAGCTGCAGTCAGAGCTGCTGGCTCCACGGCCCTGGGAGCAGGCTTTGGTAGAGTAGTCAGCAGAGCAGGCATGAATGACTTGGTTTGACCTTCTTCATTGAAACCCTTTGACGCCCCCCAAAACACCAGCCACACCCCTTTGGCACCCCGCGCTCACTCAAACAAACGGCCGAGAGACGTGCACAGGGCTTGTGAGGCAGGTCCGTTTAACATCCCGTAGACTAGAAGACCCTGCTGGTTCTTCACGGGGTTTGCCGGCATCCTTTCAGGGGAGGGAGAGCTGTATGCAGCCTCTGGTGCCTCCCCTAAGATGCCAAGGCCATCGATTAGGAGTGTGAGCTCCGGCTCACGCCACAGCCCAGCCCATTCAACTTGGTCTTGACCGCACAGGGATGGGCCTTTTAGTGCCCAGGCCTCTCTGTCTTAGGGGCTCAGGAGGTTACTTTGCTACCCGAGCACTTAGCGCTGGGGAACCTCAGCACCACTAGGGGACGCTCTCAACATCGAAGGTGGCGGAAGAACTGCGAACCAAAAAAGTTTGGGTTGAAATTGTTGTTGTGGAAATGAAGGTTTTTAAAGGGCAAGTTACCCGGAACATTTCAGGAAGTGTGTGATAATACATTAGTTCTTCCAGTCATGTCCACGTAGTCCTTAAGAAAGGCCTTTGGATCGTGGTATGGCTGTCCTGTCTTTTCGAGTCCAAAAACTCTTGATCACAAGAAACAGAATATAAGCCATGGTCTTCAGCGGTCTAAATTCAACACATACTATGCCACTGTAAAGCTGTGTTGTGCTGTGCAAACACGTTTGGGAACAGGCCACAATGGGTCACCTTAATGAATAAGACAATACACAGAGGCGTAAATGATCGGACCAGACCCTCCAAAAAAGAAATCTTGTGCCTCTTTCGGTTTCAAATCCTGCTCCGCTTTCAACTAATTGTCCGCCCAGCCTAGTCAGTCCCCAGACCAAGCAGATTCAATTGGAGATATGACCCAGGAGAGATGGCCCCAGTAAACAACCATGCATATTTATGTTTTGCTCTGAGGTGTGTGTGTGTGTGTGTGTGTCTGTTTGCTTGCAGCGTGCCTGTTTTATTGTGTGTGTGTGTGTGTATGTGTGTGTGTGTGTGTGTGTGTGCGTACGTACGTGTCAAAAGGGAGTAGCGGGGAGGCTGCGAGCAAGCAGGATGCTTCCCAAGGGGAAGTGTTGATTAATGAATCCCATCTTTTTAACCTGAGGCTGCTGTTTCCCTACGACACACAGCGCCGGGCGCCCGCATGCCAGCCGGCCTCAGTGGAGATGTTGGCAGGGGTGTGGGGACACCTCTGGTCCCCACTGCTGGTTAGGACAGGGACCCACAACAAGACCAATTTGATTACGTCCCATTTTAGCCCGAGGTTGTTTTTCTCCGGCCCAAGCCCAGGGAATAAAGTTTGTTTGAAATATGGTGGTTATTTTGCATGAGCGGTCCTGTGTGATGTATTGCAGGCTGTTTGCTCGTCCGGCCTGCTGGGCTTTGTTCACTGTGTTTCCTGCTTAGCTGTCCAATGATGGAGCAGCACACAATCGTGTGTCATGTTTTCATGTTTGTGGACACATGTTGGGGCTCCCCCTCTATCTGGTCCTCGGGACGCCTTTTTACATTCAACCTATTCTTCTTCTAGTGTGGGCTTCTGAACACAACCCGCAATTGCGTCAGAGGGAAGCACATTTAGTAAATACCTTCAACCTTTTCTGGGATCGTGACCCAGCTGACCTGCGACCATGTTGGGCAGCTTTGGAAGTGAATTACCGAAGCTCCTTGATGTCCTTTGTCCCCAGACACTCATGCTAGCCACGGTGACAGAGATCGACTGTGACAGGGATGATTGGAGGCTACCTAGACGTGTGTCACTACACAGCATGCATGTGTGTGTGCGTGTGCATGTGCGTGTGCGTGTGCGTGTGTGTGTGTGTGTGTGTGTGTGTGTGTGTGTGTGTGTGTGTGTGTGTGTGTGTGTGTGTGTGTGTGTCCTGACCTCGCGGGCACGATTGATCAGTCGGCAGTTGGCACATCGGGCACAGTGGCATCTGGCTCTCCCTGCCAGCCACAGTGACACAGCCATTTTGTGGCCTTGCTGGCTCCCTATGTGAGCTTTCTGAGGCAGTTTAGTCTCACCTACACTCCTCTCCTCTTCTCCAATCTATCTAGCTGTCTCTCTTTTTTTCCCCCTCCCTCCCTCCGTTACCCTCCATGTCATTTACAAGTTAAAGTAATTCTCTTCAGTTGTTTAGCTCTCTCTTCCACTCAATGTTCTATTTTCCCTCCTCCGCCCATCCCTCCCCTCCGCCCTCCAGATGGCTAGCTGTCAGAATCCGCTGGGTCTCATAGAAACTCTGTCTCTGGTTTCTTGCCAAAGTTACTTCCTTCAGACCTTGTCTTTTATCGAGGCTGTTAATTCCTGTGTTGAAGTGAGAAACACTCATCTCTGAAGCCATAATGGGTTTAATGTCACAGACTGAGTTATGAAATACACCTGATTGACAGCTGAGGGTGTACGGTCAATGGAAAAGGTATTTGAATTTCTGTGAGTTGGTTGTTCAGATTGTAGCATACCTCTTCATAGCGTGGAACCTGTGTCTGGGTGTTGTCTATCCTTCTGTCCATGTGTTTTAGAGTCTGTATTGATCTGCTGTGGTCTGGTCTCTTATGATAACACTTTGTCACCCTATATGCCTCATACACACACACACACACACACGCACACTCAGAGCTCTTCTAGCAGTGTTTACTGTCAAACACTAACTCCCTAGGGGTCCTTTCAGAATGACCATAGGGATTCTTATCACTGTGTGTGTGTGTGTGTGTGTGTGTGTGTGTGTGTATGCGTTTGTGTTTGCGTTTTCGTGTGTGTCTGTGTGTTTGTGTGTGTGTGTGTAAAAACACATCGACATACACGTTTACGTCTGAATATACGTGCACCTGTAAGTATGAGTCATAAGGATTAGTTTAATCTGGTTCTTATTCATAAGTACATATTGATGTGTCTGCGTGGGTGCTCGTTTGTCTCTTTACAAATGTGTGTTCCATCTAATGAGGGTGTGTTTACTTTATGAATGTTTTGAGTGGCAGAT
>CM030172.1:28914679-28957179 GCA_017639675.1 Aplochiton taeniatus | reverse complement strand
GCATTATTTGTGCATTTATGAATTTTCACAGTGCTGTGTGTGCGTGTGCGTGTGTGTGTGTGTGTGTGTGTGTGTGTGTGTGTGTGTGTGTGTGTGTGTGTGTGTGACAGAGGATGTGTTCTTTCTTTTGGACATTAGTAGCTGATTACACTTCTTCTCTCTCACACACTTTGTTTCTCTCTTGTTCCGCTTTGCTCCCTCCCACCCTGAAAGCTCTGAGTTGGAGTGGGTGTGCAGGGGAAGGCTGGAGTGCAGGGAAACACAACACGCTCATTAAAGCTAGAGTTATTGGACGAGCTCAGTCATACAGAGAGAATCGAAAGAACAAGTCCTGGGGATTGCCTGCCAGCACTGTCAAGGATGAGAAAGGGACCGAGAGAGAGGAGAGGGGAGGACATGTTTTAGGAGTTTGTTCTTTCTGTGCTTTTTCCATGACAATGCAGTCGCTGTATCTATCTTAAATAGTTTTGATGAGGCACAAATTACTATTCACCTTTTTACCACATCATTATTTACTCAACACTAGTCTTTACTAAGCAACAGTCCGTACAGAAAAGTCTCTACTGAACACTAGTCTCTACTGAACACTAGTCTGTGCTGAAAACTAGTCTCTACTGAACACCAGTCCCTACTGAACACTAGTCTCTACTGAACACCAGTCTCTGCTGAACACCAGTCTCTACTGAACACTAGTCTCTACTGAACACCAGTCTCTGCTGAACACCAGTCTCTACTGAACACCAGTCACTTCTGAACACCAGTCTCTACTGAACACCAGTCTGTACTGAACACCAGTCTCTACTGAACACCAGTCTGTACTGAACACCAGTCTCTACTGAACACTAGTCTTTTGCTCCTTCAGTCCCTGTCCCTGTGTACTCTCTCTGTCATTCCAGTCGGTGCAGCATAGCTACCCTGGGCCTCCGACGGCCATTACTGTAGGATAGCTCCTCCTCTCCATCTCCCTCTGTCTGATCCAACATGGCGGCCAATTACACCGTGGTACGATGCGAGCCATAAATCATTGGCGGCTTCTCTGACACTAAGGAGCCTAAATGCGGTCTCCTCTCCTCTCTGCTCCTCCATGGCTCCTCTCTGCTCCTTAGCTGGGAAGCTTTTGCACGGCAGGCTTTCGCTGTCTCTTTCGTTACCTCAATGTTTCTTTCTCTCCTTTCTACGTCCCTCTCTTAATACATCTGCCTTTTTCCTTCTCAGTCTTTCTCCCTCTCTCTCTCTAACTTACATGCGCCCAGACACACACACACAAGGACACATAAACAAGACACAATTTCCTCTTCTGTTTTTTCTCTTTTTCATTTTCCATCTACCCTTTAGACGTTACTTTCTTTGAAGCAGCCCCTCAACAATAGTCCATTTTTTTTCTCTCTCTCTCCTTCTCCTCCTCGCTCTCATTCTTATTTTGTTGTATTACTTTTCTATTCTGGCGCTGGCGTGGCGGGAAGCACTACAGAGGGAGGCCATTGGGGAAAAGAGAGTTTGATGGCGAGAGGGAGAGAGAGAGAGAGAGAGAGAATGAAGGAGCGAGAAAGCGGGGGAGGTGGAGGGGAGAGACAGTCTTGGGTCAGAGGCAAACTTTAAAGGGGAGATTAATTGAGGAGGGACTTGGTTGTGCGTCGGATTTGCTAGGGTGTGTGTGTGTGTGTGTGTGTGTGTGTGTGTGTGTGCGTGCGCAGTGTTGTGGAGGATTGTGCATGCACATGTTCAGGTGTTTGTACTAGTGTGTGTGTGTCTGTGTGTGTGTGTGTGAGAGGGGCTGCTGGTGGGTATTCCTACAGGACAGGAGGGATCCCTATGAGGGTTGATGAGGGCGAGAGCAGAAGTGTCTGATCTCTCTCCAAGAAAACGTCTGGTCTTAGAGAACGTGTTGCTGTGTGCGCTGCTCTGCGTGTGTATGTTGCTGGTGAATTCCACAGCGGGCATATTTGTTTGTGATGAGTGTGGTGTGCTTGCTGTTTGTCTGTGCAGCGGTGTGTGTATGTGATAGAGAGGGTCAACATGTCTCTGGCAGTGGGTTTAGGGGTGTGAGGTTACACTGGCTGACTGTGTGACAGGGCTTTGCTTAGCAGAGGACAAGGAGCCTTATCCAGTTGACGTTAGTGTGAGGGGAATCTATATTGTCTTTGTTACGCTGTTGCAAGGGGGACCCAATCGCTGGACACAGACACTGAGATGGAGTATAGTGATCAGAGGTTAGGGTTTATTGCGGGAAGGTTGTGGGTCAGGAAGAGCAGAGGTCACGGAAACAATTGAGGGAGTGGATCCAGGGGCGAAGAGACAGGAGAGAACCTGAGCGTCGGTGGCAGGGATAGTCCGGGAGATGTAGGCAGAGCAGCAGGTCGAGAAGCAGGCAGGCAGGCAGTGAGGCAAGCTGATTGAAAGGCAGTGAGTGATCCTATGCCACACGGAAACAATGTTAAAGCACAAGCACAAGTAATGGTTCTTTTCAGGAAGCAAACTCATGAGGAGCCAAGGACAGGTATCTACCACGGGGGTTGAAACAATAATCTGGCGAAGAATGGGTGAGAATCCAGGGTTCATATACTGTTGGGCTGATGAGCTTGATAGAAGGCAGGTGTGTAGGCTGTGCAGGTGAGTAATCAGGGAGCCAGGATAGTGAGAGGAGTGCCACCCCCACAACAGACACATACATATACACATAGAGTAACAGACCGGGAAGCCACAGAGACACAGGGGAAAGGGAAACACAGGAAACACAAGGGATCTACCAGAGGCACGGCTCAGACCGTGACAGTCTTATCTTTGAATCTTTAGGTTTATGCTTGGCTGAATTCATGTGTGTGCGTGTGTGTGTGTGTGTGTGTGTGTCTGTGTGTGCGAATAGTCTCTCTGCATTCTATCTGCATGTTTATGCTTGTCTGCATTCATAAGTATGCGTGTGCATTTAGGTACGTGTGTGTGCATACGTATGACGTGTCGTGCATGGTGGTGTGTGTGGATGGGTGTGTGTGTGTGTCTGTGTGTGACTGAGAGAGAGAGACTGACGGCCTTGCTGGTCCCCATACAGAGACAGGTCTTATCTACTGTTCCACAGGGCATGCTAGCACACCGTGCTGCTCAAGGACACGTTTGATCACAACGCCGCCAGCCACTCTCTCACTGAGCTATCTGCATGGCGTGCACACTGCACTCACACACATACACACATACACACACACACACACACACACACACGCTCCACGTGCATTGTGGGTAAGTCCAAGGATATCAGGGGTTCTCAGAAGTAGCCATTAGACATCCCCGGAAAGGCAAATCAAAGAAAAACACCACCAGAGTGAGTGTGTGATGGTGGTGTGAGAGCCACGACATGGAGCATATGCAGGTTAGGAGCTCTGGTCCAGTAATGACCCAACGTCAGGTGACTTTCACTAACATCCTGATTAGCACAGAGCTCACCCCATGAAATACACACAAATACACACAATACAGTGCAGTAGGTAAATGTTTTCCTAATTACGTGTACAGTTTGGATCATTCCCAAATTCAAACACTCAGTTCACACACACACACACACACACACACACACACACACACACACACACACACACACACACACACACACACACACACACACACACAAACACACACGCACACACAGTCAACACATACTTCTATCTCCTTCTTTAGACTCTTTCGATGAATGAATGAATAGCTGCTACATCACGCGCACTCTTTGAGCCTCTCTCTCCCCCTCCCTCCCTCCATCCTTTACGTCCATCCTTTCAGACAAAAATGTGCTCTAGCCTCTCCATTTTGTTTACCTCCGTGCCATCTCCAACGCCACTCGGCCTGCCCTCCGCCTGGATTCCACTTTCATTCCAGTTATGTGGCTAATGACCGCATCGCGTCTCCTAATTGAATACCCGGGAGAGATTGGAGGACGGTTTGAAACCTCTCCGGTTGGTCTCTCATCTCTGCTTGGTCTCCGCCATGGGTGGGTGTGTGTGTTCCTTCATCTGTTCACAGAGTCGATGTGCAGGACGGCGTTGTTTGTTCTTTCCCCTCTCCCCGAGTGGGTGCTGTGCATGGTGCGAGCCTGCTCACTGAGGGAGACGCCTCCTGCTCTCTACAGCCTACATCCTGCTTAGGACCACCCAGAGGGAGGGTCACCCTGTAATAAGGCCTTTCTGTACGATCACACACACACACACGCACAAACACTAACTTACACACACACACGCACACACGCTCAAACACATCCATTCATTGTACAAGGAAAGGATCTTCTTAATTGGGTTACATTGTCGTACTGGGGAATTGTCACTATAATTACGTGGGCTGTGTGTGTATGTGTGTGCGTGTGCGTGCATGTTTGGATGTGTGCATGCATGGCTGTGTAGTGCTTCAACAGGCACACCGTTCTATTTTGGAAAAGGACATGCGAGGTCATCCGTGGATCAGATCTGTCTTTTTATGGGACATCTTCTTGACTCAGATATGTGCATGCGGGCAGTTCAGTTTTGTGTGTATGTGTGTGTGTGTGGTTTGTATGTGTCTGTGTGCCTCTACGCATTCATGTGAGCGAACACTAGCAGTTTGGGTATGTGTGTGTGTGTGTGTGTGTGTGTGTGTGTGTGTGTGTGTGTGTGTGAGTGTCTGTACTTCTGTGTATGTTTGTGTTTGTGTGCGCACACCCCTGCATGCACGTGCATATATGTATGTGTGTGTGTTTGATAAGGCTGGCGTTCCCCTGACAGCCAATATAAATCCCTTTATGAATGACTCCATCAGCTGTAGGGAGCACCCGGTTCCATGCATCTGTAGCGGTCAGATAGGCCCGTCAGTGTGATAGCTCTCCAGGGTGGGGGACAGATAACGCCCCTATTGCCTTTTGATGTTCCAAAGTCTATTATCAGGCTATGGGTTGGCGGTGTACGCGCTAAATCATGTGATCTGAAATCTAAATTAAAAATATTTTCGACTAGTGTTGCCACATGTAATGTTTGCTAAATATGTAAACCCTTAATCTCGACAGACCCTTAATGTGCCTCTAGGCTATTTGATTCTAGTATGGAGCTGGGTTACACTTTACGTTCTTCAGCTTAGCATAACAGGGAGCAGTAGAGGAGACAACGGTAATGGGGAAGAGATATTAGTGATTAGCTAGCACAGTCCGCCATGGTCACTCATGACGACCATGCCAAGGAATGAACTTAATGACTTCTCTCTATCTGGTCCTACTCACAGAACAATGGCTCCCTCACCACCTCACAAGGTTTTATAATTACCATTCAACTTCACGTTGCTGACTGCCACCCTCCTTCCTCAATGATTAATGTATATATATATATATATATATATATATATATATAGAGAGAGAGAGAGAGAGAGAGAGAGAGAGAGAGAGAGAGAGAGAGAGAGAGAGAGAGAGAGAGAGAGAGAGAGACGGGGGGGGGGGGGAGAGGGGGAGAGAGAGAGAGAGAAAGAGAGAGAGAGAGAAAGAGAGAGAGAGAGAGAGAGCGAATGCCTGAGAGTTTTTGCTCTTCAAGGACATTGATGTGCCAGACTGTTTGGGAGGATGTGGAGTGAGACCTGGATACAGTGGGAGACTTAAGAATGGAATGGACAGAAAGATGAAAGAGAACAAGGAAATGGAGGAGAAGAGCAAGAGAGAGAGAGAATGAGAGAGAGAGACAGAGCGAGAGAGAGAGAGAGAGAGAGAGAGAGAGAGAGAGAGAGAGAGAGAGAGAGAGAGAGAGAGAGAGAGAGAGTAGCTGGATGAACTATTGTCCCCTGAGGCTTTCTGGTGGTTGAGCTGCGGGTGTACTCTCTCTTTCTCTCTATATATATAATCTCTCTCTCTCTCTCTCTTTGTTTCTATTTCTTTCCCTTACTCCATGTCTCATACAACCGCACCATGCTGCGCAGGCCCCTGTTGCCATGGGAACATGGGGCGAGCCGAGCCGATGCAATGGGAGGAGAGAGGAATAGAGGGATAAAGATAGAGAGAACGAGAGAGGGAGAGAGCGCGCGCGTGTGTGAGGAAGACATGATGGGGGGGATTCCGGGAGATTGTTGGCGGCAGAAAGTGTATAAAGTAAACCTTCCCCTCTGTTCCTCGCTCCTGTCAACTAGGAGTCAGATGAGCTGTCAGGACACTACATACAGGGCAGCCATCACTGCACTTCCTCTTCCCTTCATTTAACCCTGCATAGCAGACATGAACTGGAGGGAGTCCCAAAGGCCCTCTGTCGCCAACCTTGAGTGCAAAACAAACCTCTGTGTGTCTGTGTGAATGTCTGTGTGTATATACATGTCTGTCTGTGGATATGTGTTATGCGTGTGTATGTGTGTGTGTGTGTTTAGGTAGCGTAAGGATAAGCTTATTAACACCAGGGAATCAGATGCCATTTTAGTCACAGTTAGTGAAGATTTAGTGGGTTTGAGGTGTTTTTTGTGTGAATGCACTCAGACAGAAACACAGCGAAGTCTAACACACACACACACACACACGCGCACACACACACACACACACACACACACACACACACACAGTCAGTCAACCAGCTCATTACCACTTTGTCAGCTTATCGCAGGAAATGAAAAACCTGGTATTAAAGTAGCAGGTATTAGTTTGCAGTCTGCTGTCTGTCTCTGTGTGTCTGAGAGCAGTCTCTGGTTCCTGGTCTCCTGGGGGTCGGTTAGGCTCCTCAAGAGGACATGGACCTGGTGAGGGACCATGAACCCCACCAGTGAAGGCAAACAAGTCTAGTACGGCTCCTTACCATCACTTCGCCACTAAACTTCAGAAACTTGTTCTCATTTTTTCAAACCTTAGACACAGCACTCAAAACGGTCACCACTTGCAACACAGGCAGGTGCGTTAAAAAAAAATCATTTTGCATTCTTATGTTTGAAGAAACCCAGCAACTTCAGAGTCATTGTTTAAAATAACTAATTTGTGGTGAAACACCATAGGAACATTAGTTGAGATCACCCACACACAACACACCGAAAGTTTCACCGTTCAGTTGTTGATACAATCCTATGATAGAAGTAGAAAAGGCTGGAATCCTACTTACTTGATACGTGTTTCAACATGGTTCTAAATGCTTTTCTGTAAAAGAAGTTTATAGAGAAATAGTGGAATGCTTTAATTTGAAATGTATTTCTGTGGGAAATACAATTACAAACAGCACGGGGGGTTTACAGTGAATAACTGTTTACAACGAATGATTGTAAGCTAATGTTTTCCACAATATATTGGCTCGCAGCCTTTTAGTGAGCGTGTGTCCTTGCTTGGTCTTTCTCTCTGACCGGACTAACACAGCCAGTCACTCCTCTTGGTCCATCTGATTATGTGTGGGTCTGTGTTTGCGGACAACAATTAACCCGCTAAAGTGAGGGACAGATAATTCCACTGTAATTAGCATTGTGTGTAATCAGTTTATTTCTTGTGCCGTGTAAGCGCACCAGACAAACCAAGGCAGGCATGCTGCTCGCGCACCCCTAATTACAAACATATCCAATTAATTACACACATCTGACGGAGACGCATTGTAAAGCGGGCACGCGCAAGGACACACAGGGAGCGAAGGACCCCCTTTGTTTTCCTAATAAACACGGCTAAATGAATTAGTCACACACACATACTGAAATACATCAGAGCTGAGCTGAAAAGCTTGTGATGCTTGTGTTGCAGATTTTTTAATGTGTGTATGAGAGGCAGTTTTTATGTTTGTGTTAATGTGCACTGACACATGCCATGCATAATTGTGTGAATGTACCATCATGTGTGAACGTTTGGGCGCCTGTTTGTGTGTGCGTGTTTACCTGTTTGTATGTGTGTATCTTGGTTTGTGTGGGTGTGTGTTAACCTCTGTGAGCGTGTGTGTGTGTGAGCGTGCGTGTGTGTTATGGTGACGAGACCCTGTGAGGGTTCATAGGTCAGCTGTGGTCCTAATTGTCAGTACAAAGAGGAATCCAGTACACACTTGCTGCTGGGAGTGGAACCGTGGACCAGTGGGGCCCCTTCAACTACTCAAGCCCCGCTCTGATGACACACATCACAAAGCATCACAAAGCTCAGTGCAGTACAGTATACGTTAATACAACAAAAATAGAACAAGTATCCCCCCCTCTATACATTTCTCTACATTCTCCTCTTCTTCTCTCCCTCCCTCTCCTCAGTCTCTTTTCCAACTGAATACATTCCCTGCCGTGTGAACATTCAGATTGTGGGTTGAGGTAAATGACTGCATCCATCACTGTCTCTCATTGTCCAATGGGACTAGTCTTCCCTTTTCCATCCTCTACCCCCTGATTTCTCCCATCCTGCGAGTTGGCAGATCATTAAGGGAATCTCTCTGCCCCTTCTTGTTAAGTCCGTCAGATCTTTAAATATGGGCTAGAGACCTGAAGACAATGAACAAAGACAATGAAAGGGGAGGCGAGCCGGCGAGGAGAGGAATGAGGAGAGAACAAGAGAAGGAGAGAGCGCACGTGGCCCTTTTGCTTGCCGTGCGCGGCCCTTTGGGTTCTCGACGAGAACCCCAAAGTCAAGTGGCGGGCCCTGGCTGGCCTCGGGCCCCAACAGTGAGCCCCGTCAGGCTCCATAGCAGCTCTCAGGCCAAGTGTCTTGGCCCACGAAGCAGCACTCAATCCCAGGCTCTTCACGCTCCGTCCACCCTGAACCGGGCTGGGCTGTCAAGGACTGGTCCTCCTCATAGCTCCCAGTGTATTGTGGCCCACTCAATGGCCATGTCTCCCAGCCAGTCACATCAATGGCCTTCTGGGAGGAGAGGTTTTCCGTCCTTGCATGGGTCAACCCTCGGTCGCTTTCCTCTGCCGCTATCTCCTTCTCACTCACAAGCACACATGCCCACACAGTTCAGGTTGTGAGGGGCTTCTCCAAGGAGATTTGCCACGCGTTCTTTGACCGGTCTTTGAAACAGTGTTTGTGTGTGTGTGTGTGTGTGTGGGTGTGTATGAGAAAATGTGTGTTTGTGTGTGTGTGTGTGTGTGTGTGTGTGTGTGTGTGTGTGTGTGTGTGTGTGTGTGTGTGTGTGTGTGTGAAGGGGTAGGAGAAGCTGTCTGGAATGTGTGGAGTCCTAGAGAGCCATTGTCCTCTGGGCTAGGGTCTGGCCTGCCTTGGTCCACTTTGACCGCCCCCCCTCTGATGAGTGACAGGCCTTTTGTCCAATAGGAGGCCTCCCTTGGACCCCTGGTGTGTCTCAGGTTTGGTTTGGAGCTGGCTTTGTGGACTGGAGGCTGCTTTGAACTAGAGAAGGCTTTGCAAGCACATCCTGTTGATCTGTGTGGATGGGGCGTCACCATGCGATCCCTGTGGTGGTCTCACGTCTGCTCTGTTCTTCTCCTTCATCCAAGCCCCTCTCTGACCCCGGCATTGTCCCCACATGCCGCCAGGCAACACTCACCTCCGGCTACCATAACACACACACACACACACACACACACACACACACACACACACACACACACACACACACACACACAAGCCCCCAGGTGGGCTGTGTGGCCCACCCTGGCCCTCCCTCTCCGTGGTGTCACACACTGTCCGTCCCAGTCCAGCTCCAGCACAGAGACACCATGCATTATGCTGCACAGGCCACCACCCAGGCCCGTCATTGACTCGGCATTGTGCTGGAGAACGCGGCAATTTGGAAGGACTTCCCTCTGGTCCCTGCAGTGGACTCCTTGCCTCACAATCACCTGTCAGGCTTGGGCCACTCAACACTGGAAGAGGAGGGTGTAGACGTTAATATTCCTACCAGCAGGTAATTACTAGTGCCTCAATGGAGTCTTATTAATCCACATGTGCCCTCTGTTATCAAGCACTGCCCCACTAACTCTGAAGGGGCTGCCATACAGGGGACTAAATGGCTCTTTTCTTCTGGTAGCACACACACACACACTTTGGTACGCACAGACACATATACAGTACACCACACACACACACACACACATAGGTGATTACCCTTGCGTGAGCATGTGCGCACTCACATACCTCTACTCACACACACACACACACACACACACACACACACACACACACACACACCTCCCATTTGTCCCACCATAGTCATGCTGTATTCTGAGTAGGCCTGAGCCTCAGGACCTTGCTCTCCACAGCTCGGGCTATGACACAGCTGGGTGGCGCTGAAGAAAGGAGAACGGGTTGCCTCATTAAAATGGTAAAGAGCGGAGCAAGCTAATCCTGCCCGGTGGCGGCTGGCCGCTCTCCCCTTAGACCCCCCCCCCCCACACACACACCTTAGACGCCTTAGACCCCCCCCCCCCCCGGTGTCACCTGGAGCCTCCAGCCAGGCGTTCTGAAGCCCAGCGTGGGGAGCCAAAAAGCCATTATCAGGCTCCTAACACCCAGGGGCTTTACCGTGAGGCTCGTTCTCTGAGGACGGGGGCTGGAGGGGGCCAAGCAGCCAGGCTGACTCTACAGACAGGACAGAATGGCGCCCGTATTCACGTGTGCTTCCTGGGGGAGGTGTCTGTATTCCTGCTGCTCTGTCCTGTCCTGTGCTGCCACCCTGCTCCACTAACACATCTAATCCGGAGCCTGGCGTGTTGCTGGGGGGATGAGCACGCTCCCAGGTCTTGACCGGCTCAGAAGCAGCCGGAACCAGGGGGGCCACGGGATCTTTAGCCCCCCCCCCCCCCCCCCCCACCATCAGGTGGGATACAGGAGACAAGCTAACACTAACACATTAGTATGAACCTGTAATGGGTCATAGGCTGGCTAGTTACTGACAAACCCACAGGAACAATGGCTCTTTCTCCCCAATACAGTCAATCAGCCATACCTGTGTCTCCCCAACACTGTCAATCAGCCATACCTGTGTCTCCCCAACACTGTCAATCAGCCATACCTGTGTCTCCCCAACACAGCGCAGAATGGCTGAATGTCTGCTTCAACAGAGCCGAGGCGTGTTTGTGTTTGCCTCTCTCGCAACTTCTCAAATGTCAAGAGAGCGTTCTCCATAGACCGTTGATTTCCTATTCATTAGGCCTGCTCATTCGAAGCGTTGGTGATTTCAGAATCTGTGGAGGGTTTGTTAGAGAAAGTGTCTCTGAACAGACTCTAAAAGGCTTTTGAAAACACTGTCGATAATTGCACACAATAAGCACCACACACTCTTGGTTTTGAAGATGAGAATTATCATGCCATATATATTAATGTATTCCTTTGTGTGATTGTAATTCTGGAAAGCCCCCCCACTCCACCACATTGGAGATAAGAGAACCGCTCAGCAATTCATTTGATTTTCAGGAAAAGTTCGTACTCTCAATTTACAATGTTGTTTTCTGAAGAGATGTTCTCCTCCCTTCTTTCTCTGTTTTCCACATTGTGTTTTCTTCTTTTCTTCTTCCCTTCTTCCCTTATATTGAAGCTGCTACCTCTTCCCGTTTGTCTCTCTATCCGTGGCTTTACGGAAGCAGAGGGAAGTCTTAATGAGGACGTTGCCCCTGACTCCCTTGGATTTGATTGGAGATACTAAGGCTGTTTTTCTGACAGGCACCACCAGCCAACTCACACACATACACACACATAAAGGGACAGCACCCAGTAATTAGGCACTGACCTGGAGGGGGATTAATTGCCAGTGTACACACACACACATGCACACACACACACACACACACACACACGCACACATACACACACACACACACACACACACACACACATCTATCTATCATCTATCGTCTATCCCTTTGATCTGTGTGTAAGGGCTGTTGCCACTCTCAGGGTGACCTGCCTTTTGGAACAAATTAAATATGTTCTTGGATTGTGTAGGTGAGTGTTTGTGTGTGTGTGTGTGTGTGGGGGGGGGGGGGGTGCGTTTCTAAGATACTGGCAGAGGTGTGTGGAAATGGCCAAAGTACCCGCTTGTTCTTCTTTCAAGTTGACCTTTTAACCGCTTTGCTTCAGAGACGCTACCTGAGCCTTCACACGTGTATCAGTTTACCACTGTGAGAAACAACCCTTTCTCTCTCTCTCTCTTTTTGTCTCTCTCTCTTTGTCTCTCTCTCTCTCTCTCTCTCTCTCTCCCTCCCTCTCTCTCCCTCCCTCCCTCTCTCTCTCTCTCTCTCTCTCTCTCTCTCTCTCTCTCTCTCTCTCTCTCTCTCTCTCTCTCTCTCTCTCTAACTCTCACTCTCTCTCTTTTTGTCTCTCTCTCTCTCTGTCTCTCTCTCTCTCTCTCTCACTCTCTCTCTTTTTTTCTCTCTCTCTCTCTCTCTCTCTCTCTCTCTCTCTCTCTCTCTCTCTCTCTCTCTCTCTCTCTCTCTCTCTCTCTAACACACCGACCCACACAAACATATCACAGGAAAAACAGGAGAGCAGTGGGGACAGGCGATCCGTTGCGTAGTGTATATTGGGGAGAGAGGTCTTTATCAATCTGGCCTTGGCTGCCGGCCAACTCACAGCACCCGGAGTGTATGGGTGGATGAGCCACCGATGATGGAAGAGAACGAGAGAGGGAGGGAGAATAAGAGAGAGCCAGAATGGCTTGAAATATTGCTCTGGTACTTCCACTGTGCGCCGTGTCTGTCTGGTGTAATATAGGGACAGGCTGACAGGGCAGGGCTGAGTGATAAAACCAGGGACTTAGAGCAGCCCTCTCAATGCTCCGTTTGACACCTCTCAATGCTACATGACTCACTCACACACACACACACACTCACACACACACACACACACACACACACACACACACACACACACACACACACACACACACACACACACACACACACACACACACACACACTACCCTACACTAAGTGGAGAGCTTGCACACGTTCTCTTACTGTCACTTTCTCTCTCCTTCTCACACACACACTGACACCATAGCACATTCTCAAATGTGGTCTGTGATGAGTGAATATTCCTCTAGGTGGCCTCAGATGGAACATTAATATTATGCTTCAGTGTAGTGCAGATACTTAGCCCACTGACACAGTCCCTTGATCACACACACACACACACACACACACACACACACACACACACACACACACACACACACACACACACACACACACACACACAGATCCAAAGACATGACCACACACGCAGGAGCACACAAAAACACAAGATGCAGTGGAGCTGTAAACAGCTGCAGGGCCCCATCTCTAATTAAAGCTGTGCTGCTGTTTGTAAGCTGTTAGCGCACACACACACACACATATCTTGGTGGAGAGCTTGGGCTGTATTTCTTTCCCACAATGACCACACACACACACACACACACACAACATTGTTCTTGCAACTAGCCCTCGTGGAGTATCCTGAGCCGAGTTTGTTGCTGCTCACAAACCAATCCCTCCAAGTCTCTGTGCTCTGTAGGATTTTTACCGAGCAGGCTTAGTTCAAGCAATGGCTCCCTCTTCACCCTCTGCTCCTTGTTGATATGATATTATAGATTGTGTGTGTGTGTGTGTGTGTGTGTGTGTGTGTGTGTGTGTGTGTGTGTACTGCATCCAGCTCCCTCTCCAGTGGTTTGGCCTCTCCTCTCAGACAGCAGAGCAGGGGGAGGGGCTTCCCTCAGCCCTCAGAGTGGTGCCGTTCAGGTTAACCACCAGAAGCTCTGAAATCCCCGGGCGCAGCATACACACTCTCTCTCTCTTCTCTTTCTCTTCCCTGTGCCCCTCGCTCTACCTCTCTTGTCTTTTCTTTTTCTCTCTCCCTCTCTGGCTCAGTCCTCCTCTCTGTAGACACACCAGACTAGCGTTGGAGGTGAAAAGCTTCCTGGAACGCTGGGCGACAGGCAGTTCTTTGCGGTAATCTAACCTGAGACAGATGAAAGCCAGCAGGGAGGGAGAGAGAGAGAGAGAGAGAGAGAGAGAGAGAGAGAGAGAGAGACACAGAGAGAGAGAATAGAAAGCAAACGGGAGAGACTCATTGAAGAAGAGGACATACCAGAAGCTGAGAGTAGTGTTAACTCCTAATCAACCTTAACCATACAGTAAACAACTGATCATCCAACAGAGATACAGAGATAGTTGTGTCTCAGCATACACCTATGACACATTCACTCACTCAATGAGTCAATGACTCTCTCACTCTCTCACTCTCTCTCACACTAATAAATAAGAAGGATGGTCACAGCCACAACAAATCCACTTCCTGTGGTGAGAGTGGGGCGCCACATAGAAATGCTTCCCCAATAATTGAAATGTTAAAGACATAAGAGGATTTGGCCTCCTACCATGTAGAAAGGCCCAATCCAAATGCCCTCTTTAACTTCCTCTCTGTCATTCGGGATAAGAACAAACTTACTCCTTTCTTTTCTCTTCTTTTCTATGTTTTAATCCCTTTTGAGTCTGACTGAATCCTCAGCAGGTGTAGCTCATTCTGTCGAAACAACCCTTTCTCTCTCTCTCTCTTTTTGTCTCTCTCTTTCTCTCTCTCTCTCTCTCTCTCTCTCTCGCTCTCTCTTTCTCTCTCTCTCTCTCTCTCTCTCTCTCTCTCTCTCTCTCTCTCTCTCTCTCTCTCTCTCTCTCTCTCTCTCTCTCTCTCTCTCTCTCTTTCTCTCTTTCTGCTGTTCTCTCTGTCAATCTCTCTGTTCCTTTCTCTCTTTTTCTCGTTTCATGTTTTCTGTCACTCAGACTTACTGTTGTGCTCCAACAAAGACTTCTTGTGTTACCTAACCTGCAGCATAGGACGCTTTAATGTAGCAATAGATGAAAATGTGTGTGTGTGTGTGTGTGTGTGTGTGTGTGTGTGTGCGTGCGTGCGCGCGTGCATGCACATGATGTTTATGCGGGGGTGTACCTCCTCCCTCTCCTCCACTGTGACTTCACATGCCCCTCCATGAGAGTAGCACAGGCTGATCTCTGGATGGGAGAAGTCTTTAACCTCCCGCTGAGCCCCATGCCAACCAGTCTACCCGCCTGTGATCCCCAGCATAGAGCCTTAATGGCGTCGAACTTTATATAGAGCTCCCTCTCCCACGTGGGACAGTAATAGGCCCGGGGTGTCTTCATGGAGTGAGGCAGGGAAAGGGAACATGGGACAGATCTAACAGAGAGAGCAACAGATGGGAGGCCAGTGGCCATTGGCCAGGTTCAGTACTGACCTCTGAAACATATCTGATATATGTCTGGGTTTACCAAGTACAGGAAAATACCCATGACCAATACTTTCTACACATAGGTTTTAGGAATACTTCTTGAAGGCTTGTCGTAGATTGCAGGTCTGTCTCCTAAATGAACAGTCCAATGTTCTGTATAGACAACATGTTTATATATATATATATATATATATATATATATATATATATATATATATATATATATATATATATATATATAGCACATACCAGTATGACTGTGGATAGCCATGAGTCCAGGGCAGGGCAGGATCACAGGCAGCCTTCTCCGTTGGCTATATGCCAGGGAGGAACCTACACAGACCCAAGGATGGCATTTATTAGCGGAAGCAGTCTGTGTAGTCATGACGACCACCGGAATCCATGCTGCAGCACCTCGCTTTAAAGCGAGCTCCTGGCACATGTTCAGGTGACTGTTCTGAACATGATGAGGAATGTGTCTCCCCACACCAGACAAGTCTTGGAGAAAGATACTCTGCACCTCTCCATTTCCTCCCGTTTCCTTTTCATTTCTATTTCTCCAGAGCCCCCCATCTCCAAACCCAACCTGCCTTCCTCCTTCCAACCAGCCATTGATTGATGTATTTCTGTTCCTTTTGCTTTAATCGAACAACAGTTATCTGTCTGGCCGGTTTTTGGTTTGGGGATTATATTCCTCTCTCTCTCTCTCTCTCCCTCTGGTCCTTCCCTAACCCTGAATGCAGGTAAATGGACAGAGTGTGCCGCATTGTTTAGTAAAGGAATAATAGCGAGGGAGATAAAAAAAGAGAAAGGACCCACGGGGCCGAAAACAAGGAAGTGGCTGGGGTGCTACACACTTACAGCACACACACACACACACACACAGAGGAAATGACACAGGCATACGCACATGCTTATCTCTGAGGAATTGGTTGTGAGGTGCTACCCCATTTAATTAGAAAGTTTTGTTGGAGTCTCATGAATCATAAGAACATAAAAATTGATAGCTGCGAACAGCACCACCACATCACCGCACATATTACACACACGCACACACGCACGCACGCACGCACACGCACACACACACACACACACACACACACACACACACACACACCCACACACATGCCCCAGTACACATGCCCCAGTACACAGACTGGTCTCAGGGGTATTACTATTGGTAATTCATGAGCGTATATTTGATCTTTCCCAGCTAGTGATCTCTGTGTGTGTGTGTGTGTGTGTGTGTGTGTGTGTAGGTGTGTGCGTGTGTGTGTGTCTGCATGTGTATCCTTTGTTTACTGTGGTCTTTTCATAGAAAATCATATCACTCCCTTAGTGTTCCATCGGACTCCCCTGTGTGAAAACACGGAAGCTAAAACATTTTTCTCAGTTTAGTAACTGACACTGGGGTATATGAAAGGTCACGGTGTGCGTGTGTGTTTGTGTATGTGTGTGTGTCAATCCCTGGAGAGATTGGGGATGGCAGTGTGGTAACTGGATCAGGACTGATGTCTAGCCCTAGACTAGGCTGTCTGGGCCTCCCATGTATTATTCACAAACGGTAGAGCTAGCTAGCCTACAACTCTGACAGACAAATCCCATCTTACTTTCTTTTTGCAGACTTGTGTGCGTTGGTGTTGTGTTGTGTTGTGTTGGTGCGATTGCGCCTGTGTTTGTGTAGACAGAAAGTAATTTACATGCTTTGTTGCTTTGCTAAGCAAATACAATGGGCCTATTTACAAAGAATTTTGATAAAAAACGTTTTGTTTTTTTAAAGAGGCTCAGACAGAAAGGTTACCCAGTGTTATTACATTTTGAATATCAAGAGTAAAGGCCATGAAAGGCCGTCAGCATTAAAATGATGAATAAAATTGTCCAGGACCACTAAGATGGCTCACAAATAGCTACCTAGCATGTTTATTCCTCTGTCCACCACATAAACAAAGTGACAAACACCTCACTGAACCTGGCTCTGTGGTTGTCAATAGCTCCCTATCTGTCTTTGGCCTTGGCTACTTCCCGGTGACCATTAGTTGAATAGTGATTCCATTGTTTGCCAGGAGGGCCTCTTCAGGTGAAGACACTGTCAGGCTATCAGAGGGCATTGTCTGCTCCGAGGTTATCACATGTCATGCGCTATTCAGGTCCGTTGATCTAAGGGATTCAGAGTATCCCAATCAGACCCAGCCATCGCTAGGATTCCTTCAGGAGGGGGGGTGCTCTTTGCTGACTGACGTGTGTGGAAGTGAGGCCTATTTAGCCGAGTCATCTGCCGAAAGAATGACGGCCCTCTGTTCTTTTGAGAACCATACATAGACACACACAAACAAGGTCTCTTTTCATTCAGAAGATTTTTGTTGGCTGCATTAACTCCCTTCGCCAGCCCCCTGCAAACATATGGTCCCTGGACTGGAGCATCTGGCTGGGAAGCAGGGCTGGAAGTCAGGCGTGGGCAAAGGGGGTCTCATCCTTCCTCCCCTCCCTCACCCTCTCCTTCCTCTCCCACCATCTCTTCCTCTTCCTCCTGCCCCTCCGACATCAAAGCAGGCCGCCTCTCGTCTGCCATATGTCCAGCATCCTGGGCTGTGGAATTCCCACACTCGTGAGTGAATGCCTAAGGCTTGGCACAAACAGAACACTGTGCTCGAACGGACACAGGAACACACATAAACGCCCGCGCTACGTCTTAGTGTAATAATACATGCACTAAAATGAACACCCTGCAGGTATGATATGATTCCAGCCAGCAGGTAGTAGCCATAGCACTCAAGCACAGAAATTGGCCATGCAGGACCCACTGTTCCCAATGAATGGTATCCGTAGCTTTAAGTTGGTGCACTGCTGTTAGCCTGAAAGCTGCTCTGCCTCCTCACAATAGGTTGAGTGGGTTTGGCCCCGGCAGGCCTGGGGAAGGCTGGAAGGCCAGCTTGCCCTCAGACAATGAGACTAGCTAACAGAGCGTGGCCGGCTTCTCTCCGGCCCTTCGACCTCCGCCTGGTGCTCGAAGACACAGGTGGCAGAAAGAGGCTGCACACACTACAATTACGGAATAGCATCCACGCAGCCCGAAGGCCCCGTCGTGTGGAGGGGCCAGCGGTCACCCCGGCAGCCCCCAACCAGGGAGAGAAGGAGAAAGGGATGAGGGAAAGAAAATAATTGGTTTCAGGGCGGAGAGTGGGAATAGGTTTGTCTCAGCCACGCAGGTATTTTGTCTCCGATAAATGAGTTCCATTGGAGGATTCCTGCACCTCTGCACCTGTCCTCTGCACCCTGCTGTTTCTGTAATGAGACACGGAGAGAGGGGAGACACCGAGGGGAAAGGAGGGGATTGGCTTGGAAAGAAGAGAGAGAGAGGGAAAGAATCTTTTGACATTTTCCTCCGCACAGCGGCAACAGAAATGATAGATATCACCAAGAAAGAAGAAACTGAATAAACCGCCCGAAAAGATGGGAGGAATTAAAGAAAGCAGAAAAAACAAATGGGTGCTCTGGAAGGAGGATCAAAAACTGGGGCAGCTGATGCAAAGGAACAGAGACAAAGAAAGGTAGAGAACCCCAAACAGTGGTGTTTTCCCAGATCAGAAAGGCCTTTCAAATTGTCAACATGATCACAGTAAAAAACCTTTTAGACCATCATTATATTCTCGCCATAGCAGGTGTGTGAGTGTTGCCAGGTTGATAACCAACACCAATGTCCCCTCTCATCCTTGGAAAGTAAACAAACAGACATGGAGGGCAGGAGCTCTCTGCCTTAGTCTCTCATAGCTTGTTGCTGAAAGTCAGTGCTGGTCCTTCATACAAGGCCCAAGCATTTCAAAAAGAATGTACATTTCATTTTCAAATGCAATTTTTTGAAGAAGAAAAAGAAGTGATGTGTTCTTTAATCAAATATAAACATTAAATAGATATTGTAACGTTTTACAACAAATGACGTATCTGAAGGCCCATTTCTATACCCCACGGTTCCGCCACTGCTGAAGGTGTTTTCTGGTGATTTAAAGGCGGGTATCAAAATGGAGCTCGTTTTCCCGGGTCTTTCTAGAAAGCGTTTCTTCTCATGTGGAATACAACGCAGCATGGACCTTCAATCCAACCTCACCCAGGAGAGAGCACACAGACATGAAGAAAGAGAGAGAGCAAAAGCCAAGCTAAGCCACAGGAGCAATGGGTGGAATGGACTCCCCAAAGTCTGGGGAGAGGAAAAATGGAGGAAAAGAAAAGAAGGTAGGCATGGAGATAGAGAATGAGATGTGGAGGAATGAAAGCGAGCAGAAGTCAAAAGGTACCTGTGTACTTTAGATGAAACCGGGCCAGAGCCTGCAGACTCAACCCGAGATAGAGAGAGAGAGAGAGAGAGAGAGAGAGAGAGAGAGAGAGAGAGAGAGAGAGAGAGAGAGAGAGAGAGAGAGAGAGAGAGAGAGAGAGAGAGAGAGAGAGAGTAACCATAGGTCAGTTTCCAGCCCCCTGCTTGGCACAACGGCTCTGAGGCATGGCTTCCATGGGCAGAGCAATAGGAGGTAGACCTGCCATTCACCCACTCCCTAGAGCTTGAGGGGATAGGCGTATGTGGAAGATGAAGAGAAAGAAGATGAGGAAGAGGAGGGAAGTGCCTTCAAGACACCTGTCCCCTTTCACGTCCCACCATCCATCCTTCCATCTATGTGTCTGCCTCTCTGTCTCATTCACTCTCTTCTTAGCTCTCTCTCTTTCTCTCTATCCTTACAGTTTCTCTCTCTCCCTCTCTTTCCCTCTCTCTCTCTCTCTCTCTCTCTCTCTCTCTCTCTCTCTCTCTCTCTCTCTCTCTCTCTCTCTCTCTCTCTTTATCTATCCCTCTGTCCCCCCCTTCTCTCTCTCTCTCTCTCTCTCTCTCTCTCTCTCTCTCTCTCTTTATCTCTCCCTCTGTTTCCCTCTCTCTTTCTCTCTCTCTCTGTGTCTCTCTCTCAGTGTGGGATAAAGTCAGATTAGTAGGTGGTGTGGCCCTGCAGGCTACATGGTAACTCAAATGCCACAGTGGTCACTCACACAGATAAGGCTCCCTTGACGGCACTCACACACCCTGGTTCTGTTTTAGCCGGGAGGTGTAAGGCTGGGCACTCGCACCGCACACACACATACACGCACACACGCACGCACGCACACACGCACACAAACACACACACACACACACACACACACACACACACACACACACACACAAACACACACACACACACACACACACAGGGGCTTACGGAACCTTTTAAATGACACTTCCACCATAGACACTCAGGGACACGCAGACAGACGGACACACAGGCAGACAGACGGTCCATCCATGGCGAGGGCACAGCGGTTCCGCCCACATGAAGGACATGGCCAGTCCACTCCAGTGCCAGTCTGGGTCCCCAGTGCCCCAGCAGGGCTCCCAGCCTTTTAGCAGCTGGAACAGTTTAGTGAGCTGGTGCTACACCCCTGGAGACCAGATGCATGTGACATGGCTAAACTTAGCTCGCTACAGTTCCTTCCTCTACTCCTCTTCTGCTCTGACTTTCTAACTCTTTATCTGTCTTGCGTCCTCACCACTGTACAACGGAGCTCAATAACCCTTATTCTATTTGGTCTTCCATAAGTTTTAAATTACTCCCATAATGCACAGCCTCTGTGTCCTACCTTGAACGCTCTCCAACGTACCAGCAGAAAGACACCTTGAATGGCACCAAGCTCAATGGGGGGGCCAGTCAGATAGAGTCTCACGTCCACGCGCAGTTTGACACCGCCCGGAAAACAGTCGGCGCTCGTCCCTCCCTAACAATGACATTCCCCAGGGCGGCCGAGCCGCTTTCTGAGGGCCACACCGTTAATTAAAATCCAGCTGCGTGGCAGACAGGCCTAATCGCTCACATGAAACGGAGCAGGGAGCAGCGAGTGGCGAGCGGTGTGAGCGCCGCCCCACAGGGTTCTGCTCCCGCTCCCACAGCGCTGATAGAACCACGCCAGCCCCACTCTCAAGCTCCCCGCCCCCGCCTCGGCGCGGGACTGCGTTGGGTTCTCGTAGATACTAAGCGACTGGGGTGTGCGTTCGAAAGCGTTGCATAGGGGCTGAATGCAAACTCTGTTCAGAGATCACTTTATATTAGATATTCTTTTCTTTCATATTTCTCCAGGCCTTCTTCATCTCTTTGTAGTGCCCTTAGGTTGTGTTGTGTTGTGCTCTAAAAGTTGTATTTCAATCATGTAGTTCCAGCTTTTAGTGTGCGGTGTGAATGGGCTGAGGACGGCAGAGGAGGAGGATCCCTGCTCAGGCTCAGTCTCTGGCCTGACACCTGGCCCCATTGTGCCCCTCCATCTCTAATACCCACCGATGAATGTCAAATCATCTCGTCGCCTCGCAGCTCGGCTCGCCAGCCGCCAACGCCTACGGCGCAATATTGATACAGCGTGAGTGTTTGTGGAAGAAAAGTGTTTCCGCATTGATTGACACCGTGAGCTGCTTCCAGAACGCCTCCTCTGCGTCTGCGTCTCCTTGCTTTCGTCTCCCCCGTCCCCTGCCATTAGGGTTTAGTCAGCCTGAGAGATTCAGGGCAGACAGACGCTATTGGATCCCTGTCTGGGAGATGTAAAAGCGTGGAGAAACTTGTCGCCATTAGTGTCCCGGGCAATGCTTAGTCTCTTCTCTCTTTCCGTCAGAATGCACTCCTTGTATCAATCTCTTCTCCTTTCATTCGCTCTCTGTCTCGTTGTCTTTCTCTCACCCGTGCAAACCGACTGCCACTGAATCAAAGCGTCTCCCTCCGCTGTGCCTGCCATGACAAAGGGATGTAACCATAGGAGGCCGTGTGGATGAGGTTACGCTGTGTGTTAGGCGCGTGGGCACGGTGTTGTCACCGGTCTACGATGTCACTGATCGATATCAGGGCGAGGCCGAGACCCTCGCCGCTTCAGGGGGAGGCCCCTGGGGAGCCCTACCACAGCTAGAGCACTTAACAGCACTGTCACCTGCGCGCTCACACACACACACACACACACACACACGAGTGCATCAATTGACTGTAAAAATCCCCGCTGCCCACTTCAGATCCACTCCCAATGATTCATTCATAAGAACAGTAGTATCAGTGGAGCTACTTCCTCACATTGTCAGACCCTTTGTCCTTCATAAGGTCTTGAATGTCTTCTCTTAGTCCTATCCAGGCCATGGCAGAATGGAGGCACGCGTGCGCTTGAACACACACATGGCAAACACACCTTAAGAGACAACAGCTCTAGTCTGTTTGGCCAGTTGCATGGGTCCTAGCCCACCAGCCCCCTCCCAGCGGAGTCTTCTCGCTCATTCACAGGGGCCCAGGAATTTGTTGGGCTGTCCTCGGGGCAGAGGGGGCGGGGGGGGGGAGGTGTCGGCCGCTCCTGTGAAATGTGCTTATCTCCCAGTCCCCTCTGGACCTGGCTGAGTCACGCCGCCAGTCCTCCCGCCCACCCAGCGCCTCCACAATTCCCCCCCCCCCTCTGTCTCGCCACTCGCCCTGCTCATCGACTGGGGGCCTGAGACGAGGGCCGTCAGCCTGGAGGCAGAGTGGCACAGCTTCCCCAGATAGCAGGACTCACGTGCGTTATCTCAAATCAATGGGCGGGCTCGGCTGCCCAATGAGGGGGCCCCAATTTTAAAGGGCAATTGTCCATGAAGGGAAAGTTCCGGAGGGCTACAACATCATTGACTATGGATTTGAATTGTGTTTACCTTCCGGCAAACCAGATAATCCTGCTTTGGACATTTTAATAGCTTTTAAGGAAAGTTGTACCCAGGCCGGTTTCCTAATCAATGTTATTGGTTATGCCCCTAAAATGACTAGTCTAATGAAATGTAGTGGAGAGTCTAGTTTTCCTTAAAGGTTGGCGAGAATCAGAATCAAATTTTAAAACAACGTTTTTTTCTTCTTCTTATAGTACAATTAGGTATTGTTTGAATGGAAGACTCCTACAGTGCGGGGCTTTCCTGAGACATACGGTCCATAGAGGCTGGGGAAGGGGTTCGAGAGTGAGCGGGAGTGTCCAAAGCACTTGATAGCTGTGTGGAGAGGTGTGTGAAAACACGGCGGTAACAGTAGACGCCGTTTGTGTTAATCAGTGTCAGGCCGCTCGGCCTCCGTGTGGAGCCAGCGGAGGTGCCACCGTTGGCCTGTGCTCTGAGCCGTGCCGTGCCAAAGCCAGGAAGCTGAAGACCGCTCCCATGGTTCTCACACCGGAATGGCTTCCCTCACTCCCTCACACCTTCTGCTAGCACTTAGCCCCGTGGGGAGAGAGTTACTCGCACAGGCCTCGGCTCACGCTCTCCCTCTCGCGAAGACAAACGGGAATTCCAGCCATAACTCTAGCTGGCCACTTGCAAACATTCAGACTAAGGTTCTCATCTATTTCTCATCTTTTGGCCTTTTACTGAAAGCCGGCTGGGGGCGTTCATAACAAGCATGACATAAACATGACGTTGCTTCTGTCCTTTCCTTGTTGTTCCTTTCCGTCATGGCTTACCTTGTCTCATAGATAATTTGATTCGTTGAACAACAAAAAGCAGATATGGTGTGTGTTGTAGGGTTTAATCTCAATCCTTTAAAGAGGGTCGAGGGATGAGTAGGTTAGAAAGGACAATTTCATGTCTCACTGAAGCATGTGTTTTAAGGGCTGCTGTTACATGTGCTGTGTTACATGTGTTGACCACTGGGGGGACATGATTTGTAGCCATCCTCTTCAGGCTACTCAGTATGCGAAGGTTCACTCTGGGTAGGGAAGTCAAACCGCCACTGTAGAAATATGGCTTGGCAAGGGTCTATGGATCTGAATATGTTCACACACACACACACACACACACACACACACACACACACACACACACACACACACACACAGAAACACACACTTAAACCAGCCCACTATCGAGTCTCTCACACATGTTGCAACAAAAGTGTGGCCAGTGTGAGCGAGAAGTGTTGGTATCTCTCCCCTGAGTCATCCCTCATTATCATGTGAATGGCTCCAGACAGACAGACGTGTATGTGTGAGTATGTGTGCGTAAGTCTGTGTGCGCGATAGTGTGTGTGTGTGTGTGTGTGTGTGTGTGTGTGTGTGTGTGTGTGTGTGTGTGTGTGTGTGTGTGTGTGCGTATGTGTGTGTGTGTGTGTGTGTGTGTGTGTGTGTGTGTGAGTGGGTTGTACCAGATGCATCTCCTGCCTCCATCCTATCTACATTTGTGAGGAGAATTAAGTCGGCCTGGCTGAATGTCTATTGTGGAGCGCTAATGTGATATTAAAGATTAGCATTGTAATCCAGTTAGAACTGAAAGAACTTAATCCACTTATTAATGTTGAATGGGAATCCGATAATATAACCTACCACTGGCTGACTTAATGATTAAGAAAAACACTTTGAGAGAGATGTTCCTGATGGCTGATAATAAAACGGATATTTTTTTTCATAATCACGGCACATTTTTGGCACCATGTCCTCAGTGTTATGGAAATGTAGGCGTGCTGTCAGTGTGCTGCTTATTATTATGTGTAGCAGGTTTCATGACGACATTTTGGGTGGACGTTTTACAGAGATGACAAGATAGCTCCCACACACGCTCGGTCTGTGACCTTTACAAAGAGAAACAGAAGTAGTTGGAACACTAGTACTTTTCTTTTTAGACATTGGAGACTAATCCCTGATTATTCCAAAGCCTTCTAAATTGTATTTTGGGGGATTTAAAGGCTGGTTCTATTTGTTACATGTGATAGGTTTCCTGTTTGAATCCGGCTTGGATCAGGTGTGCCCCTTGCTGTACTCTCCCACCCCACTGAGCTGACCCTGGTGCTAAACCTAACACACATGTAGTGTGGCACATGGCCTCTCATTTGTTAAGCTCGGCACAGAGGGATAACACAGGAGCTTCCCCTGGCCTTCTCTCCCCAGAGGCTGGGGATCTGCCCAGCCACCATAGGTCTATATTCAGCTCCTCTGTCTGCAGCCCCATAGGCTGTCTGGCCCTCCAGTCCGCCCGGCGATAGCCTCTACCACTGTCCCAATCCGCAGCGGGGGTAAGCCAATCCACCCCCCCCCCCCCCCCCCCCCACATGAACTCATTCGATCGGGCTGATAAGAAATCCCCACCTGTCGAATCTGGGATTTGGCTCGCGTGGAAGCTTCTTTTCTTTCCATGATCCCCCCTTTCTCTTTCTCTTTCTCTCCCTCTTTCTCTTTTTGTCTGTGCTCTATCTGCCGTCTGCTGCAACTCTTCCATTGAGCATGGTGTGTACAAAGGGTCCCAGCGAGAGTGTGTGTCACGTTGAAGGGGAGGCTTTGATAGTGCTCAGGGGCCTTGGAGATTCCCATCGCGACACAGGCAGGCAGGAGGCTAGCACAAAGACAGAGAGAGACTCTTTAGAAGTTTGAAACCACACCAGAGGGAGTGAAGTGGGGTGGGGGGTGGGAGACGGGTGTCCGTAAAAAAGAAGCTTTAAGTTTCCTGGTCGGGTGTCAACAGGAGCAGCTGGGAAGGACGGTGAGCCCAGGGGATCCGAGCCCTTTGGTTAAAACAACAGTCGCTAGCTCAAACAAACGGTGCTGGCTCTGGAGGCCCTGAGGTCCAACACCCAGCAGCCTCCAGCCGTGCCATGCCTAGCCCCTTCCAAAGAGGCTTTGCTCTGTCAGGGCCATGATTTATGGTAATGTGGATTAACTGGTGAATGTGTTTTCGTCAGCATGGCTGATTTAAGGCTGTGACTCACCTGAGCGGCTGCACCATCTGCCGTTGAACCAATTAGCCAGCGGTTGGGCTGGTGACCTTGGAAACGTTGGAAATGCCGATCAGCAGAAGGGGGAAAGAGCCAGATGTCCTACAATCATAACTTTATGACACATATCACACCTGTGCTTTAACAGTAGGTGTCAGAACAGTTTTTTACACACACAGTGTGTGTGTGTGTGTATGTGTGTGTGTGTGTGTGTGCTTGCATGAGTACGTGTGAGCAGAGCAGACGACAGGGTGCCGGCCTTCGACTTCCTTCTACGTCCTGCCACCTCTTAGCTGTGCTGTGTGCTGAGCAGGAAGACATAAACACAGTCGTCACCCCTGTGCTCCCCACACGCCTTTCCACTAGTGTCTCTCTGTCACCTGTGTGTGTCCTGGCAGCCCCCTGACCTGACTGTCCCCTGTGTGCCCCCAGATCCGTGTGGACGGTCCGTCAGCGCGGGGAGCCCTGCAGTACGAGACCATCCAGGCCGTGGACAGCGGACCTGTCCTCAGAGACATGGCCTTCTCCCCAGACCATCATTACGTCTACGTCATGTCCGAGAGCCAGGTCAGTGGCACGCCCGCACACACACACACGCACGCACGCACGCACGCACGCACGCACGCGCACACACACACACACACACACACACACACACACACACACACACACGCACACACTTGTTTGTTTGCAAATGAGCTGTGTTCATATCAATGTCATAGTCACAGCAACCTTTTTCCATTGTTTTGTTAACTGTGTTAGTTTGGTCAATTATATATTCATGGATTGTCCACTTTGACTTCTCTTTGGAGAAAGGAATGGAGGAATGATGGAGGGAGCAAGGGAAGGGAGGAAAGAGAGGGAGCAGGAGAGATATAAAAAGTGGAGAGGTACTTGTTTATACAGAACTGAATAAAACATGTTGAATTATAGTGTGAAAGAGAATGAGAAGATGTTATCAGTCCATTACCCCCCCTCTCTCTCTTTCACACACACACATACATACACACACACACACACACACACACACGCACACACACACACACATACACACACACACACAGTCCCATTCGATGGTGCATGGAACTTGAATAGAAATTGCGGCACTAGTGGACACATCAAGAGAAACACTATCTCACTTCCTCTGTCATCCCTACAGGGAAGCTAGCACGTCGCAGTGCCCCAACACACACACAATCACACACAAACACACACACACACACACACACACACGCATGGAATCACGAACACAATCTCACACACACACACACACAGGCACATCATCTCTTTCTCTTCTCCTTTAAATGTGTGCAAACCCTACCAAACATACCAAACCTCCACACACATTCACGAACACGTAAATTACATTACACACAAACCCTTGCTCCCTCTCTTTCTTAACAGTACAGACTGTATGTGTGTGCGTACACACACTCAGAGAGACAAACACATTGAGCAGATATATTAGTCTGGTTTTGGAAGGCAGCCCAGTCAAATACACTCCCATTGCTCACCATTCCGCCCAGAGTGTCAAACAAATCATACAGGTGAACCCTGCTGCGGCATCCAAGCACTCCCACTACATCAGTGTTTGGTTTGTGTGTGTGTGTCTGTGTGTGTCTGTGTGTGTGTGTGTGTGTGTGTGTGTGTGTGTGTGTGTGTGTGTGTGTGTGTGTGTGTGTGTGTGTGTGTGTGTGTGTGACCATGGCAGGGAGAGGTGCTAGGGTGGCCTTGCTAAGTGTTTCCCTGCACTGTGGGAGAGCTATTATGGCAGGTCAACAGCAATTACTGGCCTGTACTCTGGGCAGGTCAGTGTGGCACAAGACTTCAGAATATGGACAAATCAGGGAGCTGGAGACGCACGCCATAGAAAATAGATCTGCAAAAGATTTAAGCAAGTTCCTGTTGGGAATTGTGAATCTTCTGTGAAATACAAGAATATTAAACCACAATAATGTACTATATAATATACTGTATACAGACTGCATGGTACAGTATTATGAAGGTGCTTATGTTGACAGAGGGCCTGTGGAAATGTTGCTCCTCACGCATACACGCAGCAGTGTACTCAACTACCAGCGATAACCGTGCTACTGGCACCATGCACCCTCAGTTCAGTAGGAAGAGACAAAGAGAGAAAGAGAGAAAGAGAGAAACACACAGAGATGAGACATGGTGGTGTTGGACAGGACTGACCATGGCCGCTGTGTGTGTGTAGACATTCAGCTTTTCACTGTTAAAGCTAGGGGACGAAACACATCATCGTATTCCATCCCTGGATAAAGTCAGAAGCTTTTCCCTGGTCTAAGTAAAATGGTGGCAGTGCACACACATTGAATGGCTGTAATCTGACTGGTTATTTGTTGCCTACAATACCAGTCAAAGGTTTGAACACACTTTCCCATTCACTTAAACTGCTGCTGTGCACATTGAATGGTTTTAATCTGACTGGTTATTTGGTGTTTCCACCAAGTACCCATTGATGTAGTTTTCTAGGTCCTTGTCTTAGAGGTAGTCTGTGTATTGAATATAACCAGGAACCAGGCGTTCGTATAGAAACTGACAACATGTTAGCTCCTAATAGCTCATGTCAAAAGCCTTGGGTATTGGTTGAAGCTGTCAGTCCTCGTATTAGACAGCCATAGACATGCGGACTGCTAGCGGGATAGCAGGGTGTGTTCATGAAAGAGCCTGGTGCTGTCTTAACACCATATTCTGTCCTAGCAGCCACAGGTGGAATGGCTGACTGGAGGACTCATCAAGGAGCTTTTTGAACCCGTAGTCTCCTTGACTGCTGACCTCCGTGAAGTTTTGACTCTTGCCTAACAGGGATAGGATTCGTGACATCATATAAAGCCTTTCACAAGTGTCTGTGTTTCTCACGGACCCATACCCTCATGGCACTCCAACAAAGGTATCACAGTGGCAGAGTTCAAGGTGCCCTTTGAAAGGTACAGCAGCTTTAAGTGCCTCTCAGGAGGTCTCTGTCAGTAGAGAGGAATACAAATACCTTTAGAGGGTAAAGAGGGGATAGAGGGAGAAAAAGAAGAGAAGGGTGTCGGGTTTAACTTCCTGTCTCTTTAAAGTTCATAACTAGAAGAACAATATTATTCAAATTACTTTGCTATCTGACCTAAATAATAACAACCACTAAACGTAGTGCTGTTGTCTAATGTGCGCCTACAGAGTTAGCGTGTCTAGGAGTTAGCCTTGTGGTAATTAGCCCATTAGCCTAGTTCAAAACCGATCCTCCTCCAGCAGGGCTTAGTCTGGACATCTGGGGAAATCATCACGCACAAATATAGAAATCATTTCATGGACAAAACACCATCTCAAAGAATTGAAAAACAAAAACACGCGCTATCCCAATTGCAAAGTCACACACCTACACACGTGCGCGCGCTCACACACACACACACACACACACACACACACACACACACACACACACACACACACACACACGCACACACACACCTATCACACACATCACACACAAAACGGCACCAAGCAGGGTAAACCCAGCATGGCTAGCTAAGTAGATAATAACAGTGTGAGACATCGGCTTGTAGGCTTCACAGTTTGCACGTCTTATGTCTTTGTGGAGGAATTATGTCATAGCAATGAGTGGAACATAGCGATCATATAAGCAATATCCCATGAGAGGGAGTTGTTATATGACTGTATCAGCACGGCTGTGATCCGGTTGAAGGTACGAGGCTGCAGACAAGGTCAATATTCAGATAGGTTCTAGCTGGTCAGTCCCAAGTTTTGGAATTGTATTTTGGAATCTGGATAACTTTCCTTCCAGATGAAGATAGTGGCCCAAAGTATAGCTAGTCTGGTACCCGTTACATAGCAAATAGGGTTAGCCTACAAAATTGAGTTTGTCTGGTGGTTTGCGTGAACAGGGTGGTCTGGAATGGAGTCAAATTCCCAGATTGAATTATTGTTTCAGTCCGCCCCTGATATCAGGATACTGGCTTACATAAGCTTCACTTTGAGAGCAAATCAAACTCTCCAATCAGAAAGGGACATATACACACACTAACCTTGTTTTGAATAAATTATGGATCAAGGACTGTTGTGGTCACGATGCTCTGTTAACTTCCATAACTGGATGCATGTGATTCAAAAGGCAGATATGACTGTTGGCAATAATACCAAAAGGTTGGTGTACTGAGACTTGTTTCAGAAAACAGAAATGACATTTCATAATCGCAAATGGTTGTGTATCGTACCTCTCAAAATAGAAAATATTGAAGTAAACCCTCATTTATTTTTCACAATAGTATTAAACTTAAATTCTGAAATATATTTGAATGTCAGCTCAACTCCGCAATGAGTATCATAATAAAATACAGCCTAGTTGCTTTGGTGGGTTAGAATCACACATCCACACACACACACACACACACCATTGCCGTGGAAGGTGAGCGAGGAAGAAAAACAGGCTGGCACGATCGATAGCAGAGCCTCCCTGCTGCGCCAAGGCCTGGGACAAGGCACACGAAGAAAAGACATCGAAAAGGAAAACAAAGAGAGGACAGACAAACAAAGAGGCAGGGAAAGAGAAAAGCAAAAGAATAGGGAAGGAGAGAGAGAGAGAGAGAGAGAGAGAGAGAGAGAGAGAGAGAGAGAGTGAGAGAGAGAATGAAAGAAATAGAAAGAGAAGAAACAACAGAGGTGGAAAGAAGAGAGGCCCAACAGGGTTTGGAGGAGGATGGGTTCATGCTTCCTGAGCTACTGCTGCTCCTGCTCAGCCAGCCAGACTGACTGACAGGCAGACACCATGTGGATTGGTGGTGCCGGGCCTAAGGTGGTTCGGCAAGAAGGCTTCCCCTCTGCACCCTCCATCCGGAGATATCACTCAGGTCAATGTGAGGGGGCTATGGAAGATAGATCCGATCGAAGAGAGAGAGGGAGAGAGAGAGAGAGAAGAGAGAGAGAGAGAGAGAGAGAGAGAGAGAGAGAGAGAGAGAGAGAGAGAGAGAGAGAGAGAGAGAGAGAGAGAGAGAGAGAGAGAGAGAGAGAGAGCGAGAGAGAGAGAGAGAGAGAGAGAGAGAGAGAGAGAGAGAGAGAGAGAGACAGTGGACTGGAAGGAGGAAATGTGCTGTAGAGAAACATTGTTATCTACGTGGTATTTGTGTATGTTTGTGTGTGTGTGTGTGTGTGTGTGTGTGTGCCAGGGCCCATTGAGACCGGGAGAGGAGCAGCCTGCTGAGAGCAGTGCAGGGTCCCGCTGGGCACACAGCCTGGTTATGTCTCTGTCACATTAGCTAGTGATCATAGGGGGAACGCTGGCCAAACACACACGCTGTCTCACACACATGCCATAAACACCTATTCAAGGCAACAACATAAAAGCACAAAGACAACAAAGCACTTTGAATGCCTGAATCAGGCATACTATGTTCATACTATGTGCTGTATTTCTTCTTTTCCATTTACACTTAGAGTTTCTCTTTAAAAAGGCAGATTGGCCGAGGGAAAGAGAGAGTAGAGAAGAATGGGTATGGACAGTTCAGGAAGAAAGAGCACTGTAGGTTTGGGAGGGCCCGTGCCCAGCCGTGGTCCAAGCCTGCTCGGCTGCCCCCCACTCCCAGAGAGGAACCATGAGACCCGACCAGAGAATGTGGTGAATCCGAAGCAGCCATGGTGGAAGGAGAGACTGTTCTAGACAGGCTCAGGAGGATTCAAATGTACACTATTTTCTCCTTTCAGTCTACCACTTTCTACCACCTCTCATTCTCCCTGTCTTTGTCACTTCTTTTTTTCAAGGCCGTAAGCGCTTCACGCTTGCGGAATAATCAACAGTATCTGCCACCCCTACCCCCTCATTAATCCGCTGATTAGCTCACGCCTAATTGGATCTCACCACTTCCTCACATCATCTAATTGGCCAGATAAATACATGGTGAGGAGAATAGAGACCAATCAGTCTACAGAAGTCGGAGATTACAGATGTCACAGGGCCGTGGTGTGAGTGATAGGGACGAGGTGACTCTCTTTTGTCCTGCCACTGCCTTTGATAAGAGGAGCACCCTGCTTAAACTGTCAGCCGGATGGGGTGAGTGGGGACGTCCATGAGGTTCAGTGGCTTGACGGTGGAGGAAATGATATGGATGAATGTCTTACTGTGTGTCGTCTTTTTGTCTGCGTCCTGTTAACGGCAGCTTGATCCCGTATTGCAACACGTGGCACGGGGAGGTTTTCATGTCGCTTTGTATTTAGTCGTGTTCTGTGTCTCCATCTGGGAAAGAAACTGTTAAAGGTCTGACTTGGAAGTCCTGCTATGCTTAAGACAGAAAGGAACCGTTTTTGTTGTTTTATCGTTACACTTATTTGACTGCACTTGACCAGAGCACGGAAAACAAACTGTGTTTGCCAGAACAGGAATTAATTCAAGTAGATTGGTCTATGATTATGCTATTATATTTATGGTGTTTCGTTCCAATAAATCCAATTTACGGCTCATATTTGGAGCATTGCTGGAAAGTGCTGCTACTGCCGTTCTAGCGTGCTTTAATAATTCATGTCCGGCATGGCAACACTTGCTTCTGTTAACTTGAATTATTCACACCATGTGTACTATAGCGGTGAAGTCAAGCGCATTCATTTTTGTCTGTTTTCCCCCGAGGGAAATCGAAAAACGATTTGCGTCGGGACCGCATATCACCATCTCATCAAAAATATTTAATAACAACGACCTTTCATTTCAATTAAAGGACGAGCTCGTTAAATTACACTGTCCGGCTCGGAGTGTCTGCGCCTGCAATCCCCCAGTGGGGGCTTTAGAGTTGATGTCTCAGGTTGTTACTGTGGCCTACTTTGCCAGAGGGTGTTGTATTCTAACAGGAGAAGGAACAGGGCAGGGATGCCTGACACACTTCTGAGGAAGGGAGACAAAGTGGAGCAGAAAAAGGTTCAAATGAAAAGTTATCTCCTGATGTTGGTCTCACTCCCACTGAGTCTGCCTCTCCTGCACAGTCTGTGGTGTGCATAGACACACACACATACACACGCACGCACACACACACACACACACACACACACACACACACACACACACACACACACACACACACACACACACACACACAAACACACACACACACACACACACACACACACACACACACAAGCCCACATACATACTCAAATACTCTGCAATATGCTGCAGGCTGTGCTCTGCTCTGGCGTACTGAGACCCCCCCTACCCCTCTGTGTCTATTGAAGAGCAAAGCGGGCTGAGTCCTGTAGAGCTGTACTACATTCATGTACATCTCTGCACCCTGCCTGGCCCTGCCTGTGGTGACGCTTATTTACCATGGCCAGCCAATTAGCCCTGATATGTTTGTGTGCTGCAGGGAGCCGAGACTGAATGCTAATCCAGTTAGCTGACAGAGCGGATGGGTTCTTGCCACACATAATGGCATTTTCCATCTGTGACCCCTGAGGGCTTGCCTGGGCGTTAGCGCAGGATGCTAAGGTTAGCACAGCCGAGGCAGGCTAATGTTAGCGTTTCACATAGCGTGTGTGGTAGGAACTCAGTTTAGCAGAATCGTGTAGGAGATGATAGATTGAAAGAGTTGGCAGAAAGTAGCGATGGTTGGAGGAAGCTGCACCTGGTTAAGCTCACGAAGCTGACACTCGCCTGAGGAACTGGCATCACAGCTCAGAGAGTCAAACAAAGAAGTGCCTCTAAAACAATTAGCCAAGCTGGGCAGGATTTTGTGGTCTTATCCCACCATACCACACATCTTTTTGTAGAGGCCAGGCCTTCCATCTGTTAGGGATCCTCCAACTCCTTGAAGCGGGGAGAGAAAACGATGGGAGTATGAGCTGTGTCAGTCTTACTCTCCCAGGCCTGGTAGCTTGTCTCGCTATCATCGTCAGAGTTATTCAAGTTGATGAGATTAAAAAAGATTGCCCGTGTTATTAAACGGTGGATCTTTGGGGGGCTTTCGCTGCCTCTTCGGAGCAGGGAGATAAGTTCAAAACGAATGGTTTGTGGAGAAGTCATTTGTCACACGCTGGCACTCGTGACAGCACAATGGATGGATTTCTCCTTCGACCTCTGAAGACGTCAAATGAAAACAATATTGCCCCCGCAACGCGGCCATTTGCCGAGTGTGTTAAGAAGTATCCAGTGGCACGGCCCGCGTTTGACGGATTGAGTGACCACGCCGGCTGTGAAGGGGCGGGGGCTCGTCGATGTGTCTTCTGCTCCGTCGCCCCTCACGACGGCCCTCCATCAGCAAGAGAAAAAACAGACGGAGGACGGCAGGACGCTGAGAGGAAGAGAGAGTGAAGAAAGGAAGAAAGATTTTGACGAGAAGCGACTTGAGGAGGCACTGAGGCAGGTGGGCCGTCCAGATTACTTTCTGGATTGTGTAACGCGGAAAAGGATTTTCAAGTGGATAAAGGAGGATGTGGCGCTGAATGGGGAACGCTGATGTCCTACCCACATGGCCGTGGGAAAAGGAACCTACTCCTACGACAGGAGGGATTGAGCTTACAGCTGATATAGCTGGTTTGTACTTGTCTGTAAAAGTTGGAGGATAAGTCTGCCTCCATGTGTAGGCCTACAGACCACGGCCTTTGGCTCCACCCACCCCTAAGGGCTTCAAAGCCACCTAGCACAACGGGAAAAGAAAGGTCACTGCTTAATTAGCACCCTGAATCCATTATAAAGGGTGGCAGCCAAACAGAAACTAAAACTCCAATGAGCTTCCTTGCCATGTAGCCAGTTGCTCTTTTGTAGGTGTAATAATAACCCTGAAAGTGTCATGAAGTAAACACACACACACACACACACACACACACACACACACACACACACACACACACACACACACACACAAACACACACACACAACCATACATCCAGACACAAGCTAACAGGCAGTTGATGAATTCCGGCATAATCCGTATCTATGAACTCCGCTCCCACTGTTAGTCTCCGTCAAAGATTAAGAAGCGACCAGGAGTCCAGAAGAGAGACCCTGGGTTCTTTAGTGTGTGCTGGGGTGGGAGTTCTCTCTCTCTCTGTATTCAGGGAGGGCAGAGTTTGGCCACAGCTTGGGCTTGTTTAATTACAATCAAAGGAGGAGAGGAGGAGAGGAGGAGAGGAGGAGAGGAATAGAGATGAGTGTGGTGGATTAGACTCCATGAGAAAAGTCAGGCCTGGTTTAATAAATGATCAATCCTTCCCAGGCAGAGCCCTGGGTGGGGGAGGAGACGTAGAACGAGAGCGAAGGAGAGGAGGAGACGTAGAACGAGAGCGAAGGAGAGGATGAGAGGAGGAGACGTAGAACGAGAGCGAATGAGAGGAGGAGACGTAGAACGAGAGAGAAGGAGAATGTGAGAGGAAGAGATGTAGAATGAGAGAGAAAGAGAGTGTGAGAGGAATAGATGTAGAACGAGAGAGAAGGAGAGTGTGAGAGGAAGAGATGTAGAACGAGAGAGAAGGAGAGTGTGAGAGTGTGAGAGGAAGAGATGTAGAATGAGAGATGCAGAAAAGTAAAGAATGAGAGGGGGGGGGGGGGGGTGAGGGAGGAGAATTAGCAGTGACAAAGCCGTGGGCTTGTCTTGGGTGACCCATAGTGTTGTGGTGGACACACGCACACACACACACACACACACACACACACACACACACACACACACACACACACACACACACACACACACAACACACAATTATTAGGCATAGATTTTGTTTTTGAGGTTTTGGGCTGTACAAGCTAAACTTCTACAAAGGTCCCTTGGTGCCACATTGCCGAGACGGATCACAACATGGTCCACTTGGAGTGCCGCACAAGTCAAATCTCTACCCTGCAATTCAATCTCCCTCACACAAAAACACGCACGTACACAAGAGAGCGTTTACATTTACATATGCAGATCTTGAATGGTTGTTAAAGATTGAATGATATGCAACTATCCCTACTCTTTTCTTTTGTCCTCCTCCCCCCCCCCCCTTCTCTCTCTCTCTCTCTCTCTCTCTCTCTCTCTCTCTCACACTCTCTCTCTCTCTCACTCTCTCGTTTTCTCTGCAGTCTCTAAATAGAGGGGACAGCTATTGTTGGCACTGTGCTCCTTCCTCTCTCAATGAAACGAACATCCTTATTTGTAGATCATAAATGCAGCTTGCGTGAATGTGTGTGTTGAGGAAAATTGTTTGGTATGCTTGCCCTCCCCTTTGTGTAGAAACACATTTGCATAGGTTAGATAAAAGGAACGAGCTACAGATGCAATCAGCGTGTGCTTGTGTGCGTCTGCGTGTGTGTCGGGCTAGTCACTTTTTTGCAACTCTTTGCCAAAGCCCTTTCCCCTGTGCGCATTCCAAAACCTCTCGTTTCAGCACAGCCCACCCCCCCCCCCCCCACACACACACACACACATACACACACACACCTACACACCCTGTTAGGCGCACGGCACGGCAAGGCTAGCGTGGCAGCATGTGGGGGATTTCAACAGCCAAATCCTAATCATAAAAGCCTGTAATTCTCATCCACCAGGGTGTGTGTATGGGTGTGTGTGTGTGTGTGTGTGTGTGTGTGTGTGTGTGTGTGTGTGTGTGTCTGTGTGCGTGCAATGTCATTTGTATGGGTTCCGTGTAGGTACGTCGCCCTATCAAATGGTTTGTCAGCTTGCGATCAGCAGCTAGAGTGAGCTCAATGTAGCGACGGGGTTATTGCAAACAATGCCCCCAGCGCTTTATCATTTACCATTTCATCAGTGGGACACACACACACACACACACACACGTAGATTGGAGGCTTTGTAGATTGGCAGGGACCTCCTGATACCTATCAAGTCCTTCCTGGGAGAAATGGCTTTTTTAACCAGATAAAACCCACACATCAGATCACACACACACACACACACACACACACACACACACACACACACACACGGGGTTAAGGACACACAAACACACACAACAAAGATTTTCCAGGTGGTAAACTCTGAGCCCCTTTATTGTGCACACTGTCTATCTGTCTCTCTGTATCTCTCTCTCTTTCTTTTTCTCTCACTACTGTAACAGCAGGGCTCTGGAGTGTGAGAGATCATAACCATTCTCGTCTTCTCTCTTAAGCCCCTGTCTTATACACAAACACACTCACACACACAGACACATACATACACACACACAGACCCCTCTTTTATCAGAAAATATAGAGGACTAAGGGGTGCAACGACCCAGTGCTCCTCTTCTCTCTGGCCTTGATATGAAATATCAATCATTTCTGGGCATATTCTCCATGGTTGTAGACAGAGAGCTGCTCACTGGGTCGGTTGGCCTTTTCAAAAGGGCTTCACCATTATATTGCTGGGGAGGAATATGGAAATGGGGAAAAGCTATGATGCTCAAAATGGAGGTGAGCAAATAGTAGCTATTACCTACACTTTGCCGTCCCTCACAATAGAGAAGGATTTAATGGCGGATCTTTAGCATGTAATTACAGCTGTCAGAGGGAGATGATGGGGAGAGACCAGACGCGCTTCATGGGAGCTGGAGCTGGTCCTCCAGCTCTCTGAATAGCAGAACCATGCACACACACACACACACACACACACACACACACACACACACACACACACAGCCAGCAGTCTCATCATCCCAAAGCTGTCCTCTGTGGGACACTCTGTCCCCTGGTGATGATCTTGTCTCCCTCCCGGCTGTCATTGACGACCAGAGTGAGTGACAGCGGTCATTCACCAATGATGGCTCATTAATCAAAACCGTCAGTGACACTGCTATTTCTCTGCGCTGTTGTCATGGAGACGGGACAGCTCTGGGCGGCGAGGCGTGCTCTGTCTATTTCAGCCCTGCCCCCTGTCCTCTGCCTCTGGGCGCCCGTGCCACTCAATACCCGTCAGTGCTCGTCAATGCCACTGAGTGTTGGCACGGTCGTCGATCATTTTATAGCAGCTACGCTAACAAATAGTGAGATGTCTCATATCCAATGAAAGCTGAGAAATGCAACCGATTTGTATCACCTCCCTCATGTTTTTCTTTTTTCCAAATAAAAACTAGCCTCACCTGCTAACTTGCTATAGTGGTGATTATCGCTTCTTCACACGGGACTGTTAGCTCTATGAAGTACACAGTTTGCTGTGTGTTGGACTAGAGTAATAAGTCTGGTCTTAAAGCTACTGTAGGTAACATTGATGTATTAATGTATTATCAATACGTTTCTTCTGATTGCACATTGTAATGTCCATGGGAGAATAAAGAAATTGCGGTTCAGATCAGTCCTTATGAAGTCTCAACATTTAATGTTCATTCTGTCTGCCACCGGGTACGATGTCTTGCAAAACTGTGACGAATTGCTTTACGGCACAAGGAATCAGGATCACTAGTTGATTGTGCTAGTGAATGCAAACAATATGAATACAAATGCATGTCTTCTTTATAGTTAGGGGAAATAATTACACCAGGCAAGCAGAAGTGGGCACCAAAATCACCTCCCACAGAAAGTTACCAATAGCAGCTTTAAGTTGGATGCTGCAATCTTTGATGGGACTCTCAGTTGTTGGCTGACATCTGCTAGCATTTTCCAATCACAAGCTTTCCTGTGCTACCCTGAGCTTGGTGTGGATTATGAGGACATTTTGGTGGATTTTATTTGGATTATACTAATAAAAGGTTTAGTTTTACAGCTCCCAGCCATTCTTCTTTCAGTGCTTTCAACTCTATTTTGTATTCTGAACACAGCTTTTATGAGATCTGTATTTGGCACTCGGTAATGAATGTTTTGATGATTTGCGTTTGGGGAGCGTTAGAGTCATAGAAATGAAATGAAAAGGAAGGTCCGTGACACTTGTTCCATGGCAGTCAAGATGGCCGAACCAGAGCAGCCCTTGGGGTTGTCCTGGGCAACAACATCAACAACCTCAGTTCCTCTTCCTGTTGGCTTTGATTGACAGGTCAAACATCATGGGGCTACTGGGAATTGTCAAACAGTCAAAGTGTTCTTTCTGCTAGTCTGAGCTTGCAGAGAGGACTTACCTCCTTATATTTAAAATTTGACTGAAGTGGTTTGGGTATGTCTCTCGTCAGCTGTTTGTAACCCTGTGTCTGTGTGTGTGTGTGTGTGTGTGTGTGTGTGTGTGTGTGTGTGTGTGTGTGTGTGTGTGTGTGTGTGTGTCTCTCTCTCTCTCTTTGTCTCCAGCTGTCCAGGGTCCCAGTGGAGGCTTGTGGCCAATACTCCACCTGCAGCGAGTGTCTGGGCTCTGGAGACCCCCACTGTGGATGGTGTGTCCTGCACAATATGTAAGTAATGCACACACACACAGACAAAAACAAACACACACACACACACACACACACACACACACACACACAGACAGACAGACAGACACACACCCACACACACGCACACACACACACACACACACACACACACACACACACACACACACAATACCATTGATTGGCTCTGATTCCACCCAGTGACAGACAGGCATGGATGTCTCTTTGTTTGGGTGGTCGGTCATCAATACCTTCCTGACGCCTGGGTCCTTTCCCAGCTCCCAGCCCTCTGAGCTCCAGAGCACTCAGGGGCCCACCTGGGCAGCCGTGCCTAGCCACAGATAGCTTTCCTGGGGTTAGGCCCTGTGCCAGAGCTCCTTCTGATCCATTACCTAGGCCTAACCATTAGCACTTATAGTTCTCTGAAACCATGCTACCTCCGATAGAGTGCGGACTGTGGGCACTAAAGGCTAGTGGTGAGGGAGTGTGTGTGTGTGCGTGCATGCGTATGTGTGTGTTGAGACACCAGGTTGACATGGATAGATGGATAGCTGCGGCAATTGTGGCAGAAGCTCTCAAGCACAACACACACAAAACTTATTTCTCTCTCTCTCTCTCTCTCTCTCTCTCTCTCTTTCTCTCTCTATCTCTCTCTGACTGTCATACACACACACACACACACACACACACACACACACACACACACACACACACACACACACACACACACACACACAGGCAGGCAGTCCCAAGCCTCCTCACCCAGCAATCTAGAGAAGGGAGATAGTATTCGCGGTTCACCCTAGGGGGCAGGTATATTTCCCACTCCACTGTCAATTGAAAATTGGATTCTTGCACTGTTGCTGGGCCCTTGGGAGTGTGTGTGTGTGTGTGTGTGTGTGTGTGTGTGTGTGTGTGTGTGTGTGTGTGTGTGTGTGTGTGTGTGTGTGTGTGTGACTGTGCAAGCTTATGGCATAGATAACATGCATGTGTGTGTGCAGTTGTTGTTTGTGTATGCTATTCTGCCTTTACTATACTTTTTGTGTGTGTGTGTGTGTGTGTGTGTGTGTGTGTGTGTGTGTGTGACTGGCGCCGTTAGCGCCTCCATCCATGCTAGCACTCAGAGGACATAACAAGGGCAAAGTTGTGGAGAGTGTTTGACCAAGGCAGTACAAGGCATCACACTTCCTTCAAACAGGAGAGAGAGAAAGAGAGGGGAAAGGAAGATAAAGACAGAAAGAGAATAAATGGGTGAGAAAGAGGCAGAGGAAAATGGACAGACAGAGAGAGAGAGAGAGAGAGAGAGAGAGAGAGAGAGACAGAGAGAGAGAGAGAGAGAGAGAGAGAGAGAGAGAGAGAGAGAGAGAGAGAGAGAGAGAGAGAGAGAGAGAGAGAGAGAGAGCAATTAGCAGGGAGACTAACCAAGATGGATAACGGGTGGAGAGGAAGAGAGAGTTCTAGAGTGAGCGAGGTAGGAGGTAGAGAGAGAGTGACAGAATGAGACAGTGAGGTAGGAGGTAGAGACAGAGTGACAGAATGAGACAGTGAGATAGGAGGTAGAGAGAGAGTGACAGAGTAAAACAGTGAGGTGTGAGTAACAAAATGGGGAAGAGAGAGTAAGATGAGTGTGTGTGTGTGTGTGTGTGTGTGTGTGTGTGTGTGTGTGTGTGTGTGTGTGTGTGTGTGTGTGTGTACATGTGTACGTGTGTGTGTGTGTGGCTGAGGTCCTGAGGGAAGCAGAGTGCATTAGTAGACAGGACACACTGAAATGGTGTGTGTCGGCTGGAAACGAAAGGTCAGAGGCAAAGTCACTGACACACACAGGTACAAACACACACACACGCTCACAATTTTACACACACACACACACACACACACACACACACACACACACACACACACACACACACACACACAGGGCTTGATCATTAGTGGAGTTTGGAGAGGTGTGTGCCTTTGTACTCCAGTTCCTCCCTCCTCTTACAACGTCTGGATCCTCAACACATCCCATAAGGCAAACTAGTGGTGTGCCCTCAAGTCTCCTCCAGGACTAAAACCCTCAAGGGTAAACTATAATCAATCTTATTTGGATCATCATTAACATTAGCGTTTACAATTGGTTGGTTTGGTAGGATTCATAAGTGTGTGTGTGTGCCAGTCCTCTGATCCCTTGTGTGGCCTCACAGGCAGGTAGAATTGTCCTGTCAGACACAGCCTGATAGAATGCCCTGGGCTCTCTTCACTGAAACACACAGCCGTCTGGGTGGGGCATTACATTGAAGTGGACAAGAGCAGAATTGAAGACAGAGCGAGAAAATAACCCAAATGTCAGTTATTTGCAACTTGGTGAGGCTTGCGTGAAGCTTTCAACCACCCTCTTGGCAGATATGGAGATTATAGACATTGACTTGTTATTTCTTTCTGTGTGTGTGTGTGTGTGTGTGTATATGTGTGTGTGCGTATGTGTGTGTGTGTGTGTGTGTGTGTGTGTGTGTGTGTGTGTGTCTGTTAAAATAAAGTTCTAGTGCATTTTAGTTGCTAACTATTTCCGCAATGCTGCTCTCTCCTTGCTTCATCAAATAGCACATAGCAGATTGCCCAGGCGTGTGTGTGTGTGTGTGTGTGTGTGTGTGTGTGTGTGTGTGTGTGTGTGTGTGTGTGTGATTGTGTGAGAGAGAGAGAGTGAAAGAGAAAGGGAGATAGAGGCAATGGAAGATACAGCATCCAGCTCTGATGAAGAAGGGATACTCAATCCTTCACTCACATTGGTGCACTTACACACACACAGCAACACACACACACACACACACACACACACACACACACACACACACACACACACACACACACACACACACAGCAGTCGAATCGATCTTTCCCAGATTTACCTTTCCCACTCTTTCCCAAGCCAAGCCTTGTGAATGGTTGCCGGGGCCAGGGGTAACCCAAGCCCCCCTGAGTGGGCCCGTCTCAGAGTCCAGACGCGGCCATGTTAGTGTAATGCAGCCCGGCACGGCAACATGCTGGGATACAGCCAGCTATGACTGCATGGCTACTGGAGACGATTTGTGTCCCACAACGGACTATGTGTGTGTGTGTGTGTGTGTGTGTGTGTGTGTGTGTGTATCTGTGTGTCTATTAGTGTTTCTAAATAATCCCTCAGACATGTATTTGACTTTGTTCAGAAGGACGTGTTGGTGAAAGGTTGGTGACTGCCTTGTGTCCGTCCCAGGTGCACTGCAGGGCTTAGACTTTGGCAAAGGGAAACTGCAGCCTGACTATGGCCATCCAGAGATTTAGTGATAGTTCTGAGCTATTACCTGCTATAAAAAAGAGCATGGAACTCATATCCCAAGGTCCTTTTTTCTTACACAGCTACACACACACACACACACG
>CM030172.1:28702179-28909679 GCA_017639675.1 Aplochiton taeniatus | reverse complement strand
ACGCAAAGATGAGAGATGGATATTTGGAGAGCATCAATTTTACTCCACAATGCACTTTGGTGTAGCACCTACACACAGGCGCGCACATACACACACACACACACACACACACACACGCACACACACAGACACAGACACACACTCCGGTGTTGACTAATGACACCATGAAAGAGAGGAAAAGGAAAAGGTGGTAAATCTAGTGACATCACATATTTGGTTACCAAAACAAGTCATGTTAGAATCATGTCAAAACCATGCACTGTTTTGCACAATAAATACATTTCAAACGTTTATTAAAACAGAAGCCTTAAATTAACAACATTCACAATCTTTTGACATGCAAAAATAGATTATTAAAATGTATATAATGTATATAATATTACTTTATAATTTTTTGATACATTTCCAGTTACTTAAACTGTTGCACTCTGTGGTTTTTGACATCACCAGTCCAACCAGTGTGAAAACAAAGTGAACATACAGTATTGAACAATGCGTCCCTAGAGACCCTGGAACAGAAACAGAAATCACATATACTGTAACTCCATAGAGTTAGTATTGAACTGCTGGGATCAATAGCTTCATATCCTAGCATTTGGCCAGACACTTTCACCATCACAACAGCATTCTGCAGCAGGCATAATGGGTAAAGCAAAGTGTGTCTGGGCCCATTGAAAAAATACTCTCGGGTGTCCCATTCTCCTGCCCTTAGGGGTGGATCTACAGACTCAATCAAATAGGGCACTTCATCTAAAGGTACCTTGGGAAATAGGCGCTTTTACAATGATATGCTGTTGTTTCTGTTCACGGGTTGCTTGGAGTGCGTAGGGTTTGAGTGCGGTTAGTTTACTGTTGCCACAGTCGTTTGATAAAAGATACTGTGATGATATCAGTGCTGCATGGACTCATTCCAGAAAATTGACTTTGATGTTTTTATAATTGTTTTCCAACGGTTTTCATGAGAGCATTGTTTGAGACAATAGGTTTGGAAAGTGAATGTGTAAACGAACAAAAGAAAATGCTGATGGAGTTTTGAATGTGTGTTTCTTTGTTAAAGTTTCTCCTGTTTGCAGTGGCGGCTCTGGCGCCTCTGCTGCCCTAGGCGAGATCACATTATAACCTTATAACCATCCTTGTTGCTTCCATTTTGTGATGTCTTTATGCACAAACCAAATGTTCCTCCAAGTTAGGAAGAATATGGCCTTGTCCTACATTCAGATGAGAGCTACATTTGCTATATAGAAGGACGATGTGAAGAAGTGAAAATTGATGGATGCTAGCTACTGACTATTCTAAAATCAATCTCTGGCTGTTTACTGCTCGACTATGCAGCTGTACTGGGCCTATAGGGGCCTTGGCATGTTACTTAGCTAGTGGTAACCTCATTAATAATTCAACATAGCAACATTATTTACTCCCAAAACATAATATTTGATTTGCATGATGATAGTCCAGGACAGTGGATAAAAACACTAAATTCATAGCTTATCTTGTTTTGCTGCAGGTTGAAAAGAAAGTTCAGCTGGATTATTGGCAATGTAGTCTACCGTTTGCTAATGTTAACTGGTTAATAACTTAAAAAGTAGTGTAGCAGTACATTGCGCTATTATTTACTAAGCTACTCTAAAAAGGATATATTTTCTATGGATCTCATCTGTTTGGAATGGCTTTGTCCTTTTCATTTTCGCCCCATTGGAGAGAATCTTTTTTTCTTTCTGTCTCATCACCTTGTTGTGTCTGTGACTTAATGTCCATTGCCCAGCCCCCTGCCCCTGTAGATCTAGGGTCAAGACTAAACAGAAATATTACATTTTTTTAAATAAACAAAATTGCAAGATGTACAGCTGTATAGAGGGTGTGGGGGGTGTGGTAATAGGATAGGAGGCGCCCAGCCGTTCGGCACTCCTCACATCGGACGCCTCAAAATGAGCGATGTATAGATTGGTGTGAACAGAACTGTGTGTGTGTGTGCCTTTTCGCCCTAGGCAATTACCCATGTCACCTGTATCCCCTTTGGCCCTTAAAGTTGCGAGGAGATGCACACAGAGAGCGCCTAAAGGGTCCACTGATGAGAGCAGATATATATCTATGTGATTGCAGTGGTTACTCCAGTTTTTCTTATTGCTTTTGACTTAGAGGCTGTATATTAGACCTGGTAATCCCCAGGGGTAAATTTGCACACACACACATACACCAGAGAAGGCTGTTTAATACGACATCTCGTGGTTTGATGGTATCTACGGGGCAGCATGGCCAACATCTAACGCGGCTGCAGCATCGCCACCCTGACATACTGACACTCTGATGCCCTGATGAAAGGAAGATATCTTAAGGCAGTGACACGTTCTGGGGCAGCTGCAGGAAGGTGGTCTTGGGTTGAAGGTGGACGGCTGGCTGAATATGGATATTTACTTGCCAGATAGATGTGGATTTTGTCTCTCTCTCTGTGTGCGTGCGCTTGTGTGTGTGAGTTTGCTAGGAAGGGGGTGGGTTTTTGTATTAGTGACTGAAAAAATGGTGGATTTGTCATTGCAAAATGGTGTTTCCTTTAAGGTGTTGTTTGTGTGTAGGTTGTGTGTTGCATCTCTCAGTGGTCTATCTAAGTGTGTATGTTTTTTATATCTATGAAGGGTACATCCAACCAATGAGTAGGGCAGTTTCTAGTGAGGAATGGAAGAAAAAGTCACCCAATTGCTCTGCAGTCTCCCTCACTGTCCTTTCTCCTTTTCTCTCTTTCTTTACTTTCCGTTTCCCTCTCTCTGTCTCTCCCTCTGTCCTCTTTCTCCTTCTCTCTCTTTCTTTACTTTCCTTCTCCCTCTCTCTGTCTCACCTTAACTGTTCCATTTCTCCTTCTTTCTTTGCCTTTCCTCTCCTTCTCCCTCCCTCTCTCTCTCTCTCTCTTGCTCTCAGGGATCATCCCATCTCATATTCCTCTATACCTTTGTGCACACATTCCCAGCAGCAGTGCCGATCTGTAATTTTCCGCTTAGCAGGCACTATAGGGAGGTGTCAGCCCAGGGGCAGTTCTCACCCCTACTGGATATGAGTGTGTGTGTATGTGTGTGTGTGTGTGTGTGTGTGTGTGTGTGTGTGTGTGTGTGTGTGTGTGTGTGTGTGTGTGTGTGTGTGTGTGAGTGCATACGTATGTGTTGGTGCATTTGGGCGTGACTATGTTTATATCTGTGTGTGTGTGTGTGTGCGTGTGTGTGTGCGTATGTGTGTGCGTATGTGTGTGTGTGTGTGTGTGTGTGTGTGTGAGTGTCTGTATGTCCGTCCATGCGTGTGTCTGATTCTCCATGGGGGTAATAGGGTCATGGCCAGTGGGCCAGTTAATGACTCTCCCACCATCATCCCTCCAAGATGACTCCTGCTTCATGGTTTTTGGCTTGGCCTGGGCCTAAATAGTAAATGTAGTGTGTGTGTGTGTGTGTGTGTGTGTGTGTGTGTGTGTGTGTGTGTGTGTGTTATGTTGTCTTTTATGTGTTTTTATATGGCACGGCCTGTGCAAAAGAGTAGTGGTCTGTCTTCTGGACCTCATTGCTCATGTGAATGAAGGATTTATGACACTGTTGACGGTGCATTGTTGTGGAGCAAGAGAAGCCTCACCGTATACCACGCAGTCTTCTGAAAATGTACACAACTTTGATACCTGTGCATATCCTTTCACCCACACACTGCCTCCTGCATGTTGAGTGTGTGTGTGTGGTGTGTGTGTGTGTGTGTGTGTGTGTGTGTGTGTGTGTGTGTGTGTGTGTGTGTGTGTGTGTGTGTGTGTGTGTGTGTGTGTGTGTGTGTGTGTGGTTCGTTCTGCTCCGCCGGTGTGACACGGAAGTCAGATAGAGCCAGGTTGTCCGGCCTAGCCTGCAAAGTTAATAGCTTTCATTTCCCACCCCGCTTGACCTTTTGTGCTGCGCCACATTAAATATGCATTACCCCTAAAGTCTCCCTCAGCCCGCTACGTCTTCACCCCGCTCTGCTCAACCCGTGCTCTGCTTCAGGGGGGGTGGGGTGGCGTACACCCTGAGCCCTGTGGCCTGCCTGGACCTGCTCTATGCAGGGATCTTCCTTTCAGCAAGACTGCCTCTCTGTGATGCGTTTTTATTGCCGTCTTATAGTATGTGTGTATGCATGCTGTGTATTGATCAGAGAAATCCACAACACCTCCCCAGCCCCCACAGTCCTCCGCCGTAGAAACGTGTCTCGTCATCAAAGGCTGGAAGAAACACCAGCTCAGATTAGTTCCCATTGAATCTTGTCCTGTCAGCTGGCTCTCACAGAACATCACCAGCAGTCAGTATAATAGCCTGCCAAAACCAAATATATTTACGCCCCTTTCAAATCGTTGTTTGATGTCTAATTTATAATGGGAGGACAGCCCAAAAATGTGTTATTCCTGTTTTCTGAGTGGCTTTCTGATATGGTGGAGTGCATTTGATGTGATAAAAGAGTTGTGTTCGATGATTAAAACCATGTTCGGTCAGTTTAGAGAGCGACCAGCTATTTGTATTTGTTCGTGATTGTCTGTACACCAGCATTTAAACAAAGTGGTCCGCGCTGTTTGAATAGTTCCAGGTCTAGGACCAGGGGGATATACCTGAAGGCCTAGGACCACTTCACATCCATGCATGGCTTCTAACAGTAAGAGTCACGGAAGTGACCGTCAGTGTTGGGTTAGAGAGCGTTCTGAGACAAATCAATATGCACGTTCTCCGTGTGCTGAGCGGACGCTGGGCGGGAGGGGGCGGGAGTAAACCAGTACTGGCGGCAATCCGACCTATTGGAGCGGGTATCCTCCACGAACCTCCAATAAGAGCTGTCTGCTGAGCTAGCCGTGGGTCACTGTATGGAGGCAAAGATAGACAAACGGGGTATGGGGGGTAATGGGTGTCCAGTACTGAGGAGGAGATGCATGATTGTAGCACCTGATAGAAGCTATGAGAGAGAAAGAGAGAGAGAGAGAGAGAGAGAGAGAGAGAGAGAGAGAGAGAGAGAGAGAGAGAGAGAGAGAGAGAGAGAGAGAGAGAGAGAGAGAGAGAGAGAGAGAGAGAACAGAAGGTGAATTGATCCGTGAGTCACTTCTGACCTGCAGCCATCCTGTCACTGTCTAGTCATCAGGGGGAGCTGCCTCTGACTCAGTGGAACCTCTCCAGCTTCAGATGCCCTTTGGTCCGGTATGGTCTGGACAGTGCAGTGACCCCCTCCTTAATGCTAGGATTGGCAAGACTAAACAAAGTGGAGCTATAGTGGTGCTGAGGTTTATCTGTAGCACAATTCAAATACATTTAGGTAGTATTTTGACATTTTCGAATTTAAGTTTCTATAACATAATTCTGGTGCACAAACCAACACACACACACACACACACACACACACACACACACACACACACACACACATAGACTCTCTCTCTCTCTCAAGCAGAAGGAGAAAGACAGGAGGTAGGGGGAACGGATTTCCATCGCAGTTTGGGATCCCTCCTTCTGTGATTGATGTCTTTGATGTGATTGGAGGGGGTTCATTATTCATCAAAAACATCCTAGTCCTGCATGTTTAGCACTCGTTTGCATAATGAGGCAAACAAATTGCCCCCTCCACGTCTTTACCAGGCAGATTTACCCCACTAATGATAAAGTATTAACCAGGCGGAGGAAAGGCTGTCAGGTATTCCTATTGCAATCATCAGGCTTATACCTATTTGTCACATGTCTGTTGAAGAAGTAATTAGCTGCAAATAGACAAAAATGTTAAGCCCGCTCATACATGCTCAATTATTCATGGCCAACATGTGTTAGTGTATGCAAGAACACAAACACACTCGGTCTGTCTGTTGGTTCAAGTCTCTCTGCATCTCTCTCACACACACACACACACACACTCAGTGATTCCAAGTTATCAACATGTTACGGTAACATCTTCTCTGTCACTCTCTCTCCCGCTTGAGTTATTTTACATCCCTCTCCCTTAATCTTCTGCGTCCACGTGTCTCACAGAGATGATGTCATAAACGTGGCCGTATTTCTGTGCCTGCCCTGGTTGCCGAGCCCTAAAAAGTAGTCCACTTGCACTTTAAAACCATTTGCTACTGGTGACAAAAGGATCAAGTGTCAACCGCACACCCCCACTCCACTTTTAACCTTCCCAACCTGGCAACCTTGACGTGCCCCCCTGTCAACTAAGATTTCACAGCGCCAGCGGCTTGTGCAAGACTGGCAGGGCTTTGGTTCGGAGCCACAGGTTGCATGAGCGTATCAAAGCCTACTCCCCTAATCATGGACAGGCCTGGCGGGCCAGCAGACTAAAGGGGTTTGATTTGGCCCTGGGGATGTTTGATTGTGGGGTTCTGTCAAGTGAGCTCCGTGGGAGATGGGAGCCGTTCCAAACCCGAGCGGGGCGCGACAACACCAACGGTTCTCCCATGGACCCCTCATCATGATGTCATTAGCCCCTGGAGTTTACAGGGTGGAGACCCTTTTCAGGCGACCCACACATTTGCAGATTGCACATAGACACAGGCGTACACACACAAAAACACACGCACACACACACACACAAGCACATACACATACCAACATCGGTGCCTTAGTAGCCATTCTTGTAGCCTGAACTGTACAGTATACCATATTGCTGGAAAGAGCCGAGAGGAGGCTCAGGCTGTGTTTGTGTGTGTCAGAGCGTGATGGTGTCTCTGTGTGTGTGTGGGGGGCTTAATGTGGACCCGCGCCTTATTAAATCAGCAGCAGAATAGGAGAACAGACAGGACAGATAGGGAAACACAAAGAGTGGCTGGGAGATTAAACCTTCCCCCCTCAGACCCGCTTAGCTCCCAAAGCCTTCCCAACTGCACTCTCTCTCTCTCTCTCTCTCCCTCTCCCTCTCTCTCTCTCTCTCTCTCTCTCTCTCTCTCTCTCTCTCTCTCTCTCTCTCTCTCTCTCTCTCTCTCTCTCTCTCTCTCTCTCTACATAGACTTCTTTCACTCTGTTTTTCTCTCTCTTTTTACCCCCAACAGATGGTTGTACTTCTCTTCCGTCTTTCTGTCTCCTTATTCTGGCGCTAGGCTGCTTAACTTCACAATGCACACGTCTTTTAGCTCGCACCCCCACCCTCGACATGAAAAGCTCTCAGAGCGGAAGGTATTACTGTATCTCAACTGTCAACCTCCGTCTCGGTCCTCTCTTTCATTCCTTCATTTATTCTCCCCCCTTTTCTTTCCCTCCAAAGTAGTAAGGCTCTCTGAGGATTTTCAGCTTGTTAATTGTACAGGAAGTTTTTGTCTGAATCAATGGGGATTAAACTGAATATGTGTATAAGGGGATTTTAGGAAAGTGTGTGTGTTAGTGGTTATGTCCATGTGTGTAGGTAACAGTGTGTGTGTTAGTGGTTGTGTCCATGTGTGTAGGAAAGTGTGTGTGTTAGTGGTTGTGTCCATGTGTGTAGGAAAGTGTGTGTTTTAGTGGTAATGTCCATGTGTGTAGGTAAAAGTTTGTGTGTTAGTGGTTATGTCCATGTGTGTAGGAAAGTGTGTGTGTTAGTGGTTGTGTCCATGCGTGTAGGTAAAAGTGTTTCTTTTAGTGATAATGTCCATGTGTGTAGGTAAAAGTGTTTCTTTTAGTGATAATGTCCATGTGTGTAGGTAAAAGTGTGTGTGTTAGTGGTAATGTCCATGTGTGTAGGTAAAAGTGTACGAGCGTGATAAAATAACAGAGAAAGAAATGTGTTTGTGTGTGTTCATTTCTGAGAGAGAAGTCACTATGTGCATTTTGGTGGGCATACACCTTTGTAGGTTAAAACACCTAGGCTGTTTTTACGCTGATCTCAAAACCCTGTGCGATGGCATTCCTCGTTCTTATGAAATGTAAACCATCGAGTTGTTCCTATGTTTGGACTACATCCCACATCAAAGATGAATGTGTTGAACTGTACGTGGAATTGGATTCCCCTACAACACAAAAGCATTGGTATAGGCCACCTACTTCCCAACCCACATAATGCACTGTAGTGAAACGGATTAGACCACCTGGCCCCATATTCGGAGGGGGGAAATCCCACCATGCGAGCCTGCCCTGCCGAACCCTTCCACCGGCACTTGGCAAAGCCTGTGAATGCTGTTCATTAAGGCCAGAACAAAGACAGAGCCTGTCCCCTTCCTGTTCCCCACGGAACAGTTCCACTTCCACAAATAGAGGGGCCATTGTTTTTAATGCTACTATTTCCTCTCTGAAAAACAGGCTCAGGGCTGCCTAGTGAACAGCCATCGTAGTAGCTACTTGGTCGGAAAGGAAATAAGATAAATGTTGTCCATACCTCCCTCGCGGGTCTCTATACCTCCCTTGTGGGTTAAGATATACAGACATTACCTTTCTACCAGGTGCCAACAGGTGGTAAACGTGAAAGCAGGTTACCTTGTGTGTGTGTGTGTGTGTGTGTGTGTGTGTGTGTGTGTGTGTGTGTGTGTGTGTGTGTGCGCGCGCGCGTTTGTTTGCCAGCGCTTGCATGTTTCTCTTTCTCTATGAAAGTCTTTTGAGTGTGTTTGGTCAAGAGTGTGTTTGTGAGGGTGTGTGTGTGTGCAAAGAGGATGCTAGAAATTCAGGGCTTCGCAAAATAATTCATACAAACCCCCTATGTGCACTCAGTGAACTTTGAGGCCCCCCATTCAGCCCAGGGCCCCTTGAATCTGTCCCCCCGTTAAAGAGGACCCTGTCTGTGTGTTGGTGGATGTGTGTGTGTGTGTGGTATCTGCGAATAACATGCTTCTTTGACTGTGTGTTCCAGGTGCACCAGGAAGGAGAAATGTGAGCGCTCATTGGAGCCCCGGCGCTTTGCATCGGACATCAGTCAGTGCGTCCGCCTCAGCGTCCACCCCAACAACATCTCTGTCTCCCAGTTCAGCGTCACGGTGAGTCCCTTTGGTTTGCTTTGAAAACAGTGGGCTTGTTAGCCAGGCAAACAGACCGGCCAGTAGGAATCTCTTATGTTCACTTCTGTCTTGAACCTCAGGCTGTGCTGTCTTAGCTTGGCAAAGCAGCCTGTATCAGACAGTTTCACTAAAGGAAACAAGATTACAGCGGCCAGTCCGATTTTTACAAGGATAGGGCATAATGGGATAATAATCACAAACGCTGTTTCATACTATTCCGGACTTTAAGTATCATTGCGTGTGGGTCGATTGTGTCCATTGAGTGGACAGGGCTTGATTCCACGGTACTTCTTTCTCAAACCTAGCTCAGGAACTGTGTTAGGAATCTTACAGACAAAACTGCAAGTGCCGGGCAAGATGGACATATAATATAACATGATTAGCCATTTGCCTCTCCTGGGGACCATCACCTTAACGTGGTGGAGAGGTTTGTGTGCCTCTGTGAACCTGAGGGCTGTATTGCCTGGAACCTTGTGTTCCTGGTAGGGTCTCCCATGGCAATTTGGTCTCAGGCGAGGGGCCAGACAAAGAATGGTCCCAAATACACCTCATGGACAAGCGAGGAAGAAGAGTAGATACCCGGCCCGGAGGAAGCCCGGGGTCCCCTCCTGGAGCCAGGCCCAGGAGGAGGACCTGTCAGCGAGCGCCTGGTGGCCGGGCTTGCCACGGAGCCCGGCCGGGCACAGCCCGAAGAAGCAACGTGGAAAACAACATCACCATCTCAACTTCTCCGTCCCGTGGGCTCACCACCTGCGGGAAGAACCAATGGGGTCGGGTGCGCTGCCAGAAAGGTGGTAGTGAAGGTAGAGGGTCTCGACGGACCAGACCTGGGTGGCAGAGGCTGGCTTTGGGGACGTGGAACGTCACCTCTCTGGGAGGGAAAGAGCCGGAGCTTGTGCGGGAGGTCGATCGCTACCAGTTGGATCTGGTGGGGCTTACCTCTACGTACAGCCTCGGCTCTGGTACCTCAATCCTGGACAGGGGTTGGACTCTATTCTTCTCCGGAGTGGCCCAAGGTGCAAGGCACAAGGCGGGAGTGGGGATACTTATTAGTCCCCGGCTGAGTGCCTCTATGTTGGAGTTTATCCCGGTGGATGAGAGGGTCGCCTCCCTATGCCTGCGGGTCGCAGGGGGGAAAACTCTGACTGTTGTCTGCGCCTATGCGCCAAACAGTAGTGTGGAGTATTCGGCCTTCTTGGAGACCCTGGATGGAGTCCTGCATAGGGCTCCTGGTGGGGACTCCGTAGTCTTACTGGGAGACTTCAACGCACATGTGGGCAATGACGGAGACACTTGGAGGGGCGTGATTGGGAGGCACGGCCGCCCGGATCTGAACCCGAGTGGTGGCTTGTTATTGGACTTCTGTGCTAGTCATGGACTGGCCATAACGAACACCATGTTCGAACATAAGGATGCTCATAAGTGTACTTGGTACCAGAGCACCCTGGGCAGAAGGTCAATGATAGATTTTGTTATCGTGTCATCGGATCTGAGGCCCTATGTTTTGGACACTCGGGTAAAGAGAGGGGCGGAGCTGTCAACTGATCACCATCTGGTGGTGAGTTGGGTCAGGTGGCCGGGGAAGCCTCTGGACAGACCTGGTAAGCCCAAACGTGTAGTGCGGGTGAACTGGGAACGTCTGGAGGAGGCCCCGGTACGGGAGACCTTCAACTCGCACCTCCGGCGGAGTTTCTCTTGCATCCCTGTGGGGGCTGGGGGCATAGAACCAGAGTGGGCAATGTCCAAAGCCTCCATTGCTAAAGCCGCGTCTGAGAGTTGTGGTCTCAAGGTCTTGGGTGCCTCAAGGGGTGGTAATCCCCGAACACCCTGGTGAACACCAGGGGTCAGGGGAGCCGTCCGACTGAAGAAGGAAGCCTTCCGGGATAGGTTATCCCGGGGGACTCTGGAAGCAGTTGCAAGGTATCGACAGGCACGGAGGACTGCAGCCTCGGCGGTGGCAGAGGCGAAGCAGCGGGTGTGGGAGGAGTTCGGAGAAGCCATGGAGAAGGACTTTAGGCTGGCACCAAAGTTGTTCTGGAAAACCATCCGGCCCCTCAGGAGGGGAAAGCAGGGAAGCATTCAAGCTGTATACAGCAAGGATGGGACGCTGCTGACTTCAACTGATCAGGTGATGGGACGGTGGAAGGAGCACTTTGAGGAACTCCTAAACCCGACAAATCCCCCCTCTATGGTTGAGGCGGAGCTAGAGGATGATGGGGGATCAACGCCAATTTCCCTGGTGGAGGTCACTGAGGTAGTCAAACAACTCCACAGTGGCAAAGCCCCAGGGGTTGATGAGATCCGCCCTGAAATGCTGAAGGCTCTGGGTGTTGAGGGACTGTCATGGATGACACGTCTCATCAACATTGCGTGGAGGTCAGGAACAGCACCTAAGGAGTGGCAGACCGGGGTGGTGGTTCCCCTCTTCAAAAAGGGGGACCGGAGAGTGTGTGCCAATTATAGGGGCATCACATTACTCAGCCTCCCCGGGAAAGTTTACTCTAGGGTGTTGGAAAGGAGGGTCCGGACGATAGTCGAACCTCCGATTGAAGAGGAACAATGCGGTTTCCGACCAGGGCGTGGAACAACGGACCAACTTTTTACTCTCGCAAGGATCCTGGAGGGGGCCTGGGAGTATGACTATCCGGTCTACATGTGTTTTGTAGATTTGGAGAAGGTGTATGACCGGGTCCCCAGGGAGCTATTGTGGGAGGTGCTGCGGGAGTATGGGGTGAGGGGGTCACTACTTAGGGCCATCCAATCTCTGTACTCCCAAAGCGAAAGCTGTGTCCGGGTTCTCGGGAGTAAGTCAAACTCGTTTCCGGTGAGGGTTGGTCTCCTACAGGGCTGCGCTTTGTCACCGATTCTGTTTGTGACATTCATGGACAGGATTTCAAGGCGCAGCCGCGGGGAGGAGGGCTGCAGCTTGGTGAGCTTGGGATCACGTCACTGCTTTTTGCGGATGATGTGGTACTGATGGCGCCATCAGCCTGCGACCTTCAGCACTCATTGGATCGGTTTGCAGCCGAGTGTGAAGCGGCTGGGATGAAGATCAGCACCTCCAAGTCTGAGCCCATGGTTCTCAGCAGGAAACCGATGGAGTGTTTACTCCAGGTAGGGAATGAGTCCTTACCCCAAGTGAAGGAGTTTAAGTATCTTGGGGTTTTGTTCTCGAGTGACGGGAAAATGGAACGTGAGTTGGGCCGGAGAATCGGAGCAGCGGGAGCGGTATTGCAGTCGCTGTATCGCACCGTTGTAACGAAGAGAGAGTTGAGCCAAAAGGCAAAGCTCTCAATCTTCCGGTCTATCTTTGTTCCTACTCTCACCTATGGTCACGAAGGATGGGTCATGACCGAAAGAACGAGATCACGGATACAAGCGGCCGAAATGAGTTTCCTCCGGCGGCTTCTCCCTTAGGGTGAGAAGTTCAGTCGTCCGGGAGGGACTCGGAGTAGATCCGCTGCTTCTTTGCGTAGAAAGGAGCCAGTTGAGGTGGTTCGGGCATCTAGTTAGGATGCCACCTGGCCGCCTCCCTAGGGAGGTGTTCCAGGCACGTCCAGCTGGGCGGAGGCCACGGGGCAGACCAAGGACCAGGTGGAGGGATTATATCTCCATGCTGGTCGGGGAGCGCCTTGGAATCCCCCAGTCAGAGCTGGCGGATGTGGCCCGGGAAAGGGAAGGATGGGGCTCTCTGCTGGAACTACTACCTCCGCGACCCGATCGGATAAGCGGACGAAGATTATGATGATGATGATGATAGCCATTTGCATGAGAACCTTCCTCATAAGTCACACACACCCGTAAATCTGATTGTATTATTTAATGTCTTTGTCAACAGTAGCTTTTCATCTTGAGTCAAAGCGCAAAATATTGACAAATTTGACTATTGTTGCCTTGATGTCTGAATCATGTGCAATGAAGCTGAGTCTCTGACTCCCCATTGTGGTGCTAGCTCCCCCCACTCCACCTCACACTGGGCTTGGCTGTGGAGCCCAGACTACCCACCTGCTGCCCTGATCCAGCCTATGGCAGTGACAAAACACACTGGGACACAGCGTCATCTGCTATGCCAACAAAAAGGCTTCCTCCTACATATCATACGATGCCAACCGATTTAGCTTAGCCGCCTGCACTGTGCACACTGCGAGTGTTTGTGTGCATGCCTGGGTGCCTGGGCCTGTGTGGGTGTGTCCTGTCGAGTGTGCTTTAATATGTTTTTGTCCCTGTGTGTGTGTGTTTGTGTGTTTGTGTGTGTGTGTGTGTGTGTGTGTGTGTGTGTGTGTGTGTGTGTGTGTGTGTGTGTGTGTGTGTGTGCGTGCGTGTGTCAAATTGTGAGCGTGTGTGTCGTGCTGAGCTGAGCAGCTCCAACTCAGTGTGCGTCTCTCAGAGTGCCATGGTGGTGTCACTAAAACCCATCAAAGACAGGCCGTAGCACTCCATCTTTATCCCCCTGTAATCCCGCCGCCGCCCTGCTGGACGCCCAATCAGATTAGAGAACAAACACGCTCCCCGGGATAGGACCCGGGGACCACTCTTGGCGTTGGTGTGTGTCTGTGTGTGTAGCTGTGTATGTGTGTCTGTGTGTGTAGTTGTGTATATGTGCGTGTGTTGGGAAGCTGCTGCCAGCAGGAGGAGGCTGTAAAATGAGAACATTTAAGGAGACTTAATGTTTCGCAACACTGTTGTAGTGTAAAACATTTTTGATGTTGGGATGACAGATTAGCAACCCATGGAATTCCTACGCTTTGGAATGGCTAACATTTCTAAACATGGCTTAAGCCGGGTTATACCAATCTCATGGACTGTGTGCATCGATCCCCCGTGTACCTTAGAGCACATTGCATAAAGCCAATGATGGCATGTTCCGAATTGCCCACTGACCCTAATTCCGCGGTGTCACATTTCAATCCCCTTATCCATTTAATAGAGGTTAGGAAATGGTTTTTAATATCAGAGGCCGAGTGCATAAATATCCAATTGGATCTGGAAGGTCAGGGCCGGATGAATATTCTCCCTGCGGCGCCCTCAGCTGCTCACTCGATTGAATGAGGTCTGATTTTTTTCCGGATATATACCTCTACGTCAGTATAAAGGGTGTAATGATATTCATGGAGTGAGTGCCTCGGTGTGTGCGTGTGTTTTTCTGTCTGTGAGTGGGTGGGTGGGCTGGGGGGGAGGGGTTCGCCTCAGTCTTTGGAGAGTGTTTAACCTTTTCCTGCCAGGTGGGTCCTATCCTTGGGCTACGGCACACATCTCCCATCACGCTGATAGCCAGGCCAGGGGCTTCTGGCAGACAGTTAGTCGGACAGGGGCGCACCTTGACCTTTGTCTTATTAAATATTTGTTTGATAAGATAAGCTGGAGCTCTCCCAAGAGCTTTCCTTTGGACAGCAGGAACATTTGGCAGCTCAAAGGACCCACGCAACACAGTTGTTGTGGTGGCTTTTCACTTCTGTTGTCCTTCTGGTATCCTTCCAGGTTTTTCAAACGACAATGGCTTCAAATAAGGATAAAGCTGGAGGGGTAAATAAAGTGTTTTTCTATTTCTGGAAACAGAAATCAGTATCCCAGCTTTTTTTGTCTGAGGCTCAGGATCCAAAACATCATAATTCATAATTTGTTACAAAGACAGCGCACATTTGGTGTATTTTGTTGTTGTTTCATTTTCCAGTCCCAGGAAGGAACATTTAAAAAAGTTATTCATAACAGATGTTATAGATAATGTGCTAGATTATTACTGACGCCCAACCTTTGTCAGTGGAGCTATATCAGAACAGAGCATCAAGCAAAGAGCCACCTATAGGAACCTGCACTCAGGTAGCTTAGACGGTTTGGTTCTGCAGGGAGACCTCCTGCTGTTGACACTCCTACTACCATGGATTGATAAGTCAAACAGTTTTACCGAGTAGGAAATGTACCCACTAAAAATCTGATGTGAAGAAAAGTGTCAGGTCAAGAGAAACGAGAAAGGTCAGGTAGAGGTAGAATTCCTAAGGAGCTAACTATCCGTAAGACTATCTTCCGTGGTTGTGGGAAGCAGCTACGATAAAACACCCTTACAATATCAGGAAAGGTAATCTTTTGAATTCACCATGGCAAAAAATAAATTGTGTTAGATACAGGATATTATAAACTGTGCAGATGTGTGTGTGTGTGTGTGTGTGTGTGTGTGTGTGTGTGTGTGTGTGTGTGTGTGTGTGTGTGTGTGTGTTTGTGTGTGTGTGTGTGTGTGTGTGTGTGTGTGTGTGTGTGTTTCCATGGTGTGCTGTATTCACTCAACATGAACAGCGGGTAATCTTCATATTCATGCGGGCCCGCAACAGCAAAGACCAGGCCTGTGACTGTTGGAAATGTAATTGAAGTAACTCTTGGTGGGAAGGAGCATTGCTCTTTAAAAAAGGGAAATAAATTAAACCCAGAGAGCGTGTGAGGGGAACGAGAGAAAGAAGGAGGCAGGAAGAAGCCTTGGCTGTGCGTTCCCAATTTAATATGAAGCTGTGTATCTGTACTCTTTTCATTAAACAGCAATATAAAAACAGCGTGGGTCAGCCCTTCTCTGCTGTTCCTGCCTCTCTATGCTGCGTACTGCAGGTGGAATGCAGACCGCACGCTGGAATCAATGCCGGCCCAGCCTGGTCCTCTGCAGTGCTTTTCCATTAATATGTATATTTTGGTCTCGACCCCACTTCACCAAGTCCTGGCTCTCATTCTCTCCTTCAAGGAGAATCACAGCTTTTTCCTCGCGCTTTCATTTTTGAAGTTTAGGTCGAGGAACAGAGAGAGGAGCCTGCACAGCCCTTTGAACAGAGGAGGAACATCTGCATTCTCCCGGTTCTCCCTATTCCCTCCATCCCTGGCGCTTCCAGCTTTCCCTTTTCTCCTCTTTTCCATTCCTCGCTTTTTCTTTTTTCAGGCTCACAGAGCCGCCTTTCTTTTCCCTCTGTTCTCTCATCCGAACCGTTCTTTCTCTGCAATCTGTTCTCTTTTACCTCTCCTTTCCTTTCATTGCTACCATCTTTATTTAATTCCCTTCCTCAATTTGTCCCACCTTTCTCCACCATTTTTCTCTACGTCCCTTTTTATTTCCTTTTTTTTTCTCTCTTACTGTGACCTCAGTGTGAAGGCAGCCATGGGTCTCCTCCAGCTGCAGGGCATTGTGGGAGAGTGAAGAGCGCCATTTAGCAGATGAGGAGCCTAAAGACGCCGGAAGGCACAGGAGTAGGCCCGTCCTCTCTCTCTCTTTCCATCCTCACTCCATTTCTCATTTTCCCTTTCATGTCCATGGGAAGACATTAATGTCAGTGGGAAGTGATTGAAAGGTTGAGCGGTCTCTTGGACGTTGTCATCTGGTTTCTGTCCAACTCTCAGGTTCAGCAAAGCCTTTGGCCATTGAGCTCACTGTATCTCTCCCAGGTTCACCTCACCCACTTAAAGATGACACCAGTCCTTACTGCATCTCATATCCAAACCCTGTGCTGATATGGTTAACTCTGTTCTCTATGTGTGTCCAGCTGGTGCTGGAAGCTCACAACGTGCCGGAGCTGTCGGCGGGCGTCAACTGTTCCTTTGAGGATCTGGCCGAGATGGACGGCCTGGTGGAGGGCAACCGCATCAAGTGCTTCTCCCCCGCCCAGAAGGAAGTGCCACGCATCATCATAGACAAAGGTAGGGATAGGGCTCAGGCAATAAGGCAAATAGATCATTTCGATCCAGTGTTTTTGAAGTCAGATAGTTGGGACCACTCAATCCATAACACTCCGTATTGGTGAATAATATTTTTAGCAGAATATTTCTAACTGCTGTTGCAATATGAACGAATAACACCAGCGTTCGTGGGAGCAAACGTTCAGTGGCTCTGCTCCCACCTCAATCATCTTGGTTGTGGTGTCTTGAGTTTGCAGGCAGGAGGTTAGGAGCGTTGTTGTTTCTTCATCACCCTTGGAGCGTTGCCCTAGGACGTGTTTAGTCACTGAATGAACCGTTATTAGGCTGCAGTGGGACTTCTTTATCCTCTGCCTCAAAGTGGATGCTTACCAGACAGAGTTACGGGACCCCGGCAACCCTGAGCGCAGGGGCGTATCACTCAGCTCGGCCGGGACTACTTTGCCTGTGAAGGTTTTCCAGCTAATTTGAGAGGGAGCGAGTTGGTCCCTGCGGACAATGTCGCCGCTCCAATTTCTAACTAAAAGTCAACCGAAGAAAAATAGTCCTGACAAATCTGATTCTCAGAGATCTGAGAGAAAAAGGGGAGGAGAACCGAGAACGCCTCCTTTTTGCCACCTCCCTTTGTTCTTTCATTCCTGCTTGTCTGGCCCTGGTTGGTTTAGCCTGGTCTAATTGAAAAGTGGAGTCCTCAGGCTGACAATCCGTCATCACACTACCACGTCTCCATGGGAACATGACGAAGGCCAGGCAGAGATTCTTAGTCATCCCTAACTCACATAGCATAGATGCTTTTCTATTTGACCTGTTAATTGTCCTCAAATGTCACCTTTTCCAGGGCATCTCATTATAGTTTGCCTGTTATCGAGCACTGAATTAATTCACAAAGGAAGCAGTCAATGAAAGGTGTATTTCTTAGCTCTTTTGTTGATGCTGGAGAAAATAACCCTACAGTGGGGGATTTAACAGGTGCTGGTGTTGTGGCAGGTTTCTCTGAGTAGCTAGCGGTGAGATTGTATGAGGCGCTGCATGTATAATGATAACTATAAGCAGTGGAGTAAAGAGAAAGGGAGCAACCAGGCGACTGGTAAATTACAGGTCTCTGTAATCTTTTTGGGTCCTGTCTCACACACACACACACGCACACACAGACACATACACACTCACACACATGCTCACATTCACACACAAAACCACAAGCTCACCAAGGCTTTTAATGTACATCTCTGTTTTCAAAAATGTGACATGCACAAACGCACTTATAGTGCAGACTCAGAATGAATTATGTGCTCGTATATGCAGACATAAAAATAACTAAAGCACAAACACCTACATACACCGTTGTGCGGTTAAAGGTTGTCTCCATTTTGAGCCATCGTGTTTTTTTTTTCTTTCCTGGGAGGAAAGTGTCACATTACCGGTTTTCTGGTTGAGGCAGCACTTTCATCCCCCTTTTTTAGTGGCCCCTAATTAGACCAATGTGGTGTGCCCTGAGAGGACAAGGGAAGAGAAGCGGGGAGAGAAAGAGAGAGAGATAGAGGTACAGTTTGTATGAGAATGGAGGGAGTGAAGGAGGGAGGAAGGACGGCAAAGGAGAGATGTGGAGAAACTAGGGTTGTGGGAAAAGGGAGGGTGAGTTTGCGTGAGCAGGCATCAAGGTAACATTTAGGAGTTCTAATTAGGACAGCACCATGGTCAACGGTGCTTTACAATGATTGATGAAGGATTATGCCTTATTTGTTGGGGGGATAGAGGGAGCACCGGGAAAAGGAGGGAAGGAGAGAATACCGGATGGAGACAGAACGAGAGACGTGTTCAGTGTGTGTGTGTGGGTGTGTGTGTGTGGGCGCGCGTGCGTGTGTGCATGCGTGTGGATAGATGCAGTGTTGAATTAAACATGAATTCCTTCATTAGGGCCAGACAAAAGGACCCCAAGTACAGCTTTGCTTCTGTGTAAGACAATTCTGCAGGTACACACACACGCTCCCATACATACATACATACGTTCACATATACGTAGACACACACTCACACACATACGTACATACGTACACACACATTCACACACATACGTACCCACATGAACGGCCGCCTATATAATATCTATTTCTCTGAAACGAGTACTCTACCTTTTCGTCTTCCTTGTCAAAGACTTTGTCTGAGAATATTTTATCGATGGGGATTGCTGTGTCACTTGTACTGTCTCAGTCGACACAGAGAGAAGGGGGTTTGGACCTTAAGATAGTCTTTACTCTTCTTCTTGCTTCAGAGGGCTTTGCTTTTTCACTTCAACAGGCTCAGCACCTGTGGCACTAGTCAGGTTATCTCTTTGGAACTTTGTCCTACCAAAGTACCATCTTAGGCAGTTGGTTGCATACTCCGAGAGAATCAAGCTTCAGTATGGCCCTGCACGGCTTAAACGTTGGCCTGGGATGTGCATGTAGACAGTCGTGTGAAACCTTTAGAGGGTGTTCAAATTGTTAGAAAGACAATCTTATGTGTATCTTGTGTGTGTTTGTATGTGCAGCTGACCACCAGATCGTGCAACTCTACCTCAAGTCCAAAGAGACTGGCCTGGCCTTTGCCAACACCAGCTTTGTCTTCTACAACTGCAGTGTCCACAAGTCGTAAGTCCTTCCCTTTACATGGAACATTCAAACTGTTACTCTGAAATTACTCAGGAAGGAAAACCGGATGTCCATGGCATCTTTTGCTAGGATGACATGAAAACGTCGCAAACAACATTGAGTCTAGTGTGTGTTTTTGCTTCCAATGTGGGCTTATTTCTGATTTGTTTTTCTCAACTTTGCTCTCAACACGCGTGTTTCTATCTCCCTCGGTCCAGGTGCCTGTCGTGTGTGAGCAGCCCCTATCAGTGCCACTGGTGTAAATACAGGCACGACTGCACCCATGACCCCCGGACCTGCTCCTTCCAGGAGGGCCGTGTCAGGCAGTCAGAGGTGAGTCCCAACTTACCAATCAAGAGATGGTGGGTGCTCAATGGCTCAGTCATTTGAGGCTTCGGATCAACTAGTAGAGGCCTGCTTTGTTTGTGGGCGGTATCTTAAGTTTCTAATTCTATTGCTTGCTCAGCCAAAACAAGACAACTTGCAGACTGATCAGGAAGTAGAGCATAGGCCACACCAAATCCTTCCTCTGTGCAGAGGTTTGGAAGAAGAAGAAAAAAGAGCTGACGTTCCATCTTTCCCGTGGTTTGCAGACAGATGTTTTTACAAACAGAGATCCGTCAGGCAGGATCAGATAACAGCTCAAAAGAACCTTTGGGCAAGTGTGCCATGCATCTGGCCCGCCTATCTTGGCACATCCTGCTGGCTTGACAGAACATCAAAGTCCCCCGAATCTAGCTCAAATGAGCCATTTCCTTTCCCAGCCCTATTCCCAGTGACAGCTTATTCCATCTGAATTATCAATACTATTGGCAGAGGCCTATTCCCCTCGAAGCATACTCCCAGCAATTAGTTGGGTTTTGCTGGTTTGCGTGTGTAACTAACTGGCCCGGATACATGCAGGACTCTCTTCTCCTCCTCTCCTCTGCTCCTCTCCTCCTCTGCTCCTCTCCTCCTCTCCTCTGCTCATCTACGTCTCTACGCCTCTCGATTTTTTGGCTCCTTGCACAGGGATTGCCTTAAGGGCTTGAGGGGAAAGAAGCATGCAGGTGTTTGTGTGTATTTATGGCAAATAGGGTGCAGGGGCGGGGTATAAGTGTGTGTGTGTGTGTGTGTGTGTGTGTGTGTGTGTGTGTGTGTGTGTGTGTGTGTGTGTGTGTGCGTGCCTGCGCCCCCCACCCCCTCATTGATTGAACAGCCTCCCCGTCGGGGAGTCGAGGGAGAGGCTCCCCTGCTAATCTCCCCCCGTGGGGCTGGCCATGGTGAGGAGCGCTGGGGCTCTGTCCATGACGAGCAGCGACAAGCTCAGCCAAAGCGTCTGCTTTGACGAACATTCTGCTCCCCCCCGTAGCAGTCCGCCCGTAGCCCCCCCAAGCCATCGGGAGATTCAACCTGCACAAACCCAGACAGTATTTCCTCCTCCATTTCCATTATCTCTTTGAACCCTGGCAAAGGCTGGGCCACGAGTCTTTGCAAGTTTGCTTTTCCAATTAACTGACATGTTGGCAGTTAATATTAGTGAGGCATAAAGGCAGCATTGGGCTCTATTGTGAATCTGAGTGAGGCGGGGGCCCCAAATAAAGCAGGGAGGATTTAATATTAGCACGTTAATGACATCTCCTGGCATGTTTTTGTTTGACTTGTTGTTTCTGAAAAGCAGGTGTTTCGGGAGCTTAATGACTTTTAATTTGGTTTGAATTAACCCCTCGGATTCGGAGGTCGTCGCTGAGCTTTCGTATTTGGGTTGCCGTAGTGAATTAATGACTTTGACACGCACACACACGCGCTCACACACACAAACACCCTCATCAAATCCCGCCAGCAAGAAACAACTAGTCAACTTTGCTCACTGAAATAGGATGGCCCCACTCACTGACCCTGGCAGATGTACCTCCATGTACTACTCCAATTAAGGGATTTTCAAGAAGTGATCTAAATAATCCGCTGGCGCTATTTTAATGAGCGCGTCAAGGCGGAGCCTCCCACGGACTAAGACAGTCGTTAGTATGCAGCAGGGCGGAGGAGATCAGTTTAGGGGCGGGGAGGCGGGCCAGGGGGGCCTTTTGTGGGTCCCAGACACCAAACGGGAGCCACCTGGATCAGGCGGAGGCGTGCTGGTGCATCCTCTGGGTGTCCTCGTGTCTAAAGCTCTCCTCCATCTCAAGGACGCTACTCTGCGGACCGCTCAGAGCAGCAGGTGCTCATGGTTTGGTGAAAAATGACGGCCTACGCCACCACAGCCAGATTACCTCTGGCTGTGCATCTGGCAAAACCCAATGCTCGTTGCTTTTTGAGTAATTTTGTAGAAAATATTTTCACTTGTGCAAACTAAATTGTATTTGCAGATTTAATTACAGCAGGCGTTTTTCTTTGATTCCTTACTACAAGAGAATATTAAAAGGTTGAGTGAGCATCCAATGCAAGAGTGCGTTATTATGTCCCTAATTCCGCAGACACGTCGGCTTAGTCAAAATCAACGGACGTGTTTCCAAACCCTGTCCTCTATTCATTTCAAGTGAGAAGAAGACGTTTCGGTTATGATTCAATTCATCCCTCTTTTACCCCCTCCTTGTCTCCTCCTTTCTAGACCTACCCCCGGCTCAGCACAGCACGCCAACAGATGCTTTCAGTGAAACCTCTTGTTACACAAACCCCTCAGGGAGAAATAGAGAAACCATCAAATATGTATTAATACTATTGAATTCATATCAAAGTGGCTAGGCTCGCATCCTTGCCAAAAGGCACCTCTTGCCAGCCTGATCAAAGGCAGAGTTTGTTAGCCCGTGGCTTATTGATCAAGTGATCAGGTTGCTACTACTATGGAGCTACATGTCATAGCTAATTTGCTGGAGATGTCTGTGACAGACAGCAACCTTTGGAAACAACCGCCTCAGTTCCGTCCCAGTACAAAGCAGGGAGTGTCACAGCCGTCGCAGGATGATTGGCGCCCTTTATTTTTGTCATGGGAAAATGAGTACAGCGCTACATTGGAGGCACCAGCAACATGGGGGGTGGGTGGATAGGATTGATCAATGTTTCCACAAACAAACACAAAACAGGGTCTAAATGACATCAAATGGCCTCAAAGCCGGGACTCGGCTTGGAACAGTGGACAGAAGAAGACACTGAGGGAAAAGGGGTAGGAGGGAGGAATGAAGGAAAGACATGGAGGGAGATTGGTAATAATAATGAGGTGAGCGATGAAGGGTTGCAGAGAGAGAGAGAGAGACAGAGAGAGAGAGAGAGAGAGAGAGAGAGAGAGAGAGAGAGAGAGAGAGAGAGAGAGAGGGGGAGAGAGAGAGAGAGAGAGAGAGAGAGAGAGAGAGAGGGGGGAGAGAGAGGAGAGACAGAGAGAGAGAGAGAGAGAGAGAGAGAGAGAGAGAGAGAGAGAGAGAGAGAGAGAGAGAGAGAGAGAGAGAGATTGAGAGAGAGAGAGAGAGAGAGAGGGGGAGGGGGAGAGAGAGAGAGAGAGAGAGGGAGAGGGAGAGAGAGAGAAAATGGAGAATGAAGAGTGTATTTGCCCGAGGCTGTGTGGTGAGTAGGGAAACAGACTTGGTGTGTGTGTGTGTGTGTGTGTGAGAGAGAGAGAGAGAGAGAGAGAGAGAGAGAGAGAGAGAGAGAGAGAGAGAGAGAGAGAGAGAGAGAGAGAGAGAGAGAGAGAGAGAGAGAGAGTGTGAGAGAGAGAGAGAGAGGGAGAGAGAGAGAGAGAGAGAGAGAGAGAGAGAGAGACGTGCCACCAAGGGACCTTTGTAGAAGTTTAGCTTGTACGGCTAAAGAGAAAGAGAGAAAGGTACTACAGATCCTCCTCACCTGGATGGATGCATCAGTATTGCCGGCTAGCCCTCTAATGATGGACCTCTCTATCTCTCACACACACAGAAGGTGTTCCCTGTTCTAGACTAGGCTTTTTTCTCACCCTGTCCTCAACTCTCTCTCCATTCTTCTCCCTCTGTCCTTCTCTCCAGACCTCCCAGCCCATAAAGGTTGCTCATGATCAGATCTGAGAGGAGCCCAGTGTGTGACTTATAGCAAGAACAACACAATGCTAGACGTCTGGAGCACCGATACCTTTAATCGTTTGTTATGTTTAAAGATACTTTTGAATGTAGTCAGAGTGATTGAGTGACCATCAGACAGGAAATATTCTGTCAATGCTCTTATTAGTATGATTTGCATAGTAGTAATTATTGTTTCTTAATTACAATATGAGTTATGACAGTGGCATAATCATCTTAATCATATTTTAAGAATACTGGTATAACATCATGTCTGGTCAGTTAGGAAGGGCTGAAGACTGTGACAGTTACACCCAATTCTGTTATCATCGGTTTATACTCAGCCAAGACCATGTTGTTGCCGGATATATTCTGTGCCCTTGGACAGGACAAGGTAAACCTAGGTAGTGAACCACTCTCATCTTGGGCAGTGGTTGGCATCGGACGGTCCATTGACAAACAAGTTATATTTCTTTTGTCCAGGATTGTCTTATGATTTAAAACGTAATAAATTCACACAACCTGATGATACAAAAATTACCTGAAGACGCTGTTTTCTTCTACACTCTCAATTAGCATCAAGGTGTCAAGTCTGTGTTAGAGGTTGCATTCACACACACACACACACGCACACACCCACACATACACATCCATGTTTTGCATTTTAATTGAGTACCAGAAAGTCATTTTACTATACATGTGAATGAAAACAGTTGTTTTATAACAAACTAAATCTATCCCTATCACCTTTACCCTAACCTTAACCGTGGCCCATAGCCTAACTTTAACCATAGTCTTTTAAATACTGTTTTATTGTTGAGGCAAAAAGGTTATAGACTTATCATGTGGAACATTATTGTATTGCATACTAGGTATCCTCACAAATCCAAAATGTCCTCACTTAATAGTAAAAGGCCTGTTTCGGTCCTCACTAATATAAAGTATTTTACTATTTAGTATTTTATTAATATAAAGCACACACACACACACCAACACACACACAGTGTGTGTGTGAGGAGTCAGGGGCTCTTCAGCAGCATCCCTCCCTCCTTGTCATCATGCATCAGGCAACCCCTTAAGGGGTAATAAACAGGTAGGCATTAGATCAGTTGAATGGTGAGATCAATCTGCCAGGAGCATCCAGCATCCCCCCTCCCCCAGCACAGCCGCTGCTGGGATATATGAGCAACACTGAGCACCCACTTGGCTCCCGCAACACACACACAGATCATCACATTGTGTGTGTGTGTGTGTGTGTGTGTGTGTGTGTGTGTGTGTGGGTGTGGGTGTGGGTGTGGGTGTGTGTGTGCGTGTGTGCGTGCGTGCGTGTGTGCGTGCGTGCGTGTGTGTTCATTATCTTGACAGGAAAACAGAGGGAGGCAAGGCAGGGGTTGAATCAGGGCAGGTGCACTGTGGTCATATGGGTTTGTGCGTGCGTGTGTTTGTGTGTGTGCTTGGTTGCATGTGTGTTTGTTTGTTTGTTGCACAATTCGAGAATATACTGCTCGGGATACCTTTTTTAGAGATGAACTGTAAACAAATATTGGTGAGTTATGGCTAGTAGGAAAGATGGGAATGTTTGTGTTTGTGTGTTTGTGGGGCATGGGGGATGGGGGGATGAGGGAGGTGAAAAGTGATTTAAGTGAAATATGTGGACAGTGTTATTTAAAGGAAGGGGAGGAAGAATTGAGCACTGAATCAAATCCGAATTTCAAAGTTTTCCATCTGCTTGTCACTTTGACAGATGATGCAGGAGATCCTGTCTCCTTCTGACGGCCGGTGTTTATCACGCGTTATAATGGTATTCCGAGGCAGCCGTTACTGTGTGTGTACGCAATCCCATATTTATGGAAGGGCATATCAGTTTGTGTGTGTGTGTGTGTGTGTTGGGCGTGTGTGTGTGTCTGATATGTGTGTGTGCGTGTCTGCACACGGATGTGACTAAAGCCCGTTAGCTAGGATGTTTTTCTGTGGGCTGTGATTTGTAGAACTGAGGAGAGCCGTGCCACACACTGGATGCAGTCATCAGTCCATGTCTCTGGAAGGAAAAGCCCCCATGGCAGTAGAAGGTGAAGTCATGCCAACTACAAAGTTTGGGATTAGGCCAATCCCTAATGTTAAGAAGAAAGGGAATGTATTGCTGCTAATTTCCAAGTAAAATTGCTCTCACAGGTATGATTCAACACGAAAAACTGGAGGAATGGCTTTGCAGGTTGAATCTCTCAAACCACATTTGTTTTACCCTCCGGGGAAACATACAGGAAAACGTTGTAAATCTGAGTTTTTGAATAGCAAGTCCACCTCCACCTCCATTTCCACTTGCGTGCCCTAAACCCCACCCTCGCGCCCCAGCCTCTCTCATTTATCTATAATGACTTTGTGAATAGTGTCATGAGGAGTAGCTCTGTGCCAGCCAGACACTCACTCCGCTTCCCCACAATCAAGTGGCTTTTAATGAACTTCAAACAAGTGTTATCGCCGACAGGCCGCGCCACGCTCTGCTCCCCAAGTCTACTGAGCGGAGGACACCTTATCTGCTCGCCCTCTTTCACTCTCGCTCACTTAACTGTCTGTCTCGCTAAACCTCTCGCCGTCGTGTACTTTCTTTCCCCTGTTCTCTCGTGCTTAAGCTCTTTTTCTCGGTCCCCGTTTTGTCTTGTTTCTTCAGGCTCTATCTCTCACGTTTTCCCTCTTTCCCTTTTCATCCTCCTGGGTGTCCTCCAATATCTATCAGGGTTTACAGTGTGACAGAGTTACTAAGACACTTTTTAGGAAAGAGAGGAAGAATAGGCCCACGTTGGACCGCTTACACAATAAGCTGGGCCTAGATAGTAGAATCACGGATGTTCTTTCTCTACTTGTATCTTTTATAGGGCTTCCACAAACAGTCACGAGCCACGCTCCTTTCAGCTCTGAAAATTACGTTTGTTAAGTCCAGCACCTGTCTGCTCTGTGCTCTACTTCTCCTCTCCTCTATTCCTCCTGTCTTCTCGTCTGTCCTAGCTTTCCCCTCCCCTCTCCCCCCTGTTCCCTTCGTCATCCAAGCATGTCGTAGGCCAGCTATATTTAATCAGATTGTCACCTGAGTCAATTGGGTGTTCATTTTAAACCTGCTATTACTCAGTCAGCCATTTTACTGATTTCTTTGACCCCCCCTCTCAAGCTTTCGGCAACCCCCCTCTGTCTTTCTATTCCTCTTTCTCTACTTCCCGTTTACTCTCTCTCTCACTCTCTCTTTCTGCATGGATCCATGTATCTGCGAACCAATCAAAACAAAGAGCCCTATTTTTTGTGCACCTGTGACATCACCTCTGAACCCAAACAAGAGAGTTTGAGTGTCCATATGAGCGTTGTCGCTGCAGTCCTCCTCCCTGTCCTTCCCCTGCTGCAGATACTAGTGAGTCAGCTCCTCTTGAACTTCTGGTGCCATTCAGATGCTCTCCACTCTGAATGAGTGTTATCCACGTACCTAGCCACTAGACATGAGCCAATAAAAAGGATAGCCTGGCTGGATGGAAAACCCAAACCAAGCTGGTACTCTTACCTCTCTGAAAATAGGCGGCCATTTTAGTTCAAAGTGACCATGTTCGTTATTCCGACAGACTCTGCAAACCTCTGCCAATTCAATTTGGTAAGTGAAATGTGGAGTGTGGGTTGGTTGAATGGATAGTGTTGGGACTCCAAGTTAGAGTGCTTGACTCATACAAGAGAGTTTCAATGCTGAAGTGTATTTAGTTCATTTTGCCCATTGTGCCCCGTACTGCTTGGTCTTATTATGGTATTTGATTCATGTGTTTTTTTGATTCATTTGTTTTTTCTATGAAACCGTCTATTTGGCAGAAACAGACTAATATGAATGTACATTGTGATTATTAACATAGAAAGAAAGTACTTTAGACGGAGCACCTTTAACATTATATCAGTGTGCAGTATTCCGGTTGGTAGGATGGACATAACTTCATTCAAGCTCATTTATAGAAAGAGCACATTCTCTATTCATCATGTGCTCATTACTAAGTTAGGTTTAAAAACACAGATTTGATCCTGCGTCACGAGCCCCGCAGGCTGCCTGAATATGGATAAGGCAACGGCGATAACCGACTGGAACATTGGTGTCAACCTCTAATATTCAAATGAGCAATAACGGTCATCGAAACAGGTTGTCACTTACAAATGCAAGCATGGCCGATTGATTCAAGGAAACTCATGACATACAGTACATTCTCTCTGTTTCCCCCGTTACACTAAAGAACACCTGAAAGTCTGTGTAGCTCTGCTTCTGTGCCTGAACGTCAGTGTGAATCAGTGACTCCTCCCTGTGGTTTTTGGTCCCCCTGACCAGCTGTCCCTGTCGCTGTTCCAGGAGTGTCCCCAGCTACTGCCCGCTGAGCGCATCCTGGTGCCCGTCAACGTGGTGAAGCCCATCACGCTGCGCGCCAAGAACCTACCCCAGCCGCAGTCGGGCCAGCGCGGCTACGAGTGTGTGCTCACCATCCACGGTGTTGAGCAGAGGGTGCCCGCACTGCGCTTCAACAGCTCCAGTGTTCAGTGTCAGAACACCTCTGTAAGTCTTTGTGTGTGTGTGTGTGTGTGTGTGTATGTGTGTGTGTGTGTGTGTGTGTGTGTGTCTGTGTGTGTGTCTGTGTGTGTGTGTATGCGTGTGTGAGAGAGAAAGAGAAAGAGAGAGAGAGAGAGAGAGAGAGAGAGAGAGAGAGAGAGAGAGAGAGAGAGAGAGAGAGAGAGAGAGAGAGAGAGAGAGAGAGAGAGAGAGAGATACTGGACATTGCATAGGCTCAATCTCCACTGGCTGCTGGCCAAAGGCTGTCATTCTACAGAGGAACACACATGCAAAAATACTGATTGTGTTCACTCGCACACTGCACATTTTTTTATATGGCAATTGATGATGAATACATACTTAATTTTCAGCGCCTTTGTTAGGTTCATAATATAAATTATTCTTCAGCGAAACATTTGTGAATGCAGTTCGCACTACCTTCACTTTGCATGCCCACAAACACACAAACGTCATGTTTAAGGCATTATTTAATTGGCAGCCAATTGCTCGATAAGAACAACTAAGCCCCAGTTTCCGCTTCTTCCCTTCTATACCAGTCCATTCACTGCTCCTTCAAAGCCCTGGCTGACTATACTGTCATGTCTCCTATGATTGTGATTACCTTTGGTGAGCAATAAGGTAAACTGCCATTTAGGTTTAAGTGAGGATGGGCGTGAATATTTTCAGTGTTTTGTATCTCACACTTCTAAAATGCGTTGATGCTTACTGTTTTTTCATGTTGATAGTTGACTGCAGATTTCAGGAATCTGATATCTTCCTGCACTGTCAACTAAATGTACTCGATTTTGTTACATCTTCATCTTACTTTCTCTCTCTTTCCTGTGGTGTCCATGGTGACAGTACTCCTATGATGGGATGGAGATGAGCAGTCTGCCTGTGGATCTGACAGTCATCTGGAATGGAGATTTCAGTATAGACAACCCTGCTAACAACAAAGGTGAGGTCCTGGACACACACACACACACATCCTCACTATTCAGTCATTAAATGTGTACATTAATATGTACCATACCAACCACACACACACACACACACAAACAGTTTATTCACACACCTCACCATCGTTTTCCCAATTCATCACACCCACGCACACATAAACCCCCATACATGCCTACACACTCCCACACAGTGTTCTAGCTGGCGCTGTCTACCCACAGTTGCCCTTGGAGCTGGTCTCCATGGAAACAGGCGGGTGGTGCGCTGCGGTGTGGTTCCCATCTTCCTGATGCCACTGAGGATTGTGGTTAACTTTACCACACCTCTCTCCTCCTCTCTCTCACTACCTTTCTCACGTTCTCTCTCTCCACTTCTCAGTTTATCACTCTCTCTCTCTCTCTCTCTCTCTCTCTCTCTCTCTCTCTCTCTCTCTCTCTCTCTCTCTTTCTCTGCCATCGCTCTTTACCTCTTTTAATACTCACCGTGTCTTTTCTATCTTCATCTATTGTCCTTCTCCCTCAGCTGACCTTGTTAGGTTCACACTAGTCATTTCCTGACTTCCCTTTCCTCTTTCTTTTTCTTCTCTTCAATCGGTCTTTTCTCTTTTTCCTTCTTTTGCCCAACAGAGGTTCACACCTCCCCAGGCATGTTATCTTTCTGCTTACCTCGCTCCCTCCCTGCTCCTTTCCTCTCCTAGCACACTACCACCAGAGAAAACATGTTGCTATTGTTTTGTAAGGCGAGGAAAGCCCTGTGCTGACTGCTAAGTGCCCTCAGGTGGGCTCAGGCCGCACAGACCATGCCAGGATCCCACTGGCTCAGCTGACACAGTGGTGCACACTGGGAAATGGAGTCCTCTGACAATAAAAACAGCCCCATTCTGCTGTCAATTTGGACAGCAGAACTTGTGGATTTAAAATATGTGTATGGGTGTTTGTGAGACAGAAAATATCTAAGAGAAAACGTACACATAAGAGCAAGTATGCTATCCAGAGAAGAAAAAATAAAATACTTACAAAAATCTAGAGCTAACGATGAACAGAATTCCTCCACCCACCACTCCCTCCTCCCTCACTCCCTCGACTTCTCCGTCTGCCTGCGGAAACGATGGCTCTGGGGGCATCATTTGATGGACAGATCACAGAAGCATCTAATGGCAATTAAAAAGCAAATAGCTGGCCAGTTGCCATGGAGATAAAATGTTAAACGAGTGGTGGGAGAGCTGAGAGAAACGCATTAGTGTTGAAACATAGAGATAGGGAGACAGAAAGAAAGAGAGATAGGGAGACAGAGAGAAAGAGAGATGTGGAGACAGAGAGAAACAGGGTTGGCAAAGCAGAGAAAAAGAGAGATAGAGGCAAAGGGGGATATGGAGAAAGAGACAGACAGAGCGTAAGAGAGAGTTACAGTAGATGAAGATAGAGAGGAAACAAATTCATCTTGACCAAATTATTGAAATTAGAACAGCACATTGTGTCAGGTACTCACAGTGATCTTAGTTACTGATAAAGCAGGCTCTGTTTTGATTGGCCATTTTTACATAACAATATCAGTTACGTTTTCAGCCCTCTCCTTTAATGTGTCTTTTACCCATGCCATTCTTCCTATGCCCTTCTCTCTTACTCTTTCTCCCTTTCTGTGTTCTCTCTCCTGCAGTTCACTTGTATAAATGTGATGCCCAACGTGGTAGCTGTGGCCTTTGTCTGAAGGCCGACCCCCTGTTTGGATGTGTGTGGTGCAAGGTGGAGAACCGCTGCACCCTCAAGCAGCACTGCCCCCACCCTGAGAGCCAGTGGCTGGAGCACAACGGCATCAACAGCAAGTGTACCCACCCACGCATCACACAGGTGAGATGGCTTAAACACAGAACTGATGGAAGCATCATTTCTATAATTTTTCCAAACCAAATCTCACACATTCCATGACCAGCTGGCTGCCTCCTCTTTCACCACCCTCCCTGGCCCTCACCTCAACCCCCCATTACTTCCAAGCCACTCATTTTCATCCTTAAAATGAAATCGCTAAAACCGAGCTATCCTCCATAGTCACTAGCATGAAGTACTCAACCTGCGCCCTTGACCCTATCCCCTCCTTTCTTGTCAAGGTGCTTGGTCCCCTCCTCTTCATTCTGTACATCATTCCTCTTGCACAGACCTTCTGCCGTCATGGCGTCCGTTTCCACTGCTATGCTGATGACACTTAACTTTACCTCTCCTCCAAAACCATCACCGCAGCCACTCACTCCACCTTCACCACCTGCTTTGCAAACGTAAAATCATGAATGCAACGGAGTTTTCTCAAACTCAATTGCAATAAATGTGAAATCCTCATCATCGGCCCAAAATCACCAGCGCCACCCAGACCTTCTCAATATCGATGGCTGCATTTTCACCCCCTCCACCCAGGTCTACAACCTTGGGATCCTCCTTGATTCTCTCGTTCTTACCCCACACCAACCAGTTCACAAACGCTGCCTTCTTCCACCGCAGGAACATTTCACGCCTCCGGCTCTCCCTGTCCTTTGCCGCTGCAGAAACACTCATCCATGCCCTTATAACTTCCAGACTTGATTACTGCAACAGCATCCTCTACGGTTCACCTGACAAAATCACCTGCCGCCGAGATCACATCACCCTTGTCCTTCACAACCTCCACTGGCCCCCGGCTAAATACAGGATTCACTTTAAAATACTACTCACCACCTACAAAGTCATAAATAACCTGGCCTCTCCCTACCTCTCCGACCTCCTCCTCCAGCCCTACTCGATTCCCCAGGTCTGCGGATGCAGCCACACTATAAACCACCAGGACCAAGCTCTGGACCTGGGGTGACAGGGCCTTCACACCCTCCCTCTGGAACCGCAACCCCAACCGCATCTGCCAGGCAAACAACCCGGCCATCTTTCAAACAGGCTGTCAAAATGTAGCTTTTCAAGCTTTCGTTCACCAGTGAACCTCCTTCCCTTCTCTCCCCTTCCCTCTATTTCAGGATTCCTCTGGTATTAACTACCGATTTATTTTTTGATTTATAAATGTACCTTTTAAATGATTTACCCCATGTTCAAGTTCAAGAGTTTATTTGCCATGTGCAACAAGTATAGCTGCCAGTACATTGGAATTCTTACTCCCCCTCTTTCCACAAGCACACAATAAGCCCTTTATAAGTAAAATGAACAATTTACTGTTAAATAAACATAAGATGACTGTAAGTTCAAATGAATGTGCAAGCATTTGGTGTTGACAATGTAGGTGGCATTAACCATTGTTCACAACTGTGTTGTCCATAATCATAAAGTGACTTCCAGTGTATGATGAAGTGCTTAACATAGAATTTGTGTTATGGTCCGGTAATGACACTCATTCATCAGGTCATACTTTAGAATAAGGTAAACACAACAGTAAATACAAGTGCTGTATGAGTGTTGACCATAAACTGACTCCTAGCATTATTTATTACACTTTTGACCATATAGTAACCAAGTATTTAATAAGGTGCTAAGCAGGAAGGTTGAGTTAATAGACTAAGAAGGAGTCCTGTTCCAGCAGACCATCATGGTTTGGAGTGCGGTTTGTTAAGGATACACACTGCCTGTGGGAAGACGCTGTCATGGGATCTGGTTGTCCGTGTTCTGATGCTCCGCCACCTGTTCTGTGACGGCAGGCGGCAGAACAGTTGGCAGCCGGGGTGGTTCCTGTCCTTGATGATGGAGCAGACTCTACTATGGCAGCGCTTGGGCTACAGTTGTACACTGATGGCAGGTAGCTCCACTCCGATAATCCTCTGTGCCATTCTCGCCACCCTCTGGATAGCCTTTGTGTCCTGGGCGAGGGTGTTGCCATGCCACACAGTGATGCCACCTGTTAGGACACTCCCTATGATGCGGCGATAAACATTCACGAGCGTTTCTGTGCCCATGCCCTGTCTCCACAGACACCTCAGGAAGTGAAGGCGTTGCTGTGCCTTCTTCAGGAGGGCCTCTGTGTTGTGGGGCCAAGCGTCGGAGAGCTGCATGCCCAGGAATCTGAAGCAGTTGATCCTTTCCACCTCCTCTCCATCAACAGTGATCGGGGAGTGGGTCCCCTTATAAATTTGATGATGTGGTTGCAGCTTTGTCTGGCTGTGCAGTCATGGGTGTACAAAGAGTACAGCCTTGGGCTGAAACAGCAGCCTTGATGGACACCTTTGTTGAGAACCATTGTGGATGAGGTTTTGTTGCCTACCTTCGCCACCTGTGGTCGGCCAGTGAGAAAGTCCAGTGTCCAATTGCAGATCCTGCAGATGGATCTGCCCAAACCTAGATCTCCCAGTTTCGTGTTAACTCGATGAAGTGTATTTAGACAAGCGCCATACAAAGTTTAATGTAATACATTTTCTTGTTATTATTAATAGAAACCTACAGAACCCCCCTCCCCCAAGAGAAACACACAGATACACCCACACACGTAACAGTCCCCTTCCCCTCACTGCATAGACTAATACACACACACACACACACACACACACACACACACACTGAACACGTCACGTTCCCGGCATGGCTGGTCCTGTGTGAGGTAAAACGGTTTGGCTCGAGGCACACAGATGGATAGAGGGATGGACAGGGGTTAAAAATAAGGAGAGCGAGAAGGTCCAACGTAAACCAGGAAAAACTGATTAAGAGGGAGAAGGAGGTGGATCCCCACTGCTGGCTCTCCCCCGAACAGATGATGGATACTGGGTCTTCCACTATCCTTATCCCAGTGAGAAAAAAAGGAAACAAAATAGTGAGTGATTGGAGAAGGAGGGGTTGAGGATTGATTATTGGTGCAAAGAGAAGAGATTCCCTCTGGTGTCCGTAGAAAGGATGTGTTGCTGGGAGGAACGTAGACTCTTAAGGGAAGGATGTGGTATCCTGAAAGTTTTGGGCGGAGTCAATGTAGAGAAAGGGACCCATTCCAGACCAACAGCTCCTACTCTTTACCACATGCCCTCTGTCCGTCGTGACTTAAGTGCAGGCAGGATCAACTAATCAATATCAATGGATTGAAAATACGTCCATTTCAAATGGTTCAATAACTGTTGTTCACACCAAGACAGTCTCTGTCAAATCAGGAAATAGGCCATCGGCCGTAGCCAAGTTAAGTTGGCAAGCTTAATGTGTGGCCCCCCTTGCAACCAGTTGGATTTGAGTTGTTTGAACTCCACTACACCTAAGCCACCGCTCTACAACCCATACAGTGACTCTTGCTCCCAGACAGCAGTCCTATCTCCCTGCTCTGACACAGAAGCATATCGCAGGCCTTTCACGTCCCCACATAAGCTGTCACTCTGTGAGGAGTGAAGACTCTGTAAGGTGGCTGGGCCTCGGCCCCTGGGCCCCTAATGCTTTCTAATACTCTTCATTAAAATGACATCTCCCATGAACAATCTGAGATATAAAGAGAGAAGCAGGGGGGGGGGGGGGGGGTCGGGTCAGGGGAGGAGAAGAAGGAATGAAAGAGAGGAGTGATTAAGGGTTTGTCTCTACCCAACTGTCAATTAGCATGTCAAAGTCACAAATCTAATCAACAGCCCATCTCACTAATGAGAAGAGAACTCTCCTGAATCTCTCTTTCTCCCTCTTCCTTTCTTTCGTCGTCCTGTCCTCTGTCACCGCTGATGAAGATCCATAATGCATTGCCCTGCAGCGATTGTTTAGTGGGTGTATTGCCGCTCTAGCCCCCCTCCATGTTTTTGATGAGGGTGTCAGCAGCAGCCCATTTCAGAGTTGCAGACACATGATGCCTACATGCGTACACACTGTACGTACGTGGCCAGTGAAGGCCAGTGCAATGTGGCGAATATTATTTAGCAATCTGTTTTTTCATAGCAACAAAAGTACAGCAGGTAATGACGGATATATGAAACAGAAATAGAGTGAAGAATTTATCAAATACAATTACTGTAATTGCAATTAATTGAGGTGTCAATCAAATGCAGCAAATAGTTATTTGTTGATTTCTGAGCCGTTATTCCTTTTATTGATATCTAATACCAACAGAAGCCTGTGTAGTACAAAAACCTCTGCACTACCACAAATACATATTTTAATATAATCTAGAAAACCCTTACACACACACACACACACACACACACACAAACCTCCTTACGGTTCTTCTAGGCTTTCCTGTCAGTGAAGAATGAGATGGCAGACGTGTGATAACAAGAAGCCTAAGCCCAGCAGGAGGCCCAGAGATCACTATTGAGCAGGGGAGAGTGACACAGCCCAATGCGTTAATGATAACCCCTGATGCCCTGAGCGACCTGACGGTGCTCTATTTGGCAGAGACAGATGGGGAGCTGACAGAGCTTGTGTCCATCCATCCATCCAGCAGCTTGACCCCTGTGAGACAGAGACAATCAGGAGCCCATTTCAATCACTCCTATGGTACTGATTGATGTTGGGGCCCCTCAGCAACAATGCTTACAGTGGGATTTGTTGTTGTCCAGTGCTGGGTTATGAGATGGTCATTCAGTGAGGCTCAAGTAAGAAACTGGGATTGAAAAATCCCCTTCACACTTTAATTATTTGTGGTATGATGGTGCTGTCTGATGTTATCTGTCTCTCTATATATCTCTCTTTCTGTCACACGTGCACACCCCTACACACAAACACACTGTGAGATATGTTTGCGTGTGTGTGTGTGTGTGTGTGTGTGTGTGTGTGTGTGTGTGTGTGTGTGTGTGTGCGTGCGTGCGTGTGTGCGCGTGCGTGTGTGTGAGTGTCCCTGCATGTCTGTTTGCGATACTATTGCCTTTGCAGAGGAGTTTGGCCCACTGACCTCATCCTGACCACAACGAAATGCCTTATCTGATTGGTTGACTGTGAAAGGCGTTATCTTGCGCTGCTCTGGGATCTTTCCATGGCAGTAGTTTGTGAACACAAGTTCTTAATCAGCTTGGTTAACGAGCCCCGTCCTGCTGAGCCGGACTCACACGAACCTCCTCGTGAGAACGCGACTCAACCAATTGAAATCCAAATCTGCTGTTTTACACTCAAACCAGGTCCTATATGAATAATCATATCACAGGAGCTATTTCCAAGCTTAACGCTGCAATTCAGAATCCAAGACTGTGACGCGAATGGACAAGCTGATTAAATAGGTATCGGCTGAATGGAAAGAGATGTGGTGTCAAATTTAAATCACTTGAGCAGATTATTTAAATGTGGAGATGAAAATGTCTTGTTGAATGGAGCTTTCTAAACCCTGTTCAGATGCTCAGACATCTTTAGAACACATGGCTGAGGTGCCACATGAACCGCAGCTGTCTAATGAAGATTATTTTGGGATGGCAGCTTTTAACAGTTACGTTTGTTAGAGTGAATGTGCTTTTTCAAAATTCGACTGCTACACAGCACAGCAGGAACCCTAGTGATTTGGGGCACAAAATCTTAACAACTTCAATAGTGTCGTCTGACACTTTGTCTTGTGAAGTCTAAAACAAGCCTAGTATGGATGTTGCATAACATGAGATGTCATTTCAGATTTAAGGGTTCCAAAAAGACCTACCAGTGGGGTCTAGAAAAACCAATTGATGTAAACTAACTGCCCCCAATGGGGATGCCTTATTGAGTTACTTCTGATTAAGCAACTCTTTATTCATGGCTACGCTGATTGTGCAAATGTGAGTGTGAGAGAGATAATAAGAGATACAGAGAGAGAGAGAGAGAGAGAGAGAGAGAGAGAGAGAGAGAGAGAGAGAGAGAGAGAGAGAGAGAGAGAGAAATGAAAGTGAGACTCCAACCATCAACTGCATTACCTGTGGTGCAGAAGGACAACTGAGTCAAATGTCCAAATTTGCCTAACAACAGGATTTAACGCCCCACCCTACTCTTCTTCATTATCCTCCTCATCCTTATTGACGCACTTGTTTCTAAACTCTGATTGTGTGTGTGTGTGTGTGTGTGTGTGTGTGTGTGTGTGTGCTCCCCAGATCACACCGCTCCGGGGTCCTCGCGAGGGTGGCACCTTGGTGACAATCCGGGGGGAGAACCTGGGGCTGGAGTTCAATGAAATCCAGGGAAATGTGAAGGTGGCTGAGGTGGACTGCACCCCCGTGCAAGACGGATACATCCCAGCCGAACAGTGAGTCATCCTGTAGTTCACATAACACCCATGCTAATAGAAATGCAGACAGTGAGTTCTTCTGGTTGTAGTTTTTTATTAACATGACTGTCAAAAGGCCCATAGACACTTGGCCAAATTAGTTATGAGGAACACTTTTGCATTTTGTCAGATAACCAAAATGGTGACTTGTATTAGTTAAAGTGTGCATGTGTGTATGTGTGCACCAATGTGTGTGTTTGTTTGTGTGGGAGTGTGTCCATGGTTTGACAAACAAAGTCAATGTAATCATTCTGCAAGCAATACAGAGACGGACAGCAAACAACAAAGTAGCCATAGTCTTGTCCTGCATGCAGTCATCACACACACACACTCACACACACACACACACACACACACACACACACACACACACACACACACACACAGACCTTTTACCTAGGGACTGTGTACTAGGACTCTACTGTAGTTCACTCAGCACAGCGTTTTGCTGCAGTGTGCTCCTGCCATACACCAAGGGCTGGCCAATGTAGCCGGCTGTTGCTGAATGAAGCAAGAGCTAATCCCAGGTTAAGGCTTGAATTTAATAATGCGTTATTTGGCAGGGATTTCAAATCCCCCCTCCCTCGCTCCACACAACCAAACATGCATAATCTACACACACACACACACACACACACACAGACACACAGACTGCCAAGTCACAAGAGAAAAAAAGGACCTAATATTATTCATGTGACCTCAAAAAGCCCTTTTCCTTTCTTTGCCTGCTCAGCATTCTCACAGAAAGTGCTGGCACATTTCTTTACGCTAGGAGGTGCATTAGGTTTGTTGATAAGCCACTTAAAAGCTATGTGAGATAATTTTATGTCTGTCACCTGTCAGACTTGAGAGGCTCGGATTAGACTTACTTGTACGTACCCAAAATGTAACCTTTTGCACTTTTCTGAGCATATTAAAAAGTGCAATTATGGAAATCAGAGATGTTTCAGTTTTGGTATCATCTCACCGATAGCTACGTGCTCCTGTGCTTCTGCATTTACAGGATTGTCTGTGAAATGGGTAAAGCAGAGAAGAGCCAGTATGCTGGGAACGTCCAGGTGTGTGTGGGAGTTGGCGAGTGCCAACCTGAGTTCATGGCCAAGTCCTCCAAATACTACTACTTTGTGGTAAGTCACTCACAATTTAACAGAAGAGAACTGGGGAACTATAGGGAAATTGGCATTAGTCAGTCAAAGGAATTTTAAAGCATTACCTCCTTATTAACAGAGTAGTGCATCAATCCCATTAAAAATTACCTATAGCTAGATAATAAGGTCATTATTTCATCTGTAGTTCTGATAACAACATTAACTTTGTAAAGCTATATGTCAAGAACCTAGCAGTATGTTGGCTCTGCCACTACATACCACAGTGTGATCTTGCTTAGCTCAATCCCATGGGAATTGTTACGGAACACCTAAAAGTTCAGATATGTGAAATAGACTTCAATACTGATGCAAACCGATTTCAATATATGAAGCCGAAATGCAAGACCGCTTTGAGACACTTACGTGATGGCCTTTTTCCTCTGCAGGCATAAGCAATGTCAGCCTGAGCCAATGCTTTTGAAACACTCTAATACCCAAGGGTTTAGTGATATTGATTAATATCGATAAATATTGTTTAATATGGTTTAAATATATCTCATTGCTAAATATAATGCACACAGTTTTTTTAGTAGCACTTTCTTATTATTTTGCCGCAGTTTTTGATTAGGTCAACCTGTTCTATTGGAATAAAGGGGCAAAAGGTAGCACATCCCAAAATGTGTATAAAAAATTACAAAGTTATTTTATTTCACATATTTAATTGGGCATGCATAACAAAAATCAAAAACACCCTACTCATTTCAGTACATGTCCTTCATCAGGCCATTTAAAGTTCATAGTTACGTGGTCAGTTAATATATACAGTATATTCATGGGGAATGGCTGTAATCATGACAGCTGGGTTGAATTGAGGTTACAGCTTAGCCAATCACAATCCAAGTTCAAAGATCCAATTACAAGTTACCGCTCACATTCTGAATTCACTCTTCAATACGGTTGCAATGAGGGACCTTTAATGTGTGGCTTCCACCACCTGTCTGTCTCAGTACTTTATGGAAAAGAGCAAACAGCAGGCTGACGAAACAAATGACCCCCCAGGTGAAAATGGATCGACCCATGACCGTAAAATTTGCTTCTAACTCCCTCTCACACACATACAAATGTTAACTACATTTGTTAATGCTCTCTCAGCACTTATTTCCCTATGTATAACTGTGCACCTTTAACGTTAATCAAATAGCACATCACACCGGACACACAAAGACTAACACACGCACACACACACACTGAAATACGGCATAATTGTTACCATTATGTGCACATTTTAATGCAGTGTTATCAATTTTATACCGGCCCATTAATGGGAGGTTTATTTCTCAGCTGAGCATCGTAACAGGATTATATGATGTTAGGTTAGATGTCACGCCACCCAGAGGCTGTTAGGACATTAGCAGAAGGCAAATGAACTGTAATAGGATTTATATTCATAACTCTCTGCACGAGCTACTCCTAGTGCTCATATCGAATCTATTATTCATCTAATGTGGATAGGATTAAACTACTGTATCAATGCTTTGCCTTCCTCTGCAGCTGTTGATATTTAGCAGACAGTTTAGCTTAAGCATGAGAGTGGGTAGTTCATTAAGTAAGGTTATTGATCTTCTGTAAACCATCTCCCCATCTTTGTAACGCATCAATAAGGTGACTCTCTGAGTAAGTTGTTGCTTCCATTTGGAATGTTTATTGAATGTGACCAGTGTGACACTTTATCCCTTGACCTTTGCCCTCCCCAGATCCCCAGGCTGCTCCACCTCAAGCCCAGCCGAGGACCCATCTCTGGGGGCACTGTGGTCAACATCACCGGGAGCAACCTGGACGCTGGCAGCAACGTGTCCATCACGTTCAAAGACCAAAAGTGCACCTACGAGAGGTTAGGGGGAAAGGGCTCTAGCTGGCCAAAACAAAACACTAACAGAGCAGACACACCTCTCCTTTTAGTTCAACTAACACTTTAATGAATTACATGACATGATATAATGAAAGCATATAATATGTTAAACACCGCACATGATGAATGTGTTTTAGCCTTCGTTTATTCAATTGCAAACTAACCCGGTGTCAGTCAGGTGTGCATCAGTTGGGTTGTCACGTAGAGAAGACACAGAGGAAATCCATAGACCCATTAAGACATGTACCACTTCTGATCGCTAATCAATGACTTGCCAGGCACTCATCTCTGAGTCCCTGCTTCCGCTCTGTCCCTCTAACAAATGACAATAGAAATAATAGATGAGTTTAGAAAGAACATTAACACAGAGGCTGGAAAGCTCCCGCTCCTTGAGATGTGAGTTTTGAACGGCATGACTCACTGGTTTGCCGAGGGCCCACACTAGCCACGTTGAGTTGAAAATAAATATCGCTGTCACTGTGTGAATCATTTTTTTAAACTTACAATATGCATTTTCTTGGTTTGTTTTGGTCTGCATAAAGTGTTTTCTCCCTGGTGCAGGAGGGGGGGCCAGTGGATCACCTGTCGCTCCCACGCCTCGTTGCATGGCTATGGGAACGTCCCTGTGACGGTGAGTGTGGACCGGGCACACCTCCTGAAAGACCTGCGCTTCGAGTACGTGGAAGATCCCACCATCACCAAGATAGAGCCAGAGTGGAGCATCTTCAGGTGAGGAGACAGGACTATGGCGAGGATGCCTAAATCAACTGGAACATGTGGGAGTGTGTCACGTCTGAAGCCAAGAGTTGGGCAAACCACGAACATGTTTAGCTGTGTTTTTCTGTCAAAAGTCCTGCAGCACTGTGTATTGAGGCATTACCAGAGTGAGTGTATGCACCATTGCTCTGGGGATTTGTAATGTTTGCATAGATGTTCTCTGATGTGTGACCTTTATCCCCCCTCTGCCGCAGTGGACACACACCTGTGACAGTGACCGGAACCAACCTGGATATCATCCAGAACCCCCTCATCAGAGCCAAGGTCAATGATCGCGAGACATTCAATGTAAGTAGTCACGCACACACACAAACACTCACACACACACACACACACACACACACACACACACACACACACACACACACATACACACAGCTCTGTCAGTGGGGTAAGGGAAGCAGGGACAATTGCCTTAGCCTTTTTGCCCCTTTGGGCCTATCAAAGTCAGTAGTTTATGAACTGCAGTGGCAATTGTTTTGCTATTGATCGTGGAAGCAATTGTGCCTCAGCGCGTATTATCCCCTCAACCCCTAATTCTAACCCCACACCCCTGGGAACATAAGGAACTCCCCTGCATGAAACAGAGAATAAGAGGACAACTATGCTTATAAGAGTAATAGAAAGAGTGCATGGTATTTACCCCCCAACCCCCCACAACCACATACACTTCCCACTGCCTCAATAGAATAAGCTCATACACCCATGGGACACAAGCACACACAGAAAGCCAAACAAGGGTCTATATGATCTGAATGAAAGATGTGGGTGGGGGGGCTGGTAATGCTATCTGTGTAGCCATCTGATCCATGGTGTGTAGCGCTACATCTGTGCTCCGATTCTATTAACCACCACATCATATGAGCATGCGTGTAACTTGTACTTCAAACAGCCAATCAAATCTAGAAAGTACATTTTTTTCACCTCATTGAATCTTGTCTCAGTATAACATTGTTTATTTCGGGGGAAATTAAATAAGCACCCTTCAACGGACATGTTCCACGTCTGCCGGTTCCATCCCAGCTGCCTTTGCTGTCAGTGAGCGGTATGTGTTGGAAGAAGGCAGCCAAAAACTTGAGTAGGATTTGTCATGTTTTGATGTCCTGTGTTTGGAGGAGAACAAATTATAACTGACAGGTAAGCCTCTGCTTTTGTGTTAGCTTGGGACCACACAGCGAAGGTTACTGTGAAGATGTGAAATTCAGCAGGTAACAGGAACCCTCTTTTAGAATGTCCTTCCCTGTTGAGTTGACAGCTCTGTGACAAGGTGACAGAGAGACAGAGAGGCTTGGAGACCAAGCAGGAGTGTTGAAGGGCAGGGTGCCTCGATATGTACGACTGGACAATGTTGCCCACGTTTTTTTTAACGAGAGCAGAGGCATGACAGACAGGGCATGCACAAAAACACTATGAAGATATGACATTAAATGAAAAGGGGTAAAAGTAGGCTGAAGTAAAAAAATATATATATAATAAGAATAAAAAGACAATCGGTGACAGACAGGCTAAGAATAAAGGAGATAGTAAAACAGTGCCGTTGCACATGTATGAGATCTAGAAAAATCAAACTCTTACTGGGGGTGGAAGGGCCTCCTTGCACTTTCAGTAAATATTCAAACCCTATGCCGGTCTGGCTTTTGGTTACCCTCAATATGGCCTCATAGCTGTCCCCTACCCTTCGTGGACCTGTCAGACTGACACCCCATTTAACGTCCCTTCTTTGCCCTGCAGCATGAATGATCTCCCCTGACTACACTTTAGCTTCTCTTAAAAGGAATAGCATAGCTTTTAGCCCTTGCTTTTCTCCAACCTTGTTTGCGATCAGATACGATTGCAGATCCAGATGGGGTAAGACGCTTTTATTAATGGCATCTACATTATTATGTGATGAAAAGACAGACAAACAAACAGTACTAATATAAGTGGGAAATTACGTTAAATAGGGCCAGAGTGGTAGAGAGAGAAAGAGAGAATAAAGAACAAGACAAAGTCAAGAGAAGAAAGGGCTGCGGAAAAAAGCAACAAAAAAGGAAGAGCGAGAGATTCCTGGCAGCCAGTCTTTTCTTGTAGGGAAATGAAGGTGAACGAGGCCTAGTTATCTCCATGGTGACTCACCGCCTCAACGCCACACATCAAAGACACATTGTGGTGGTGCAGGCGAAGACACCACTGCGCTCTAACTGCACCTCATTTGGTGGCTCCTATGAGGGGAACTCTGAAATGGCTGTACTTTGCACTTGGTGGTAGATTAGATTCAATCTGTGGTAGGGCTGACTGAAATGTAAACCACTGATATGAAGGGGTGATCTAATAGCGGTCAACATGATAGCTGGCATGTCAGCTCCTTTGCAAATTGTGAGATTGTATATACTAGGTAGGGGAAGTGAATAACATTGACCGTCTTGTTACAATGGCACCTGTCAAGGCAGCAAGTGAACAGTCAGTTCTTGAAGTTGATGTGTTGGGCAAGCGTAAGGATCTGAGCGACTTTTAACAAGGACCAAATTGTGATGGCTAGACGACTGGGTCAGAGCCTCTCCAAGACGACAGGTTTTTGGGGATCTTCTCGGTATGTAGTGGTCAGTACCTACCAAACGTGGTCCAAGGAAGGACAACCGTTGAACCGGTGACAGGGTCATGGGTGCCCAAGGCCCATTGATGTGGGTGGAGAGCGAAGACTAGCACGTCTGGTCCACTCACACAGAAGAGCTCCTAATTGCTGAAAAAGTGAATGCTGGCTGTGATAGAAAGTTGTAAGAACACACTGCACATGCTGCGTAGCCGCAGACCGGTCCAAGTACCCATACCGACCCCTGTCCAACACCCAAAGCACCTTGTGAGCATCAGAACTGGACGATGGAGCAATGGAAGAAGGGGGCCTGGTCTGATGAATCATGATATCGTTTACATCATGTGGATGGCCGGGTGCATGTGCCTTGTTTACATAGGGAAGGGATGGCACCAGGATGCACCACGGGAAGAAGGCCAGCTGGCAGTGGCGGTGTGATGCTCTGGGCAATGTTCTGCTGGGAAACCTCGGGTCCTGGCATTCATGTGGATGTGACCTTGACACGTACCACCTACTTAAACATAGATACAAGGGGGGACTTACGCAATATTAGGCAGGTGGTTTTAATGTTGTGGCTGATCGGTGTAGGATTGCTTGTGAGATAGAGTCGGCACACAGACCTTACAGAGCTAGATCGTAGATCTTAGATGTGGTGGGATGGAACCTGAGTACTCATCTTTGGTCACAGTTTTCAAGATCTATTTTCATTTCACAAGGTGGAATTCTACATGTAACAATATAAATAGCTGTTTTTATTGTCTGTGTTTCATATTCAAAAGGGGCACTGCAAAATGCAACTGAAACCAGTTGAATGGACAAAAATAACATTCAACTCATAACCATTCTATGCTTCAACCCCTGTAATCACCTCATCCTCCTCTGTGTGGTTGTCCCCCAGCTGTGCCAGGTTCTGAGCCCCACCTCCATGCTGTGTCAGGCCCCTCCACTGCCCAGCAGCAGTGTGAGCAGGCAGCAGCGGGACATTCCCGAGAGGCCCCACGAGTTTGGTTTCAAACTGGACGACGTTCAGGCCGTTCTAGCGCTCAACAATACCAACTTCATCTACTTCCCTGACCCTGAGTTCGAAGCACTGAGTCTGTCCGGGGTGTTGGAGCTCAAACCTGGCTCGCCGATCATACTCAAGGTTAGTGGGATGTGGATATGTAAAGAGGTATATGTTGGCAGAAACACACCCACAGGTTTAGACAGAACAGTAGACAGGCAATGTGGAGACAACAGAAGGATGCACGGGTAACATACACATACACCCTTATATGCAAACACATTGACAAGTAAGCTCCAATTTTGTATCTTAATATATTCATTCTGTTTGCATTCATAGGTATGGTCTAATTCTGCAGTTTTGGTATATGTAGTCCTGTAAATATCACTGTCAAAGGACTAAAGCTCAATCGTTTTGTAAATATGCATAGCCCATGATATATATACATCGTCCATAAAAATCCAATTTAAATCGCATTGCTGTAATGTTTAATTTTTCACTTTTAGGGGCGGAATTTCCTCCCACCGACCAATAGCGGCAATGGAAAGCTGAACTATACTGTTCTGATTGGAGACAAACCCTGTACGTTAACTGTGTCAGATACACAGTTGCTGTGTGAGTCGCCCAACTTGACAGGGCGCCACAAGGTCCTGGTGAGTTGGAGACAAGATGCAGATATTACTAGAAAACAAAAAAAAAACAGACAAGAAATATGACACTGATTCCCAATAGAAATAAATATATTTTTGGATTAAAAGTCAGAACCAACTGGAACTCTTATATAGACTTACTATGAGTTTCTATTTAATTAAAATAAATTAAAATAAATTCTTAGATCTTATGTCTTTCCTCAGTCTTTGCCCTTTCCTTAACTACAGGATAATCCAATCGCCTCTATGGTTTCAGTTATTGTTTTCTTTCCTACACAGACAGGCCAAGGAACAGACAAACAAATAAGCTTTCAGTAAGAGGGATTAGGAGGGAAACAAACTCAATAAAGATTCCATTTGTGGTTTGGAAGGGGTGCGTTTTAAGCGTTGCACGGCTTCAAGCCCTGCCACCTGGAACCCAGCAGGGAAACCCAGAGACTCATTATTGCAAACTAAAGCCAGACGATGGGCCTGGGCGCAAGGCAATATGTCTGCCTTTTAAATACTATTACCGACATGATGACGATGTTAAAAAAGCCCAGATTCCCTAGATCTAAGGAACTTGATTCAGAGGCAGAATTGTGCACATTCTCATAAAGCTGGTGACATATGACCTTATTCTCTTGTGATCATCCGTGCTCTTGCTTTAAATTTGATCAATTCTGTTTTTGAAGTGAATTGATATTTCACTTCCAATCTTACCCATTCACTCTCTCTATCCATTCCTCTCAAGGCCAGAGTAGGTGGTATTGAGTTCTCGCCCGGTGTAGTCCACATCACGTCAGACAGCCCTCTGAGCAGTACGGCCATCATCGGCATCGCGGCGGCGGGAGCCCTCCTCATCCTCTTCATCGTAGTGGTGCTCATTGCCTACAAGCGTAAATCCCGCGAGAGCGACCTGACCCTGAAACGACTGCAGATGCAGATGGACAACCTGGAGTCACGAGTGGCACTAGAGTGTAAAGAAGGTGAAGCTAGTCTTAATGCCTTGAAGCCCCAATCCGCATCATCAACATGGATACCACAGGACCATACAGATAATACTGTGTATACTGTACTGTAGACCATCAATTCAATTATATTTCCCAGACTGGTGAGATCCTGTATCAAGGAATCTTAGTGGGGCCCTGAAAGCAGACTCATGGGGATAATGTCCCTTTCTGCTCTTGGATTGCTTCACTTCCTCAAATATGTTTTCATTGGTTATCATTTCAGCATTCCAGTTGTTTCTATAATCATACCAGAATGTGTATTACCAGCCTACGGGCTGTTTCTGTAAGCGTCGAGAATTTGAATAACTCTAAACAGAGATTCAAAAATGGAAAAAATCTAATCTTGTTTTACTTTCTCAGCCTTTGCGGAGCTCCAGACAGACATTCATGAGTTGACCAGTGACTTGGATGGGGCGGGTATTCCCTTCCTGGACTACCGAGCCTACACTATGAGGGTCCTGTTCCCAGGCATAGAGGAGCACCCTGTCCTTAGGGACCTAGAGGTATGAACCAGACATTTTGTTTGAAGATTTCACACTACGTATCGTAATGATATTTTCACATTCTGAATTTTCCCATGATGACAAGTAGGTAGATCGTACATCCAAATCCTAACAATCAGTACAGCTTTGCTTTAAACTACATATTTCATGCCTTCAAAATGTTCTTGTTGTCATGCTAAATGGAACAGAAATCCTTTTGTAGTCTGTATATCCAAAACAATCGCAATCCAATTAGCCTTGTTGGAAATGAGGGGGAAACTAGAAAGCAAATTAACAACCCAGCGGGTCACAGCAGGTGAAATGAAACCTGATGCTGTTTTTGTTTGCGTCGGATAAACAAAAGGCCCCTTTGAAGTTGACACTTTTTTTCCCCACAAAGACGCTGCTCCTGAATCACCAGGACTCTCTCATTAATACCGCTAATAACATGTGACTAGATTCTTTGCCAACCAACAGTTTCATGAGACAAGCTTTGAAAATGGCATTAGAATTATGACTTAAGTTGGCATAGCTGTTATTACGCGGTCCATCATTTCCATCAACCAGCAAGAACCCATTTCATATTTTTCTGGGTTGATAACCCATTGCCTGATGAAAATCCCCGGTAGAAAGGAATATTAATTATGTTATAATTGGTATAAATGTCCGTCCAAAGGAGAAGTTTAATGTGGAATGGAAACCTAATGAAAGAAGCAGCCTGCTTCGCTTAGGGTGATGATGGCGACTTAATTGTTGTTGATCTAGGGGAGATTGTACAGTAAATGATTGGCTGGGGCAGCAAAATAGATAACATTGATGGCACATTCCCCTTCCTTTCACAAAGGGATTGAAATATTTTTCATCACTCGTACACATTCTCAATGTCCCTCTCTCATTCTCTTAACCCCACCTACTCGCTGCTGTCTCTCTCCATCTTTTCCGTACGAAGTACCTTTCACCTGAGAAAATGTCTCAGTTCCAGCTTCAAAACCCAATCAGGCTGACAGTGGACAATTATAGCTGTCAAGCCACCAAACATGGACATATTTCATAGCGCCCCTCAAGTAAAGTGTGTAGCCTGCCCAAAGAATTGTGTGCCATGCTGTTTGCTAGTCCTCAGTGGCACGCTAAGTATAATTGTAGTACTGTATATGTGTTAGGTAGAAAGCCTTGGCGGGAGGCTTTACTTGTCAATGCTGATAGGAACTGACAGCGGAGGCTGAGCACACAGCTCAGCATTCCTCCACACCCTCTGTCCACCTCGTGTAGAAAGGGGCTACATAGGCAACATACACATACATACAGTACATTTATACCTTTCATACCATTTATATCTGAGCATAATTTACACTAATTTGTTGTACTCATGCACCTTCTCATATTTGTCAATTGCAAACAATACACACACACACTTACTCTGAGACATGGTGAAATTAGCATAGCTTTTTAACTGCTCTCGCTGAGTGTGAACACTGGAATTCTACAATTGTTTCAAGGAACGTGTGAAAATAAAGTTGACTTGATGACAGAAACGCAGGGTGCCGAAAGAAGCCAGCTCACTCTGAATGCCCCTGTTAAAAAAGAAAACAGAATATCCATAGGTGTAATTTTGCTCTAATTTATGGGAAACGTAGAGAAAAGTGCACCACCTGACTAGTGTAAATGTAGCTGGGACAGAGCCGCTCAAATAACCTCCCGTCGCTTGCCTCTAGCTGAGGGGACAACACTGAATGCATGTCATCAAAGTAACAGACTCTCTCAGCCACTTCTGACCAAACGTTCATGTTGAGCTCGCTCTTCCTTCTATCGCTCAAGCTCTTCTTTCTTTCATTCTTTCTTTCTTTCTTTCTTTCTTTCTTTCTTTCTTTCTTTCTTTCTTTCTTTCTTTCTTTCTTTCTTTCTTTCTTTCTTTCTTTCTTTCTATTTCCCTCTCTCTCTCTTTCTCTCTCTCTCTCTCTCTCTCTCTCTCTCTCTCTCTCTCTCTCTCTCTCTCTCTCTTGTTCTGACTATCAGTGCTTGTGTGTTTATAACATGGTTGTTATTGGGAATGAGAGGGTGATTAGAACTTAGCAGACACATATAAACAGGTATCTATTCTTAATTTAACTACCCTCCTTTCGTCATAATACAACATTAAATCTTCTGACTTCAACTGTATTGTAAAGCTATCTCTTTGTTCTTTTAAAGCCATGCTAAAGAGGCAACCATTTTCGACGATCTAGCTAGGAATGTTGCTGAACATATTTGTACCTGTACTTCAATAGTACTAGGTACACTAGGTTGCACGTGGTATCCAGTGGAACCCTCCGAATGATGGCCTTCATTTCCATCTCGTTCCATCAGGTCCCAGGCTACCGCCAGGAGCAGGTGGAGAAGGGCCTGAAACTATTTGGCCAGCTCATCAACAACAAGGTGTTCCTGCTGTCCTTCATCCGAACGCTGGAAGCGCAGCGCGGCTTCTCCATGAGGGACCGGGGCAACGTGGCGTCACTCATCATGACCGTGTTGCAGAGCAAGCTGGAGTACGCTACCGACGTCCTCAAGAACCTGCTGTCTGACCTGATCGACCGCAACCTGGAGAGCAAGAACCACCCCAAGCTGCTGCTCAGGAGGTGAGGGCCGCTTAACACAACATGTTAGTCATTCATTAAAAAAACATGGATAACTTTTGGAGGTGGTCATAGCGGTCTGTCATATACAAGAGTTCCATACATTACAAATATAGTACTATATACATACAATAGAGAGAAACATTAAGCAATGCTTGTCATTGGAGTACTACCCTAAATGGAACAGTTGGCAAAATAAGTCTTGGCTTTTGTTCTTCAAATAGAGACCATTACCAGCTTAACTTAGAAATTAAACTAGCTTACTTGAAGAAAAAAAACCTGTCTTTTATATACTCTGAGAACATAAACATTTATTAATTAAGGCACAGGCCCTGAGGAACGAAGCTTGACCTTTTTCTATCAGAAAAGGCTTGTATATACCACCCCAGGGACAAGCATTGTGCCCTCTCTTGTTCATTTAATATCTTTATTGCTACGGGGTGTAGAGGATGGTAGACGTGATTTATATCAAATACAGGTATCTGCAGGAAAGTTATAGGAATATTTCTGCAAGGCTGTATGATTCAACCTGAAGGTGCACACGCAAACATGATCTTTTTTTTTTTGGTCACAGACAAACATATGCATATGGAAACATATTTGCGTAGGGACTCACACTCAAACACACAAAAGATACAGGGGAACTAAAGAATATTTTTTAGAAAGCCATCGTTCCTTTCCCCATAAGTCTCCATTTGAATGCTTAGAACCTGTCAATGGCTTTATGTGTGTGTCCTAAGACAAATGTTCCATGCATACATGTTTCAATATTTTTCCAGCATTTTTCATAGTACTTTAGTGTTTGTAAAGTTAAAACAGCTAACCTTGCACAAACAAATGTAAGCACACTAACATTCACACAAACCAAACAAATACACACATTCAAGCATTAAACAGCTGGCAAAATTCTCTCTCAAAACAGTAGCTTAAACTAATACTGATACCCATCTGAACAGATGTTTGTGGATAACCTTTATTAATGAATCTAACTGTACATACTTTAGAAGAGACTGAGGAATTAGCCATTCAGGCACATGGTGCAACATTGGTAAGGGAGGGCTCAAGTCCTTTTTGTGTTGACTGACACTGTCTATAATGGGGCCGATGATGTTAAAGGTTCCCTCTCTGTGTCGTGTCGGCTTAACTTCCATGACATTGGAATGCTGGCTTTGTCTCGGCAACACCAGAGCACGCCGCCACGCATATCATTAGAATATAATTATGATTAATTAGCAGGGGAAATCCAATTATGAAAGCTGTAAAAATTCATCATTTAGGTAGGAGAAATTAGATTTGTAAAAGCTCATACTCCCAGCGCAATCAAATTTTCTTCCATTTCTTGCTGTCCATAAGGGGAACATAACTCCACATGATAAAAGTATATGCTTTGTCGGGGCGTAACAATGGTTGTGGTAATGTGAAAAAGTATTTTTTTTATCTAAAGGCATTTTTCTGTGTGCAGCATAGCATGTCTTTTGTTCGGGGCATCCATTCAGCCTAAACATCCCCAATGATTTGACAGGCATGTCGTAAATTAATTTAGTCTCCACGTTTCAATTACATGCCCTTCAATCCTCCTCCACATGCTCATCCTAACCAATAAAAAGACGTGGGTTTGTCCGTACATGGCATATATGCAGGGAGTGGTTGAATGAAATGGTAGCAGTTCATTTTAGGCAAACATGATGGGGCGCCACACTGGTGACAGTGACCATATTCACCTCATGAAAAAGCTGTTTAGCCCAAACTCTGCTGTGTGGAGTGATTAATGCTGTCTGGGGGAAAGACATGATTAATCGCTGGCGGAGCGCACGAAGCAGGTATGGCTGGTAAACAACAGAGCCTGGGCCGATCCGGGTGTCAGATACAGAGCAGGAGGGAGATAGTCAAGGACAATAGAGACACCGGAGGGGTTTTACATTTAGAGAGCAAGTCTACAGAAGCATGGAGACACATTCTGGTCCGCTGGCTGTAACATCTAGTAACATCTTTGCACTTTGCCGACATGGTTGGAGCACCTTGATCCCTGTTGCTCACCTCCAGTCCACCTTGCCATTTACATTACTGCCCTTCAGGAAGAGGAAAATATTGGTGATACACCTTACGACTAATGTTTAACATAAGGTGGATGGGTAATCCTTAGAGCATTGTCCCTGCCTGCTGGGTGTAAACATAGACTGTATGTTCTAGGGGGGAAAGCAGCCACAGTGATCCTCCAGCATCCCAGCATGCATCTCTTTGTTATTAAGAAAACCGCTGACTCATACAGGCTAACCCCATGCAGGAGTCTAGCGATATGTTATAACTTTAATTATAACTCTATATATAATTATGGAAAAAGAAAGCTTCAGCTGAACTAGTATAGGTATACCCCCCCTCTCTCTCTCTCTCTCTCTGTGTCTCTCTCTCTGTCTCCCTCCCTTTCTCTCTCTTTCTGTTTTCACTTGTTCTCTATTTGTGTCACACTGCCTCTATCTTTATGGCTCCATTTTCCCCCTCCTTCCCCATGCCTGGTACTCATTTTCTTTCTCATTGCATCTATATTTCAATATCTCTCTCCCTTCCGCTCTCCCTCTCGTCCTCCTTTTTTTTCTTGATTACTAAATCAATGCCTAAAGTGCGTAAGCAGGGTACCGCTGGCACAGCACCCAGCCCTATCTACCCAGTGACTTCTTCCAAGAAGCCCCCTCCATCCTCCTCCTCGTGCCCCTCCCCTCTGTCCCCCATCCCCATCTGTCCCCTCTCAACCTGAGCTAAAGCACCGCCACCAGGCAAACTAACTAACGAGAGCCTTCCACTGCCATCTGTCGCATTCCTGGGCTCTCCTTCCTCAGCTCCTCTCCTCCCTCTCTCTCCATCCCTCTCTTTTCCACAACTTTCATTCCATGTATACTAGAAAACTCTTTGCTTGTTTCAGTTTGTCTGCCTTGGTCTGAAATATTAAAGGGATATTTTGGATTTTGTCGGAGGCGAGAGTTTGGTATGTCCTCTTGGCAGTTTAGACGTATGGCACGCACAAACTCAAACAACACACACATGGACGGATTGAAAGACACAAACAGACACATGAACACACACATAAATACACACAGAGAACTCGGAGCTAAAGGCCTGTGATTATACTTTGAGGATTATATCAGTAGTGTGTGTGTGTGTGTGTGTGTGTGTGTGTGTGTGTGTGTGTGTGTGTGTGTGTGTGTGTGTGTGTGTGTGTGTGTGTGTGTGTGTGTGTGTGTGTGTATGTGTGTGTGAGTTTGTTTGTGAGCCCTTACTCACAGCCAGCCTGCACAGTAAGACTGTTTACTGCGTCAGGCGACCAATCTTCTACCCGGGAGCCCGAGTGGGAAATTGAAATCATTTCTGACTTCAAGCTGTGTCACATTAACACATGTGATTTAAGCAAGGGGACATGCAAGCAGGCCCTGAGATGCAGCTGTGTATTTAGTTAACAGAATAGACAGGCTCACCTCTGCTTTGCATGTTCTCTCTTCCAACTCACAGGCACACCTGGAGCTGGGGTCCTGTGAGGCACATCAGAAAGCACAAAAGGGGGTATCCCTGGACTCTTTCTAATTGCACTAGATAGATAGAATCAATCCAGTGAACGCTGGTACACATGCAGATTATCTATGCTATCAAGCAAACAAACATAATAGCAACATAAAAATGCTTTGCTTGTACTGTTTTAACAAGTTTTATTCAAAACAGACACACATGTCTGTGTGGCATGCTATCTTTATGTTTGGAGAGTGCAGGGTGCCAGATGCAAAGTGAGAACGTTAAAGGAAGCAGATTAGACTGATTTCCTTAGCACAATCAGACACACAATACTGTTGACGGTGATGCATCCTTTACCATTTAAATAAATGGTAAAGGATTAAAGTTAGAGGGCAATTTAGAAGGAAAACTAAATGGTTCCTATTTCTACAACCTCCGCAGTGCGACTTTGCACGAACAACATTGAATTATTTTGGATATACTGCCTCTCAGCTGTTCATTTCTCGAGAAGGCATTAAAAAAAAACAAATTTGATAGTCCCTAATCACATCAGAATTGAGCTAAAATAGAACAGAATAATTGGTTTGTGGGAGCATTGGACAAAGATTTATTTCAGCTAATAATTATTAATTTCCGTTCCTCCCTCTGTGGCAAAAGGTCATGAAGTTATACTAGTTTGTAATCATTCTCCATTCCCGCTGTCGATCTGAACAGGTGCCAAGAGGGCTCTTTCTATCTTCATAAAACAAATGTGAGGGTTTTGAAATGAAACGAAACAGTGGCATTCTATCTGTTCTCTCCATACAAGACTTGGTTTAAAGATTAGCATGAGAAGTTAGCTGGCAGGTCCATGCCCACATTCCTTTACTAGATCCAAGCTTGGCTTGCACTGAGAGTAAATAAACACATTGATACACAGGTACACACACACTCATACACTAATCTCTGAATATACACACAAACACAGGTTCTAAAACACAATTTATAGTGTATGCTATCCAGAGAAGGAAAGAGAAAGGACACTAACATGAGCTTAGCCAGACATCCATTCTCTCCATTCATCTCTATTCACTGAGGCCTCCCACCCTCAACCCCTAACAACCTCCCTCCCTTCTTCCCTCCATTCCTTCCTCTCTCCTTTCCTCCAACCCTCACTCTACCCCTGCTGCTTTTCCCCTCCCTTTCATCCCTTTGATAGATTTGCTGAATTTGTGGACATGGAGAGGATTTGGAAGTATGTATGATTACAGAATCCAGGATCGACAGAGGAAGAGGGGGAGGGAGGGAGGGAGGTACAGCGTGAGGGGATACATGAAAGGAAAGATGAAACGTGACCTCGTTAACCCTTTGGATCGGCTGAGGAGGGAGTCCAATGGCGGCAGAATAAAAGTGTGGGCACTGCAGCGACAGGAAGTTAATCCCTGCCAGGTGTCCTGCCAACGCGGGCTGGGGGTGTGAGGCCAGCCTACTGGCACAGCGGTCATCTGCCCCCCTGCTCTCACTGTGGAGGTCCTTTAAGAGACTCACGGGGTGGAGGGGGGGGGCTGCAGGTGGCAGCCAAAACACCGGACCAGGGGAGGGGGCCACACACAAAAGCATACAATAGGGTCTAATCCTGAAATATTGATGCCTGTGGCCATTCTTTATTGTAAGCAAAGGGGAGTGCTGCCAGATTACCCACGCCCCCCGGCTGCCCGACGAAGGCATTGGTGCTAGAGGATATCCGATCCCCGCCTCTCGCCTTTCTCCCTCCACAGCCGCTGTTGTCGTTATTATAGATGCATATTAGTCATTCACACAGGATCGCTCACCCAATGGCCCCAGTCAACACACACACACACACACACACACACACACCAGTGAAGCGTGGATGCCAGGCGGAGAAAAAGAGAGGGAAGGAAATAGGGATAGAGAGGGAGATGTATTCATTCACTTTCCATTGTACGTGGCGGGTGTGTTTGGCCGGTGAATGGCTGGGGATCGGTTCATAATGAGGCCAGTGTTATTACAGGGCCAACACAAGCCCCTTGTGACATCAATCCACCGGGATCAAATAAAGCCTTTTAATTGCTTTCCCTCGTATTAAAAGTCCCCTTGCAGATGAGCTGCCCTTGGCGAGCCTGAGCATAAAAGCCAGCCGGGAGATTGGTGGGGCCCTTAGATGTGTGCCGCTGGGCGATTCATGTTTTCTCAATTATGTTTGTGTAACAAAACCGTATTCATTATGAGGGTCGTCCTTTTGCCGGAATACATTTGATGAATGCAGCAATGATGTTGAATATTCATGATGGCAATAAAAAGTGTGTGGGATCATATGTTCATTCTGTGTGTGTGTGTGTGTGTGTGTGTGTGTGTGTGTGTGTGTGTGTGTGTGTGTGTGTGTGTGTGTGTGTGTGTGTGTGTGTGTGTGTGTGTGTGTCATTGCAGGACGGAGTCGGTGGCAGAGAAAATGCTGACCAACTGGTTCACGTTCCTCCTCTACAAGTTCCTCAAGGTAAATGCCACTCAGCATTACAGTCTACAATCTCTAAGCTCTTTTCCCCTCTCTGAAAAAGATTGGCTGAACTCACAACCTTACTTGGAACAAGGGGCCGGAAATCAATCGGTCCACTGCTCGTACCTCTAGGGTCCTCTTCTCATCCAATCACTATCTGTGGGACTGCCACTGTCGTCCAATCGTTGAGATTTTCCATCCTAAATATACAATCAAACGAGTGCTGTAGTTTTCTTTGGGGGGCTAGCCCAGGCTTCTCTAATAGACAGATCAAGTCACAGCTAAAATCTCATTTGTTCAAACTGGCTTACTCACTTTAATGCTCCCTTGTACTAATGCTGTCTCCCCTGTTTTCAGTGGTGTTCCCCTGTGGTCGCCTACACATTGAGCGGCTGAATTACTCATACTTTTATTTTCATTTTCACATATCTGTTGACTCTAAAGGGCACCGGAGTGTCTTGAAAGATGCTCTCAAATAAAATGTGTTATTCTTTGTTTATTATTAATAGGGGATTATCCACTTCTCTTCTTCTCCTCCCCCCAACTCCACTCATACCTCTGTGTCAGACACGAGTGAAGACAAGGGCAGATGGGCAGATCTCTTTACTTCTATGAACAACTAGTTCCTAGACTGGATTGTACGCTCGAGAAGTTGATCTGTTTATATATACTGACCATTTCTCACTTTTTTATCAAACTTCCCGTCAAAAAGTCAAAAAGTCAAAAAGTCCCGTTTTAACTTCGGCAAAGGTTATTTTTAAGAGGTGGAGGATGCCGCCGCATACGCTTCCTGTGGTGCTACAGTGTGGTTATGATGGCAATGGAAATTCTCACCCAAACCTCATACTGTGCATTTGAATATCTCCGATGGAATCTCAATTCAATGAGCTGTGCTGTTGTTTCCAGGGAGGCATTGACACGGGCTATGTTTCTTTCTTTCCTCTGTCTTTGTTTGCGTCTCCTCCCTGCAGGAGTGTGCAGGCGAACCCCTCTTCTCCCTGTTCTGTGCCATCAAGCAGCAGATGGAGAAAGGCCCCATTGACTCCATCACAGGCGAGGCACGCTATTCGCTCAGTGAGGACAAACTCATCAGGCAACAGATTGACTACAAGACGCTGGTAAGGGGACGTGGGGTCCACACATCACATCATGTTTTGGGGGTCAAAGGCAGAGGACGGTTTTGGGTTACTGGTTCTGAGATGCATCCTGTGGCACAAAGTCACCGCTCTCACAGCTGACAGGGAGAGGGCAGCAGGGGGGAGTGACTTCCCTCCCTGTACTGACCTGGGCTGTCAATGAAGGGAGCTGTGACAAGAGGAGGAAGAGGAGGGTTGGTTGGTGGGTGTGGGTGGATGTTTATTTTGTGTGTGTGTGTGTGTGTGTGTGTGTGTGTGTGTGTGTGTGTGTGCGTGTGTGTGTGTGTGTGTGTCCACCCCTGGAGTGTGTTGTTTATCCGTCATGTCGGGCTCTGATATCTACATTGGCCTCCTCTACTTTCCTCCTCCTCCTCCTCCTCCTCCTCCTCCTCCTCCCCCTCCTCTGTGACCGGTACAGTCAGCAGGGAGAACCAGACACCCCGTTGTTTACTGCCTTCCCTTTCTCCTCTCATCCTCCCTGAATTCCAAATAAAGTGATGCAGAAAGACTGTGTCTAGACGGGGATAGAGCTGATTCTCCTGGCTTCTCAGAGATATCTCACCATCAATCCTGCTGTCGCCACGCAAAACGTATCTGTCCCCTTTTACGACACGCACTTATTTCGCCAATGACGGCTCGATAAAACTGAAGAGCTATATTTTAATAAGACTAAACGGTCATAAAGTTTTTTATTTCCACATCCGCTTGTACCTGGAAATTCCAATATATCGGACGAGCATGCATGATGAGGATGATTGCTGTCGTCAAACCCAAGTAAGGATGACCCTGAGGATGATAATTAGCCTTTTAAATGCTCCTCAATTCCAGGTACCACCCTGGGGTTTCCTCCCCCTTGGGCAAAGTCCGGTTCTCAGAGTGACTAACCTGTTCTGTTCCCACAATTACAGGAAGACACTCTGAGAGCTCTTGACAGGAACAAAATAGTCGCAGTCAGACCTGATCCCTGAGTACCCATCCGTTGTGTAATCACCATCATCATACTCATAGCAAAATGTCCCTCATTTCAATTTCAATTATAAGATTGAAGATAACGGCTGTTTATCGTCTCATTTTTGATACTCCCCTTAACTCCTTTGTCTAAGTTTCTTTCACAAAAAAACTAACAATATTTTTTGTGAGTAATCCTAGCAGATTTCCTTGCACAACGTAGCAGATAAACTTAAATACAATCAAGGGTGATATATATATATATATATATATATATATATATATATCTTTAAGTCACATAATTAAAGTTACAGCCTTCTTTGACCAATAGGTGCATCTGTTTGTATAGACCCTACATTGGTTTTATGAAAGCTATGTCAGGGAATAATCAGGATGCAATCCTATGTCGGATGATGGAAAAAGGCCAATCTTTAGTTGCAATGCAGCTTAAATGGGTGTGTTTTGTGTGTTGACTGCATTTTTCCATGACACATATTTGCTGATACAATAATTTCATAATAATTACCATAAGTATCTTACCATAGCTGACCCTTATTGTCCACATGTTGTTCCACACTGTAGGTGGTGAACTGCATTCACCCGGAGAACGAGAAGAGCCCGGAGATTCAGGTGAAGGTGTTGAACTGTGACACCATCAGCCAGGTTAAGGAGAAGATCCTGGATGCTATCTATAAGAACATCCCCCATTCCCACCGGCAGAAAGCCTCGGACATGGACCTGGGTAAGAGACGCTGTCTTCATGGTGACGGTCACTTTGGTCAAATGGCTTGAAAATTACATTTAATTGCATACAGTAATGATCATCAGCTATAGTTAAAGTTTTGACAAGTTATGTTCCATTTAAATTGTATTTTAGCTGCTTGTTAAATGTTCTTGTGAGGCGAGCTTTGAGCAGGATGCAGTTAATTTTACCTCAAGTTAGGGATATTGTTTTTTGCCTTGTCCATGACTAAGGTATAGCGCTCACCAGGGTATTGGGAAGATGATGCTGTCTCAAGCTGTTTTATTTAAGTTTTAACAGTAAATTTAGGATTTGTCCTCAAAAGTCCGTATTTCAGGTTTTCAGTTGTCATGGTTTTGCCAAACACCACATACAGTTAGAGTCTTGGTCTTGCAAGATATTCTGTGTGATCTAAAACAATCAATATACTATATTCTTAAAGACACCCTCCAAAAAACAGAAGATTTTCCTCCAACCCTCAGGAGACTGGACTTCCTGCTGCTCCTGGCTCCGATGCCTCAGAGTGTTTGTTTCTTCCTGACATGGTTTCTATCGATCTGGGCCCCTGTCAACCGGAGTGTGAGTCAGATGATTGATCAAGTAATCAATCCAGAGGGTCAGTGATCCCCCCAAAACTCTTATGTGTTTCACTGGATCTCTTCCCCCGTGTGAGGATGGAAAGTCTAGAAAGGATTCACTTGCAGTCAACTTTCTACTCTTGTCGGCGTCTCCAAGAGTGTGGCTGCTGGCCAGGTTTTCATCCGGCTGTGATTTTTCCGTTTTCCCTCTGGAGGTGGTGTGTTTTTAGGAATCTTTCTGACAGGGAAGAGAAGCTTGAGGAATGCTGTGGGGATCTGTGTTCCTTTTTTGTGCAACCTGGTAGATGATGTTAGCCTGTGACCACAGACTACTGCCAATCATGTGGCAAGCCTTTAGGGGCCTGTCTCTGGGTCTGTGTGTGTGTGTGTGTGTGTGTGTGTGTGTGTGTGTGTGTGCGTGTGTGCAAGCGTGCGTGCGTGTGTAAAACCTGACAGTATACCCACCAATAGAAAGCCGGCTGTCTTTCCTTGGAGGGGGCTGCTGTTTATGGTCTAATAGAGCAGGTTGGCCTCTCCAAAGGTCCTGTTGTGTTTTAGTAATAGCACTTTTAGAATGGCCTCTGGAGCCATGATGGCCTGTAAGTGCCATGGGGGAATGTGTGTGTGTGTGTGTGTGTGTGTGTGTGTGTGTGTGTGTGTGTGTGATGAACAAAAAGATTGCTTTAGCCTTTTGATGAGCGCTCCTGTGTGAAATTGTTTTATGGCCCCCGTCTGGCTATGTGTGTGTTGTCCTATTACTGTTTTATTATTATGGGGAATTGAAAATTGTCCAAACCATGCTCTCGCTGTGTGTGTTTGTGTATCTATGTTTATTTTATTTTTGTATTTGTTTTTTATACCTTGCATCTGTGTATCAGTGGTTGTTTTTAAGTGTGTGTGTGGATGCCATGTCTTATAGCCCTAAAGGAGTAGGTTAGGGGAAACAGTCTTTTAATATGATATAAAATAGTCTATAAAAAAGCAAGAAAGGATGTGCCTCTATATTTTACAAAACCATCAATGGCTCTCCAGAGTGCCGATGCACACACATCCACACAGACACACACCCACACCCACACAAACACACACACAGACGCACACCCAATCAGACACACGCACACAGACACACACCCACACAGACCCACACACCCACACAGACACTCACACACGCACACACACCAAACCCCAACATCCACAGAGCTGATAAGGATAATGGGATTGCGCTTCTCCCCATCTCCTTCCTCGGCTGAAATAATTTGACCTGGAGTGTTTCCATTCCAGGTACTGTTTTAAATCCAGTCTCTTTGCATTCATTCATTTCCTGTCGTGGGACTTCTGTTAGTTCAGGACAAAGTATGCGCTTGCACTTGGGCATGCGTTTGTATATTTGCTTAACACAGACTCCAAAGGAATGCCCCCCCACCCACCCACCCCTCCCCTTGTCATTCCCAGAGCCAATGTCTCCTTTGTACTGATATCACACAGAGAGACCCCTTCTGGATTGGGAAAAAATCAAGCAATCTCAGCTTACTCTAGCATTCTCCCAAGTTTACTTCTGTCTGTCTTTCCTCTCTCCTTTGGTTTTTCCTTTCTTCATTTGTTTACCGTCAACAAGAGAGCTGCGCTCATTTGCATGGTTATAGAAAGATGTACTGTAAAGACAAGCAGCAACAATGAAAGGTTCTCATTCCGCCACGGTTATCCCGTTATCCGGCAGATCCTCCGAAGGCTGGCTTCATCATGCGGCCGGTGATTGGCGCTTTGTTTTCCCATTTGTGATGTGAATGTGAGATGACAGTGGCCGATACGAGAGGGGACGACTAGCAGCCGAGCAGGCACAATAACGTATTCAGAACGCCCGGCGCAGGCGAACAATCAAATCAACTCCTTATTTGTTTTGGAGATAGCCTTCCTTTTTTATGATAATAGGAACAGCCTTTGAAGACAACATCAGTGAGTGAATTTGAATCACATCAGGGGAAATGTTTCTATCACGCAAAGAAGGCCCACTGCTCATGTTCTTGGGGTCAGATAATCTCCTCTTTTGGCACGTTTTGATGTCGGTCTTTGTGACTCGCTTTTTTCAATTTGAAGAAGAAAAAAAAAGAAACTGCAAGAGTGGTGGGATTTAATTCAAAGTTCATCTGGTTTGACTTTTTATGTTGGCGTCAGGGAAGGGACAGCTTGTGGTGACTGTGCTATTTTATCGTCTGTCATTTCTGTCTTTCTGTCCATTTATTTCCTTTTTTCAGAGACTTTAGTGACGTTAGAAGGAGCACTGTAATACTCAACATGGATAGTGCTAGCGTCTCAGTGCCACACTTCCCCTCCAGTTCTGGACCCTTGCCCTTTGGGAAGTCTGTGTCCACCGTAACCAGCACTAACTCCCAATATAACTGTTTGACATGCAAAACCAGTGAAATCCTCGTTCCCTATATTACTGTTCCTTCAATAGAAGCGGCCAATAGTGTTTGTTGCAGGCCGCTATTTGGAGTGGATGAGAGTCGGTTCCCAGAAATGAAAACTAGATGTCTCCGCAGGAGGCTTAGCACAGTAGATGGGGCCTGTTAGGAGGGGGAACCGCCCCAGATGAAAAAGGAAGTGATGGGCCCTGGGCTAGTGGCTGTAATCATGGCCATCGATCGCAGCAGCTCGAGCGCTGAGCAGCGAGCAGCACTCCCTCGAACAAAGAGCCGAGTGGGTGATTCATTTACCTCGCCCTCACTTTCCCGCTCTCTCTATCGCTTGTCCTTTCTCTTGTTCTCACGCCGCTTATTTCTCCTATAGCCGGTTTCTCCAGTGTTTTCTCCCTGGCATCGGGGTGTTTTCTGCGATGGGAAATGATTTGAAAGATAGGAGAAACTAGTTTCGGAGTGGAAAATTCACATCATCACTTCTTTGTTTGAAAGTAAAGGATTGTGATAAAGATTCTCTTAGTGTGCATGAGCGCAGATCTAAAATATATATTAAAAGTGTTCACAGACTCACCTTCCGTCTCTTTGTCTCCTGTTCAGAATGGCGGCAGGGCCGTGGGCAGCGCATGATCCTCCAGGACGAAGACGTCACCACCAAGATCGAGAGCGACTGGAAAAGGCTCAACATGCTTAGCCACTACCAGGTACACCAACACACACACCACACACAGAAATCAGCGGCAAAGCTCTGTTTATCCAGACACTCCAGTTGGAAAACATAGCTAGCATGTGCTGAAAATACACCCCAGATGTACTATTACGCTGTACAATGTGCTGGTGTCACAGCAAACAAATAAATCAAAGGGAATAATTCTCTTCTGGTTATACTGATGGCGTATTCAGTGACTTTCTAGGCAGATATATATTTCATGCCTTTCCAGCTATATTCATTCACTGAGCTCATGCTGTTCCCAGGCCAACTTTTAGCCCTAATAAAAAATAGGATCCACGCCCACGTCTAATGAATATTTAGCAAATAGATTACTCACTGAAGGTCTCTGTGTTTGTGAACGCGTTAGTGGGAGATTGTGTGTGTGTGTGTGTGTGTGTGTGTGTGTGTGTGTGTGTGTGTGTGTGTGTGTGTGAGTGAGTGCGTGTGTATTCATGTGTCTGTGCATGGCAGTATGTGACAGAGCATTTCAATTATAATCTCTCTCTTATATCTGCCTCTCTCTCTCTCTCTCTCTCTCTCTCTCTATCTATCTCTCACATTAATTTATCTTTCTCTCTCTTAGGTAGTCTGTCTCTCTCTCTCTCTCTCTTCATGATCTCATCAGACACAGCTGGAGGCATGTGTGCCTTTGAGCAGTTGTTTATTTGCTAAAGTAATTTCCCCCTACACTGCAACTTGTTTATCTAATTTACCTCTTGTTCTCTATCTACAAACCTTATGCACAGCACCCTTTGACACCCTGTTCATTTTAGACTTTACAAAAATCCAATAACATTTCAAAGTTTTTACATACCTGTAAAATAACATCAAATCGTGCGAGAAGAATCTTAGGTAGTCTGTCTCTCTCTCTCTCTCGCACTCTTTCACTCTCTCTCTCTCTCTCTCTCTCTCTCTCTCTCTCTCTCTCTCTCTCTCTCTCTCTCTCTCTCTCTCTCTCTCTCTCTCTCACACACACTTTCGTTCTCTCTTTCTTTATCTCTCTCACATTTCATGTGAAGGGAAGTGATATTATTAGTCATCACCAATAATGTTTAACATTTGATGTGTGTTAATCAAAGGTAAAGGCAGTACCAAAACAGAAGTGTCTGTGTGTGATTAAGTGTGCATTGCAAACCAATAGTTCTTATTTCATTCCCAGGCTTGAAAGTCATTTGGGTGAAAACACAAAGTGGCTAACCCTCGGAATATCCTGTAGAGTCTTTGTTTGCCTTTCTGCAGCATCCTCTTCAGCTGAATACGTCTTAGCACAGCATTCATTTGCTGTCCTCTTAGAGAAAAGGAGGCCCTCTGCTTACAGCCCACATTAGTGCCTTACATTGACTACATGGGGACTCTAAATGAGGAATTATAAAAGGCATAAAAGGTTAGATCAAGGTCTCTCTCTCTCTCTGGCTCATACAACAATCCAAACAATGTATTTTTGTCCCCTCTATTATCTACGACCTGGTGATTTGACTTGACCCCTGCTTCTGCCTAATAGACTGGCCGTCAGGTTACATCCAGGGTATCCAGGGGAGCAGGTCTTTGACTGACTGGGCTGCCACATTAGTCATCAGTTAGCTGGGAGGGGGAGGGGAGACAGGGAAGCAGGTTAGATATTGGCTGATCTGTATATCCTTAGAAAGAAAATGGGGCAAGAGATACATTCGCACGTTTGGCTTAGATGCTCATTCCCAAGTTCGATGGAATAGGTATTAGTTAGTTGGGGTGTGTCAACATAAAGATTCACGCCCAGGGGTTGTCCCAGCAGTGTTCCCCAACCCACACACATACACACAAACACACACACACACACACGCACGCACGCACGCACGCACGCACGCACGCACGCACGCACGCACGCACACACACACACACACACACACACACACACACACACACACACACACACACACACACACACACACACACACACACACACACTGTGATGGGTTGCCCTGTGCAATAAACTCTTTGATCTAGGAAGGTCCGAAAGACAGGAGATGCTGACTGCAGTTGCACTAATCAACATTCCTAAGGAAGCGTGTATATAAGGGACGTTAGGGGGTGTTGTGATTTTGTGCGCACCAGTTATACGTCCTCATTTTTTTGTATGACTTTAGACTGCAGTTAGGGTTTTCTTTTTATCTGATCAGTTTTATTTTGTTACTTTGTGGTTGATATATTGTATATCAACTCTGTTACCTTTTTACTCATCTCCATTAAAACCACTAAAAGCAAGCGGACGTTATTTCTCAAAGTATTTAATTGTTTCGATCTCACTGGAGTGCGGAGACATAAAAAATCTGCGACAACACACACACACAACTTGCAAATACAACAATACAACAACCTTATTCACTATTCATACACAGAGATGGTATTAAGTCAAGGTGCATAGAAAACTAAATATTATGCATTTCAGAAGACATGGTGCTCTAACCTACACCACATCCTACTCAGAAGGCTATCCATACACACGCACTCAGATACTTATGCATGAATAATAGCCTTGTAGTCACAAACAATTAGACAGACATTTATTGAGAGAGCTAATTTGGAGACCCATGTTTCAGCCAGCCAGCCAGAATGATTGACGGCTGAAGATGGGAATGGTCCTGATGTTCATTATGCTGTAAATAATTTGAGTGGCTAAGGCTGCCACGATCCAAACACACATTTTCCTTTTTTAAACAAGTGGGGGTTGGCACGGTGACACCTAAATGAAATGTCAGCAGCAAGAAGCGTGGGCATGTGGGAAAGGCGTGGGCTGAATGGATTAGGCCTTGATTGGAATTGGAGATTAGATAATGAAGATAGAAGTTAATTTATTATTTTACTCCAACAGCCTTATCCTTAGCGAAAAGCGCTCCCTGACAGTTGGTTGTTAGGGGGCCACAGACTCATGGAAAAGGAGATATAAGTGAGAGAGATGGACCGGAAAGCACCCTACGGTAAAAGTATACGGACATAGCTTTTTGAACATTATTAAGATAAATAGGATCTGTTACAAAGACAGCTTGAAAATGTGGCGCTACCATTTAGTTTCAAAACAACATGATATGCCTGAAACTGCCTCTTAATGTTACAGGATAGGTAGCATTTGAAGGAATTGTAGCTTAAACTTTCTCTGATTAATCCTTCTAATTACTTCATTGTACCTTCCCCATGACCCACAAATGTGGCTTTAGTTTACTGTTCCCTGCAACGCCTCTGATTGAAAGAATTGTTAAAGGCTTTTGAAGCTGTGGTAAAATCTGTGAAGCCCACAGAGGCCTTCCAGCGACTCATGTCCACTTCCCCTCGCCAATGCCGTTTGCCCTCTTGACGCTGTCCAGATCCCCCGGCCTGCTCTCTCAGGACACACTCCAGATGTGGCGCGCCTGACGCTCTCCATCGGGTCAGGCTTGTTCCCGCCACCCTAATGGGCTTTTATCAAGCCTGTCCCTTCCCATTCCCTCCTCCTAGCGCCATCCTAGGAATGAATCACCAGCTACTGTAAGTGGAAAAGTTTGGGCTTCCCGTTGGAGAAACATCCCTCAATACCCCGAAGCGATCGTCCCAAATTGGCTATATCTGATCTGTCCGCTCCATTATCCTAGGGAGAGATTTTCTTCACCATCCTCCTTATTCAGCCTTTCTCTTTTTGTCTCTCTCTCTCTCTCTCTCTCTCTCTCTCTCTCTCTCTTGCTCTCGCACACAAAGGCCTCCTCCCCTGATTTCCCCATATTGTATATCCAGATTCCATCCTTCCGTTTTCTCATTTAAATGATGCTATCTATCGAACATGTAAAATAAGCAATTGAGGCACATGTTGTGGACCATTGGGGAGGGGGAAGTCCAGAGGGATATATCCATTTGTTCATTTGGGCCTCTTGTGTTTAGGTATTAACACATTATGGGGAGGAGGGGGAGAGGACGGACAGAATGAGTAAAATAATCTTATCTAATCAAGTGTAGCTAAACACACAAATACACACGCACAGCCTTCACCTCTATTCCCAATCCCACCCACCCACACCATGAAGGAGCTAACTTCAATTAACCCTGCCTCAGCCGGCGGCCCAGTTATGAAGATTATGCAGAACGGTGTGTGTGTGTGTGCGCGCGTTGGGGAACACTGCTGGGACAACCCCTGTCCCAGATGTGTTAATTGAATACACGTTGGCTACGTGGACTGGAGAAGGGGGCTTGACTATTTATTTTTCTCACACGCACACACACACACACACACACACACACACACATACACACACACACACACACACAGACACAGACACACACAAAAGCATGCAGCCACTTCAACTTGTGAATAGTGCCCAGTGAACGGATATTATTGAAGGGATTCTGGGATGCGTCATCTCACAGGCCTCTGATGCACCACGCTGACGCAGTGGTCAACAATCCCTCCCCCTGCCAATCATTGTCTGTGTGTGTCGCGGTTAAGCACAACACACAGATCAATCTGTCTTTTTGCCCCTCTCATTCACACACAACTGTAATAGATGTTCTACAGTATGTGATGGCATTGGGGTGAAGATCTATGGTTTCAGATAGTTACTTGAAGTAATTGTAACTTCATCTGGAATAATCTGGTCAGACTGATTTCAGTAGCTTTTTGGGAAAAGCTGTTAACATTCATGTTATATTCTGTGGGTATGTGTCTCTGTGTTTGTATGTTTGATGTGGAATATGTGTGTGTGTGTGTGTGTGTGTGTGTGTGTGTGTGTGTGTGTGTGTGTGTGTGTGTTCTTTTACAGGTACCTGATAATTCTGTGGTAGCCCTGGTTCCAAAGCAAGTGACTGCCTACAATTCTGTCAACAACTCTACTGTGTCCAGAACCTCAGCAAGCAAATATGGTAAGACAAAACAGAATAAGCAGTCACACACACACACACACACACACACACACATACACACACTTTCTCTCTAGAACTCACACACACACAGACACACGCACAAAGTACTGAGATCTAATATGATACTTCTTGTTATGAATGCGGTTTACTGCCAAGTTCTCAATTACATCAAAGCTAGAGAACTTCTCAATCCTTTATCATTATCAACATTGGAAGAGATGTCTTACTACGCATATCTCGGCTAAACTGATACTGAAAAGCCCTCTTTTGAGAACAAAGACACAAAAGAACCAAGCAACAAGATAACACAAGCCTGGGAAATCTCACCGGATGAAAAAAAGACACTTTGGTGCACTTTGTCTTGTCTTGTTGTACTCGAGACATTCCCTTCATCCATCTATATATCTCAAGTCTGCTTGTTCGTCTGCAACTCCTTGAAGCCAACCAATCAGAAGGTGATCAAAGCAAGGGGACGCGCTGGCCACAAACACTTCAAGAACATCAAATGGCGGCCAGGTTATTAGCATTGCCTCATCTCCATACCGCATCGGCTCGCTATCCTGCTCCCAAATGATACCAAAGACAGGGCGAGGAGCGTGTGTGAAAGGGAGAGCCAGAGATAGATGGGCGGAGACAGCAGCGGGGCACATCTCCTCACTCTCCTTTTGGGGATCGACTTCAAACGTGAGCAGGAGCCACTTCTGAACAGGCCCTGGTGCTGGGGAAGGACTTTGAACTTCCCCTGAACACAATGGCCACATACTGAAAGGGAAAATGGATTGGGATGCGGCGAGGGCGGGGTGAGGAAAAGAGAGCGGCCTGTAAAAGGGCTGGAAATTGAGTTGTGAAAAGGAGAAAGGAACAGACAGCTGCCGCCACAGAGAGAGCTCCAAAAGAAAGAGGGCCCAGATTAAGAGGTGCAGAAAGGAGAAAATTAGGCAATTAGGGTTTTAATGAAATATAAAGAGCGCGGTAAAAACAACAGGTTTGCTTGGCTCCTTTCTATCAAAATGCCATGCCAAGTAGTTCTCCTGTTGTGGGTGTGTGTGTGTTTTTTTGAAAGGTGTCCATAATTATCTTGCCGTATGAAAGATATACAGACCAGGCTCTAATTTATGAGCCCGGTGGAATAGTGCTGGCTCAATAAAACTTCAACCGCACCAGCAATTTCTAAAATGACGATCACACACACAGCTGCTCTGTCCAGTTCCCCTGCCTTTGTTCTCGCCTAGCATCATTCACATCAGTCATACTTTCCACGCCGGACAGATTGATTTCTGCAGCGTCTGCCCTGGCCAAAGCACACTTTGTTTTTTCCTTCCTCTTCTCTTAAAACCAGGCCTGCTGATCAATTCTTTTCACGCTGTTTAAACCTTCACAGAGCCGCGTGTTTTCTAAATGTCATCGCCACTCAGGCCATTGGGTGGGCCATGCATATTTCATCTCCTCCGACACCTGTTCGATTTTGTGTCAGTGAGTGTACCATGTCTTATCCCTGCGAGAAAAAGTGATGAAAAATTAACCAGGCACGCTCTGTAAAAGTTTCATGTCCAATCTCCAGGCCCGGTAAATTGGACCTAGCCTCCAATAACTAGATGTACCCCAGGGCTTTTGTCCTTTTGCCATCAATCTGTTGCAGAATAGAGACGAGTGAGTGTGTGATTGCATGTGTTGGTGTGTTTCTGTCTGAGGATGGGTGGCTGTGTGCAGGTTTGGCCTAGGTTTTGTGTTGGTTTGGATTGGAATATATTTATCCCAAGAGAAAATTCTTTAAGTGCAACAAAATAAGATCAAAACGACAGAGACAGCAGAACACATACCACTATAGCATGTCAGGAGGTGTATTATTATGAATTATTACCATGCATAGTGTCTTCTGAGAAAGGGCGACAGATTTATCAATGTAGAAATGTGTCTGTTTCAATAATAACCCATGCAAGTAGTGTTTGCTGTTACCCAAGGTTGATTGAATATTTTCCATACGATCAAAGAAAATGGAAGGTTAAGACCAATAAGAGAGTGAGATCTTGCTTAGTTTATAACTGTCATCCTTACGGATGTTACCCCACCAACAAATGAATGAAAAGATCAGAACACTACAAACAATATTATTATACACCTTGAAGAGCATAGAGAGTAATCAAAGGATCTGATCTTCCTTCAGAAGAACACACGAGTGTGGAAAAAACAACTTGAATTCACTAGCCAATCAAGTTTACAGATGTGCAACTAACTAGCGTCATTATGCGAGTGGCAACCGATTTGTAAAGCGTTTTGGGTCCTAGGAAAAAGCGGTAAAAAAGAAATGCAATCAATTATTATTATTGTTATAAATCTGGCTTCACCATGGTTATTCCTTGAGTCAGAAGTATATAATTTATATAGGAAATGGAGATAAAACCGTTCCGTGGGTGCCCCTGTGCATATAAAAATATTCTTTCTTTGTGGTCTAACAAATGGCTGCCTGTTTGTAAGGCGTCATAGTCCTGCATATGTTGTTATTTCTTGCGCTGGTTGTTGCTACTCACTTCCTGTCCTGTCTAAAATGGTACAGCTGTGCTGTGTCTCAGTTGGTTCCTGTGTATTATCCATCCTATAGAGAACATGATCAAGTACACAGGCAGCCCTGACAGCCTGCGCTCCCGGACCCCCATGATCACCCCCGACCTGGAGAGTGGGGTCAAGGTGTGGCACCTGGTCAAGAACCACGAGCATGGTGACCAGAAGGAGGGCGACCGCGGCAGCAAGATGGTGTCTGAGATCTACCTGACCAGGCTGCTGGCCACCAAGGTAAAGCCCCTCTTGAAATGATTATCATTTTTTGTCTTTGTGTCTTGGTGTTTCAGGGGGAAAAGACCTAGTCCACTGGTTTGAAGTACATTTGTAGGTTTTTAGTCATGAAAGGAATCCGTGTTACGCTGCCGTTTGTTGACATGTTAAAATGAGCTTATCTCCCCCAAAAGTTTTTGGTTTGGTTTTTTGATTCAAAAACAAATACTATTTTTGACTTATTTTGTGACACTTAAATGAGTAACCGAGTGAACGTTTTCATATACCAATCACTTTCCTCTTTTGACACGACAAAATATCTAAAGGAACATAAAGATGTGTGAAAAGGGTAGAATGCGTTTTTGTAGACAGAGATGATATCTTGTGAAGTAGAAATGTCCGTAAAATGAGTCCCTTTGAGTTTAAGGGCCTACGGATAACCAGTTAATTTGGTTTGGAGGGAATTGTGACTTTGATCCAACTGAATGGAAATTACCTGTCCAAAACTTTTTTTTTACCGTCTTCAAGATGTTTTGACCCAAAAAGTAACCAAAACAAAAGGTGAAAGAAATAAACAAAAGCTTGTGGATGGAAAAGGTATTAGAATGAGCAGAAATATCATAGTTATAGCTTGATCCACGGTCACTGCAAGTGGCTCTATTTTCTCAGTCTCTCTCTCTCCTGTTGCATTAACTGTCAGGGTCTGCTGGCAAGGCGAGTCAGAGGAATAGAAGAGATTGACAAAGAGAGTGACACCCGTCAAGTCTGGAGTGTTGTGCTCTGATTCCTAGACAATGTCAATGTAAAGCTGTATAATGGATATGGAAGCTCCACTTCCTAAGAAGGATGTACACTGCAAAACCCCAAAAAGAGGCCTATTCAAATGTGAACACTTTTTACTTAGAAACTTGCACACACACAAACATGCACACACAGGTAGCCTCTTAGCCCCGCTGAGATGCTGTGCTTCCCTATGATTACCCTGGACTGATGTGTAAGAATACAGACAGCATGTCATCTTTCCAGACGGATTGTTTGGGTGAAATAACCAGTTTATCTTGGGCGACCATCTCTCTGGGTGAGAGATGACGGGGCAGACAGCCAGCATAATTGACTGCGTTTGGCTTTCGCCTCGCCAATAAATACCTCTCGCCGGCCCTGCCGCGGACGTCTCCCATATTAGCTCCATCAGTGTCAAACTGACTGAAAGTGTGTGTGTGTGTGTGTGTGTGTGTGTATGTGTGTGTGTGTTTTGCTTGGGGTGAGTGGGGGGTTGAGGTGGGGAGATAAATAAAAGCATGATTGCGTTGTTCCCGCTCTTGCTCCGTCGTGTGTTTCCTTTTCTCTCCGTCTTACTTCCTGTCTCGTCTGTTGTTAACTCACCTACCATTTGCATAGCGCCAACTGTGTCCAGGGAGCTGTCTAATGATAGGCTAGGTGACACCTTTCACCAGCCCCGGGAACAACATGATGTGCCCAGTGGCAGCCATGTTATGATGTCAACAAATAATGGATACCCCCTCCAGGGGTAGAGAGGGACGTCAGAAATACGTTTTAATCTTTACGGGCAAAGGATAAGAATAGTTGGGAGGTCGGGGCAAAGCTAGAATTATAGCTGGGATTGTCAGCCAAGGGGATTCTTCCCTCTCGTCTTCTTCATCTCTTCTCTGCCTGGATCAGGGCTTCAACCCAAATGGGATTTTTTCTGCCTCCGCCCGTGCCCCCTCTGACACCCTCTGACGCTTTCCAGATAGGAAACCATCCGTCCTTTCCTCTTCCTCTTTCCTCTCTTTCTCACTGTCTTCTCTCTTTTGTCTCCACCTATGGCAAATACCTTTTTCCATCCTCTACCCACCCTGTCTCTGTTTTCCTTTTCTTTCTCCCCTCATCTCTCTCCTTCTTTCTCTTTCCTTCTTCCTCTCTCTTCCTCTCTCTCTCTCTCTCTCTCTCTCTCTCTCTCTCTCTCTCTCTCTCTCTCTCTCTCTCTCTCTCTCCCTTTCTCTTCCTCCCTTCCTTTCTATTTCACTTTCCCTCCCTTACATTTTGGTCTCTCTGTCCTCTCTCTCTCATTCTTTCTCCTTAAAATGGTAAATTTAATCAAATTAGGATCAATAGTGCAATGTTAGCTAATCCCTCTACACAGACTGCCTCAGGAGATTTGCCCACTGTTCCCAGATGCTATTAAAAATAAACTGTGAAGAAAACTGTTTTTATTTGATCAAAAACAGTGGATAAAAGGTTGAGGCCTAAGAAAAAGAATGAAAGTAGAAAGAGACAGAGACATTATCTAAGATCAGTAACAAAATGTATTGTTACAGATCTCCCCACATAAGGTAATGTGGACTGACAAGCTGTTCATTTTCAGTCGTCATGCATACTTCTCATGGAGCCGTATCTGCATGCTTGTTCATTGTGTCTCTGCCACCAGACTTTGAGGGGTCATGCCCAGAACAGAAGCCGTTTCCAGGTTAATTTACTGTCGCATCCCTCTTCCCCAGGGCACACTGCAAAAGTTTGTGGACGATCTGTTTGAGACCATCTTCAGCACGGCCCATCGAGGCAGTGCCCTGCCCCTCGCCATCAAGTACATGTTTGACTTCCTGGACGAGCAGGCCGACAAGCACAGCATCCACGACCCCCACGTGCGGCACACATGGAAGAGCAACTGGTGAGTTTTGTCCACATCACAACACACACGCACACAAACTAAGACACACACACACACACACACACACACAATTAAAACACAAAGCAAGCAGACACACACATTTGCACACACTTTAGGCACTGCTTCTATTCCACACCCTTGCCATATCTTTGAACCACTGGGTGTATAATCTTCATTAAAGTTAGCCACAAGGAGCTAATCCAATCAGTTGCCAGGTGATGCACATTACCATGGCAACCAGGCCAAGCTGCTCGTCACCACGGATATCGCTATGTTGATGAGGAGTCTAGGTGAAGAAAGTAGACTGTTCAAATTACTATCCGCAGATTAATTCAGATCTGTGTCGGGGCCCTTACAAAAAGGTTGGGTGGGGTTAAGTAACCAACAGTGGTCCGGATAGGGGGAAGAGAGAAAGATGGGGGGGGGGGGGGGGGGAGTTAAGTAGAGGAAGGGGAATTAGTCTGTGGGAGTTAAACGCACAGTAATGTCTCATTAGCCTCCTGGCCTCTGCCAAGGTCCCATCATGCATCACTCAGCTGCGGCCCAAAGGACCATGGGCTCAGGGCCTAAAATGAATGTGTGTGTGTATGTGGGGCAACGAGAGAGGAAGGTAAATATAGATGAATGGATGGATGGAGGGGGGGGGGGGGGGGGGGGGTGGAGGGTGGGAGCAAGGAAGAAGAAAGACTATTTGCTTTATTTTATGGTCCTAATTTTTACCCTTCCCTGCGTTGGCGTTATTGGGCCATTTGCGGCGTGTGTTAAGTGTTTTCTGAGAGCTCAGTGGGTCGCTCCTACATTAGACTTTTAATGGAATGGGCTCTCACTAGAGGGTCATGATGAATAGCAATTTATCATTACGCACACACACACTCACCCACAAAGACAGACACTTAGATTACACACAACAGTTTGTGCTGACACCACTGCGGAGTCCCTCTCTGCATGGGATGCTATTTGTCAGTGTGTGTGTGTGTGTGTGTGTGTGTGTACTTGTGTGAGTATGTTTCTGCATGGATATTCAGGTCTCTCTTCATCGTGGGTGTGTGTGTGTGTGTGTACCACTCTTTTTGTAATCACAGCAATCTTGGCAGCGACAAAAGCCCTCTTTCCATACTGTAGCGCGGAATGATAATACAACACGACCAGAGCCCATCCCATTAAAACGCACCAGGGCCTTTCTCATCACACACCCCATTAAATTCAGCTCCGACCACCAGAGCCCCCAACCTTCCCCGTCCTGAGGTCTACCCCCGGCCCCAGGGCCGATTATCCCCCTGGCCCTGGCTGTGTAATTCTTGTTCAGTAGATTGATGTAATCCGAGCTAACCTGAGATTGAGAACAGCACACAGCTGCGAGGGTTTTTTCTAAGAAGCAATCAGTGGTACATGTCGCTTAGTTGTCTCACTGAACGGATATTTCCTGCTTTGACTAGAGAAAGGAATTATGATTGTCCGTGGGCAAATTGTTAAAATCTAAGTTCACAAAGAATGTCCGTCCGCAAAAAAGAAGATTAAAACAGAACATAGTAGAAAATAAAACTGAATCATTAGCGTTTAAAGGTGTAATATATGTCTATTGGTGCCCTCCTGAGGTCTGAATGGTGAAAACCTATTCCCGACGACCATAAAGTAGACAACTTCCTGTTTTTCATGAAAATGTGGATCACAACAATGTGCTCTTCATTCTCTCCAGTGTAAAGGTCAATGAAGGATGTTATTTTGACGTGTACTCTTCACTAGGCCTCTTAATCATTACCCTGCTTGCCTTGTTTGTGTATTTGTATTTGGTTGTGAGTGTATTTGTATTTGGTTGTGGGTGTAAACATCGACCTCTGATTCAAGAGCTGTATTTGTTAAACGAAGGTGTCTTGAAAGGCATTGTGTCAGAAAATGTAAGATTAATCCTCTCTGACTGTCTTCAACAGAATTGTAAATAGGGTTAAGGTCAGAGTTCCACAGACTGAAATTTCGTTTTTTTAGGAGATTATTTTTCTTGAATCATTGAACCTTCCTATTGGTGCTTTAGCTGTTTTTCTGATGGTGTATGAATCATGGACACACAGAGCTTATCCAGATGGTATCTTTTGGTTTAGCGCAAGCGTGTCGACGTCTCCCTCTCATTCTCTTTCTTAGCTGTGTATCTGTGTGCCGTCTCGGTGTGTGTTTTTGTTTGTCCTGCTTCACCGGGTGAAGTTTTAATTACTAATGTCTTGGGCAGACTAGCGCATGCACTCACTGACAAACTCACACACACATTTTCTCTCACACACATAAACAAGCACACTCAAACAAGAGCCCGCACATCTGTGTGCCTTAATCAGACAAAAACATATCTCACTCACATTCTAAATGACAGCACCCAAGCTTTCCTGGTTAAAAAATCCCCCAAATGTGCACATTGAATATATTGAAATGTAGTGCAAAACCTAAAATCACTGCTTTTCTAAATTAATCAGGTTCACAGCTATGCTTAAAGCCTAAGACTACTAATAGGTAAGAACTTGTATGGTTTGTGTCTATGGTCACTGAGTTGGGTCGATAAAAAAAATCCCTGTGTGAAGGAAATACCATCAGGTCAAGCCTAATATATGAATTATTGGCGCAGGTTAGGAAGTATATTCACTATATCTGCCTCTACTGCTTGTAACAATGGGTTGAGTGTGTCATTTTAGGGTAGCAATGAACAACTTGACAACTAAGTGCTTACCTATCGCGTTACCCCAGGTGATGGTTCAAATTCAGTCCCTGCCTACTGTTTGTATTGTTTGTTTGTTTGTTCTGAACATAATCCCAAATATAATAATTATTATACAACAGAAGTCCCTAATGTTACGGTTTTAAAAGCTGTGTGGTTATGCAGCAATATCAACAATTCAAATGAATACCTTAATCTGGAACCTTGTATTGAGCCAAATCTTTATCCCATGAGCTACACTAATTCACTTCCTATTCATAAAAAGTTTAAATAAAGCACTCATGTTTAATATTCAGCTAATCTTGAATATGATAAAGATGATAATGTTCCAGGAACAACAGTTTCAACCAATGGCAGGGGGGCAGCTGGGCCTGATTGTCTACAATCTAAGCTCCATGGCTGCCGTGTTAATGTCCCTTTGATCCTCATGCTTAATCCCTCAAGATTCCTTCTCCCGATTAATTTGCGCGTCGTAATGCCAAAGTTTGCCGTTTCCCAATCCTCTTTTGTTAGCTTCCCCAGCTGAATGTCTGGGGTTAGAGGTCGGAGAAACGCTGGGGGCGGAAGGCTTGAGTGATTGTGTTTGTAGCATTTCCTCACGCCCTTTGATGTTGCAGCACACAGAGCCTCTCTCCACTGCAGGGTCTGGACAGTTTGGGATTCAGCAGAATCAGCAAACATGTGCTCTGCTGCCTAGAGAGTAAAAAAGAAAGATCCAAGTAACATTCCGCTCCTTCTTAATACCACCTGATCCATTATCAGAAGGCATGCAAACTAATACACACACCAGCATGCACGCACGCACACACACACACACACACACACACACACACACACACACACACACACACACACACACACACACACACACACACACACACACACACACACCTGCTCCACCTCTGTTAGTTTCATTGAAAACGAAGCAGCAAATAAACCGACGTGTAGGTTTTTATTATTCTAGACGGGCACAAAATCGGCGGCAAGCACAAACAAGGCAATATGTAGTGTCAGTACGAGGCCCCCAGCCTGAAACAATGAGAGCTGCCCTCTGCCTGCGCTTAAAGATTAGGGCTTTATTGGATTGAGTGCACCCATCAGATAGAGAGGCCTGTGCTAGAAGGAGAGCGTCCCCCTGCTCTCTCTCTGGCTCTGGCGAAGCTGCTTCACTGGCTGCCACAATATTACTAGCCTGTGAGATTGGGTGGACTTCATCTAGGCCAAGTGGAACTTAACATGGACAGTCATCGCAGTGTTCTACTTTTAGAAACTGTTGATACCTTTTGGTATCGTTCTTCATTCGTCTCTTTATTGGGTCGGATTGCACACATCATTTATTGATGAAAAAAAGGGTACATTTTTAAATATCTCTCTATCGCTGTGATAAAACATCAGAATTGGAAATGGCATTGCAGTCATGTGAAAACAAAGAGTTGGATAACAATACAATGTTTTTGAACAAGGACCTGCCCCCCATCAATAAACGTTTCTCCTCTATCCCATCTCTCTTGCCCCCAGCCTACCTCTGCGTTTCTGGGTGAACGTGATCAAGAACCCCCAGTTTGTGTTCGACATCCACAAGAGCAGCATCACGGATGCCTGTCTGTCGGTGGTGGCCCAGACCTTCATGGACTCCTGCTCCACGTCGGAGCACCGCCTGGGGAAGGACTCCCCCTCCAACAAGCTGCTCTACGCCAAGGACATCCCCAGCTACAAGAGCTGGGTGGAGAGGTGAGGAATCCTGTCTGTTGGAGAAAGGTGGAGGGTGTGCGTGAAGGTGGATAGCTAGGCATGACATGGGTTGGGGTGTGTTTTTATACATGTGAAATACAGTTTGGGGTCTGGTGTGTGGGGTTAAGCGTGGGGTCTGGTCTGTGGGGTTATGCGTGGGGTTGGGTGTGTGGGTGTAAGTGTGTGGGTGTGTTTTGGTGAGTTTGTGTTTTGTGTGTGAGAGAAGTTTATGTTGAGATTGTAGGTGTTTTGTAGTGTAACAGTTTGCACATGTATTTTCTTCATGTAGTCCTTTTCTGTGGCTGCCTGTTATTTTGAGTTTGTCAACATCACTAACTAACTCTAAGCTATATTGTTAAGACTCCCAGCTGAGTTACTGTGGCTATTTTTTACATAAATATCATTAAAGCTGGCAGCCGTGCCTGTCTCCTACACACACACACACACACACACACACACACACACACACACACACACACACACACACACATACACACACACACTGTAGAGCTGGGGTGTTTTGATCTATGGGCCGCTAAGGAAACTCATTCCAAATTACAGCACAGTCGGAATGGATGGTGGTGCCCAGGGCAAAAGAGGTAGAGTGCACTGCAGCGAGTCACATTAGGTTCAGGAGGTGCAATCGTGAGTAGAGAGGGGGAGAAAGAAAAAAGAGGGCCAAGAGTTTACGAGAATGGCTATGTGAATTGTAGGTGGTTGCGACGGGTAATTTGTTAAAATTAGAGTTTTATTAAATGTGTTTGGTCGGGGAAAGTGCTGAATAAAAGATGGGGTCTTGTGAAGCAGTTGAAATTATTTATGTGTTAGCCGCAGAGCGAGCCTCAGGACAGGGATGCATGTATGGTATGCTACTCAGATGGAACTGGATAAGGTATTTTAGGCTATGTTGACATGTATGTGTGTGTGTGTGTGTGTGTGTGTGTGTGTGTGTGTGTGTGTGTGTGTGAACCCACCCCGAGGTAGCTCTAAATGATCTATGTACGGATGGATTTTCTTCAGAGTGGGAGCATGTGGTTGGTTGAAAATGGATGGGTCTGTTTACCCAATACATTATAAAATGTAACTATAGATCTAGCCAGTTTTATTCCCCATTTACATTAGGTTGAGTGTGTATGTGACTATGTGTGTGTGTGTGTGTGTGTGTGTGTGTGTGTGTGTGTGTGTGTGTGTGTGTGTGTGTGTGTGTGTATGTGTGTGTGTGAGGGTGCACATACAGAAATGGCAGAAATGGCCAGATATGCCACTAAGCTGCATGAAAAACGTGAATAAACATTGATGAAAAAGCCATAACATTTTCAATTTTGGGGGCAGATCAAGTCTGAAACCACAAATCATACGCCCTCTTCCCTTCGCTGTGGGATGCTCTAGTGAGTGTCCTCCCTGTAATATTAAGGGCTGCTCATTGCGTCTGAATAGGGCCTGGAGGGCTGAGTACTTTTTGTGTTATGACCTGCAGAAGGCAGACAAATTGTTGACTTGTCAACGGACATTAGGAGAGGCTGAGACTGACGTTGTGTGGCAGCCATGAGAGATTGGCAAAGTGATAAGATTCTAATCAGATATTTACACACACACACACACACACACACATCTCTATACCACACACACATCTCAGGAGATGCACCATCTGTTTCCACTGTTTATCTGTCAGAAGGCAGTGTAGAAATTTGGCACCTATGTTGACATATAGAGCCTTTCTTTTCATGCACTCAACCCAAAACACATTGAAAGGTTTTGCTAATTATATATTAGAATATTATAGAATACTTGTAGAATATAATTCTGAGCTTTAGGCCTCAACACCATTAATGCATCTTGCCTCTACTGTCTAACAGATAGAATTGTTTTGACCTTTATCAGGCTGAACCCATCAGTAATGATGGAGGTAAACTGTAGACCAGCCATGTACACCTCGTTTCCATTTGTATGCCATTACACATATTCAAATTGGGATAGAGCACAAATAAATAGGTTGCAAAAAAAGAAGGAAGGAGAACCGTTCAATTTGACCTCCTTGTTTCATCTATACGTCGAAGAAGCCCGCAAAGTTAGCCCAACCCCACCTTAGGCCATGAGCAAATCACCTCAGAGAAACTGTCTCTCATTTTCCAGTGCTTGTTTATTTGCACTACAAAACTTTTTCGTAATACACCTTGCATGACCAGATATCGGCTATGGCAATGCTTCAGCTTCCCCATTCAGAGAGCATCAGTCCGTTTAAATGAAATCGCTAAAGCTTGTACACTTGTCAACTGCATATTGCATATTCAGCAGTTCAGCACTAAGCTCCCCATGAGGCGTTCGTATAGTACTGTACATACAAAACATGACAGCTTGCTATATCTACGTTATTCCACTGAGATTTACGGCTCACTATGTTGATGCTGTTCATTTATTTGATGTGGGAGTGGATTGTCCCCACACAATGACAAGTCACAGCTATCACAGCTATCAAGATTGCCCAGAAGAACGGGAAAACGCAAGTGGCCGTGGGGTAGTGAGACAAGCTATTTGCATGACCGATACATCCACCATCCCCTCATGGATGGGCTGGACAGGTAGTCTACATTTGTACGATACTCGCCTTAAAACACCCCTCATCCTGCTCCAACAGACCACAGATCCCAATGCTCATTAGATTTCATGTTGCTTTGCAGCGTTCACACGTGTTCTATTCCTGAATAATCACGCTAGTTGCTCCCTACCAGTGTACTGATGCTCTAAACAGTGTGTGTGTGTGTGTGTGTGTGTGTGTGTGTAACCTCCTTTGCAGCCTAAGACTGCAGGAAACATCTCCCTGCCTCTTCAGCTTGCTAATTCATTGTTTCTTGACACAAACACACACACTCGCTTCATCACACAAACCCTTGTCCCTCTCCTCTCACACCAACACTCCCACAACATTGTCCAGCTGAATCTGGGGTGTCCGCGAGCGGTTTGCAGCATAGGAATTAAAAATGTAAATTACAAGTTTTAATTAAAGAGTTGGCGGGAGCACCACAGCTGCTGTTGACAGTGACTGATTGGCTTTCCTCCTCTAGCACTCTTTATCCTGACGCAGCTGAGAGACTCTCAGAGACGTGTGTGTGTGTGTGCGTGTGTGTGTGTGTGTGTGTGCGTGTTTGTGGAAGTGAGGGTGATGCATATGGCTCTTACCCTCACTGCTAAGTGTCTTTTAAGCTTCCATTTTAAGGCCATTTTCACGGTAGCAGAGATCTATTAAGGAAAGCGTGTTGCCCAGAGTTTGCTGCTGTGATATAAATAAGCTGTAAGAACTTGGCAAGTCAGCCACCTGCAAGGGACGGAGCGCCGGTCCGGCTGCCTAGCCTAAAAATGTACTCAATCGTTAGCATGTCTGAAAAAGTGTTGTGGATGGACTTTAGGGAAAGTACATATTTGGCTTTCAACAGCCATCCCATTAACCTTCTGTTTATGTTTGCTTGTGTGTGTGTGTGTGTGTGTGTGTGTGTGTGTGTGTGTGTGTGTGTGCGTGCGTGCGGCATGTGTGCGGGCATGTGTGCGTGCGTGCGTGCGTGCGTGCGTGTGTGTTCACATCCTCCAGGTATTACTCAGACATCAGTAAGATGCCAGCCATCAGCGACCAGGATATGAATGCTTACCTTGCGGAGCAATCCCGTATGCACATGAATGAGTTCAACAGCATGAGTTCCCTCAGTGAGATCTACTCCTACGTGGGCAAATATGCCGAGGAGGTAGGTGGATACACAGTTATAACCCTGGCAACACAACAGATCGGCGTAACAACTCATCTTGACACAGGAACACAACTTTTCTGCAAAGTAAAAGGAAAGCCTCACTTTTGTAAAAATCAAACGATCCAGTTTTATTTTCTCTTTTGAACCATAAGGTGTCAAAATCTATTGTGGGCTTCCTGCCAATTGGAGCACCTGTACGAAACAGTGGGTGTCTTCTTTTTCCCTTACAGATTGTATGTGCGCTGGAGCAGGACGATGGCGCGAGGAAACAGAGGCTGGCCTTTAAGCTTGAGCAGGTTGTGGCCTTCATGAGCATGGAGAGCTGAGGACCGCACTTCCCAGGGTGCACTGGGAGACCCCGTCAGAAACCGAGCCGTGCCTGAGCGAAGATCTTTCCCCTCTCTCTCATCATATGACTTCCTCCCATCCTCTTCCTCTTCCTCAAAGATGACTTCTTCCTTTTACAATTTTTTTCTGCTTCCGTCTCCCAATGAGCGTTTTGGTTTCTCATCCGCTCTGCTGCATAGACTAGTTGACCTGAGGGGCGATGGAACTGAGAACAGTGTTTCCCACCATGCAAAGGGAGGGCCTCAGTTTCACCGCTAGAGAAAGTCTAAAGGGTGGTTGCCAGCAAGATGGCCATATTGGCATACTTTCAAATCTCCTGTTGGAGGAAGAAAAAACAGACATTATTTTTATGTTGCCTTCAAGAATAACGCTGTTAGCAAAGTCTTTGAAAACCCCAAAGCTGGTTTTCCATTCGCTCAGACTTTTTGATATAGGATAGTAAAATTAACATAATCTAGAGTCCAAGTTTATTGTAGTGCTGTCATTCAAAATCCCAACATGCCGAGACATCAGATGAAAACTGCATACCAAATTACCACCTCTGAAAAGAACAAAAGGGGGGTTTGCCAAGTTTACATTGTACCTACAAGTAAATCATACATATCTGAGAGTTAAGGGAAGAGTACAGGCAAACCCAGAGTGTTCTCTGTAGCCGAAGGTAAAATCAAAAGACTTTGATAAAGCTTGGGAGTGTTTAGTGCTTCTACCTTTCAAAACCTGACTGGCTAGGAAATCCTTAGAGACCAGAACCCCCTTCCCTCTACACTTATACTCCTTTGCGGCATTCGCACAAATGAACCCTTCCCACCTTCCATTTACTACTATAAACATATGCTCATTATTCTGCTTCCATATGGCTTCCGTGGAACTACTGAAGTAACTTACTAAATGAATAAGCGAGGAGGACCAGACCTAGAACCTCCTCTTGAAGCACACAACCACCACCTGTGGACCACAGCAATCAGCGCATAATCTCAACATCAGGAGCAACATCAACTAAGCTCTGATCCCGGTTCCAAGTCGCATTGACGGTCTCTCTAAGCACATTCTAACAATGAAAGAAACAGACACACAAAAAAATGTACATCTGTCCAATACAAACTTTACAGACATCTAAACCACCTCAGACCAGATAAGTACCATGGGGCTGTCTGTGTTTTGTGAGGCAGGGATTAATGGCTTGACAAGTTAAAACAATTTGATGCAGTCAGGGTTTGGACCCATGCTTTTAGATATTGCCAGAGACAGTTGGGTGTTGCCTCCGGGGACTCTGAGGAGAGAGAAAGTACTTTATTTCATTGGACCTTCTCCAAAGACGTGCAGGTAGGGATCAAACAAACAGATAGCCGAAAACCAAAGGAGCTCAAAATTATAAAAAGAAAAACATGTAGACGTGTCTTTAAAAGTGCCGCAAAGGAAAATAGAAACTTCCCCAAAACATTGACCTGGTGAAACAAACACCCCTAAAACAGACCTAACTGAAACTACATAAAAAAAAATCTGTGTGATGATTTCTGACCTCAGTGTTTCGAGACGGGAGGATCAGTGGGCAACATCTGTTCACTTTCTCCCTCCTCCATCCCGGTTCTCCCGCTCTCGGCACACCCCTCCCTCTTCTGTCCCACTTTCCTATTGTCCAGTTTTGTTTTGCACAAGCGTGGAGACAGTAGCCAGTGTTGTGCGGGGATCCCAAACTTGAGTGTCTAGCTGTTGAGGCTCCTTTGTCTGTATTAGTGTAGTTGTCCTCTGCGGCGGCCTTCTCCGAGCCTCAAAAAGCTGGAAAAAAACGAGCTGGAAAAAATAGAGCTGGAAAAATATGAACAGAAGGCCATGGAATGCTGGAAATTCTGGACAGTATTTTGGACAGACTTGTTGGATGTCAAGTCCTTCGATGGTAGAGCAAGAGAGAGAGAGAGAGACAACGGAGCCGCACTCTTTTCCTGTAGATCTCTGCCCTTTCTTTTGCCTTGACAACGTGCCCAATGTGGTGATGTGAATGTGTGAAGACCGTCCTAGGTCCACCTTGGGTCTTTATTGGCTTTTTAAGCGCATGTAAAACTTCAATTTAAGAAAAAAATTTGAAAAATATGAGAAAATTAAGCCTTGCAATGATGATGTGGATGTGTTCTTTTCTTTCTTTTGCTTGGAAGAATCGAGATGGAAAAAGTGAATTGTTCATGTTCAAAACTCTAACTTCCGTTTAAGGTGGAACCTTTATCCTGTTCATTCCCATGCAAAGCCTCATTAACTTGTTTTGTGAAAGTGTTAGATGCTTAATAAGAATAAAGTGGTACTTTAAAACAAATATTATATACCCTTGCATGTTGACCTATTTGGATGTTATGAAATGGAACTGCCTTGCAATCAAAGTTATGTATCTTATACTAGAGGGGACTTGACTATAACTTACAAACAAAACGGTTCTCTGTTGGATAATCGTAGATTGATATATTATAAAACCACATGACCCATGTTTTCATTCATGTTACATTAGACCTCTGCAACGTTTGAACTCAGTTTGATACATTTTTTTAATCACCACTTTTAGATCTCGTTGACAGAATCTGCAGTACATTCCAAAAAATGCAGAGTTGAAAATAACCCCAAGGTTGTTAAATGCTGTGCAAATTATTTCACTTGGGCGTAAACAGCACAGTACTGGGTTGTTTAAGGTTGTTTTTAACAGGATAATTTAGAGTTAACTAACCCAGTCTAACCTAGCAGTAGTTTCCGATAAGCAGAAATGTATGAGAGGTACCGTCCCTGAGATATTACTAGATAGCCAAGTTAGAGGGCATACAATGCCTTATCACCCAGCATTGGCCATTGAAATGCACTATGCATTCCATATTCTGAAAAGGAAATGTTTCAATTAATTGGTTGAATATTTCATTTGAGATTGAGATTCATCCTAAAGGTCATTCTCTGTCTTTGCTGCTAATGCATATGTTCCTATGTGTTGGTGTTGTTACTTTATCAAATCTTTGTATTCGTAACTATAATGTTTTGGGGCTCAGGTGCTGGCTGCAAAATCACACTGTAAATGTATGTTTGCAGTATACCTTGTATACTATCCTTTTTTATATTTTGCTAATTGTGTCTTTGAAAGAGCCAAGTGTATACAATAGAAATAGTCCAGAATGAAAACATTTCAAAAAAGTTAATATTTCAGATTGAACCACAGTAGAAGGCCCCTTGCTCATTAAATGCAGTAACATAAGTTGTAAATACCTACAGACATTGACAATTGAGGTAATAGGACAAATGACTGTCCATAGCTGTGAATTTGTTTTTTGTTTTTATGAAATGTAATGGTATAGCATCTTAGAAATGGTGTTAAAAACAGCTTTTAAAAAAACTTTGACAACAGCCTTAAACAATGGGGCTCATACAAAAATCAAGGTGTGCTCCATAAAAAGCTAAAAAGGTTTTTGCTTTTATTTTTGCTAGTGACAGTAAAACAGGATAGATCAAACACTGACACAAGTGTTTAAGCTCATGAGCTCTTTTAAATTTACTTTCCAGATTAGTTTTGTAAACAGATGTTTTGTTATATCAACTATCCATTATATAACATTAGCCATTCAACTGAACTGATCTTAACAGAGTGTACAGCATAATGAATGTCATCTGGGGGTACATTCACAAAGTGTTATCTAGGCGTGTTTTATACTGTTCTTGTTGCTGCATTAATTACGAAAATGTAACGGACAAGAGAATTTGGTTCCAAAGATTGCTCAAATAATACAGAGAAAATGTGACGTTACAGTAACACAACTGTTGTCCTAAAAGTCTAGATTTGTGAATTTAGATTGGCCATTTTCATAAATGTAGCCAATGTTCTTTGTCTGGCCACCCAAAGCTAGCTGGACTCCAAGCCCTGTGGTATTTAGTGGTGCAGGATGAAGTGCACGCCTTGGACTGCCATTGTGAATATGCCCCTCAGTGTAGCATCCTGTCCATTGTTCCATCTCCCCTCTGCAACAAAGGTCATCGGCAAGTACCCACCTTGTGTTGCCGAGAAACCTGATAAAGTTTCCACCTTCAACGTTTTGTAGAAACTAATAAAGTCCTTCTAGCTCAGTGTTATAGCAGGTGTTGCAGCAAAATGTTAGAAAATACTTTTACTAGAACATATTTCCTGATAAGAGATAAAAGGGTATCCTATGGAAAGAAACGAAACCTAGGGGATGAAAGGCAAGCTTCTAACTTTGTTATAATTAATTGTATACCTGTGTATGTAAATATAATGCATTCCTATTTTGCAGTTGAGAACAAAATACTATTTGTAATATAGAATAAACTTTATTATGAAACAATGTTGCTGATGGTGGTTTGTGTTTATAAACATCCCCTTATTTTTGCACAGATTTATTTTTTGAAACCAGGTATATACATCGTCCAAATCATTGATACTGAATTGTTAATTTGGTCACTTTTGTATCAGTAACCATTTTTATATTTAACTTTTCAAGATCACAAGACTGTGGTGTCAACCCTGGCACTTGGCCTTTTCACCTTACAAAAAACATCGCAAACTATTCATTCCAACACCAGATACACATAATTTGTGGTAATAGACCATTTTGAGACCCGTCTTCGCATATTTCTGAGAATTTGATGTTTTTACACAATGTCAAAGAAAACTGGCGCACACACTGAGACAAATTTGATGTTTTTTTTCTTACAAATGGGTTCATAGTTGCTGACGTAGGCAGATCAATCTAGTTTACCAGCGGCTTTGTAAACTACCCTCTCTAAATCACATGAGAAATTGAAAATGTTGGAATAATGATCAATTCACTAAACAGAAAGAGATAAAAGGAGAAAAAGCTGGTGAACTTAGTATAAAATAGACAAGGCTATTGATTGAAGAGTGTTGGGGAGTGTGCAGGTGCAGACAAGAGAACGAGGGGCCATTGTGGGGAGTACGCCCACAGAAGGGGAAGCGTGCGTCACAATCCAACAGAGGGCACAGGGAACATGAGATTGAATTTGCCTACTGTCACACTCTATATTCCAGCCAGTGAACTGGGAGTAATGGTGAAGAAATAGAGAGAGAAAGAGGCAAGGTCCTCCCCACACCCCCAAGCAGCAGCCTAATATTCCAACCAGTGAACTGAGAATAATGGAGGGGAGGAAGAGAGGGAGGGAACTGGAGGGGTGATGGTTTTTAGAAGTGTGGGATGGGGTTAGAATGATGGAGCCCAGGCTATGATTACTTCGCACCAGGGGTACTTTTTCACACGGTCTTGGTCACCCACCCTCCTCCTCTTCCCCTTTCTCCTTGCTCCATCTCATCCACCTACACTGATGGGCGTGCAGTCAATAGGAGAAGAAGAAATAAGGGCAAACGAAAGGTGGATTAGAAGATCTTTCTACACAGACAGCAGAGTGATAGACAGATGAGAAGGAGAGGAGGCTGAGGGCGAAGGAGAAGGCATTGCAAGGTTGTAGGACGGGATAATCGATAAGACTGACCCCAGTTCTCATGGGATTTGAACCTGAAACCCTTCTGCAAACACAGTACTGTTTCTAAGTGACACATAGAGCCGATACTATTTCTGGCAACACACTTATTCAAATGAATTATGTCATCATTTAGCAATAAGAAAGACTAGTGAAGTTGCACAAATCAAATTTAGAGAACACTGAAAAAAATATGCCCATCACATTCATTCCAATCTGAGTCTTTTTTAATGGCTTTGACATTTGTCCTCTTCAAATCCCTAATGCATGATGGTGAGACTAGGGTGTGAGGAACTTCTTGCAAAGAAGCGGAAAGGTGTCACAGAAAAACAGGTGCTAAAAGCCTCTCACTCCTTCTCTCCCTTCATCTCTTTAAAAGTATCCTTCTCTTCTCCCTCTCTCCTTAGATTTTTTCAAAGTCTGCACACCCTTAAAAGTGTGATTTTCTTACACTCATGTGTATCAGTGAAGCCTGGGTATCAAGCTGACTTCTTAAGTTGAATAGTCATAGCTCTGTCTTTAACCAGGTGGAATACAGGCCATACATGAATTGCTTTGTTTTCAGTAACTGAGTTACAACAGTCCCTTGTCACTTTGGTTAGTTGGTAAAAAAAAACAGTTTTTCCCAATGTAATTTGTTTAATTTTGTTTTCAACCAGTCTTCGCACCACATATCATGTTGTAAACAAGTCATACAATATCATTTTGAAATCCTCATAAAGTTTTAAAAACAATGTTGAAGATCTAGAGGTTTGGAGAACAAAGAGTCTGAGCTGACATCAAACTAGAATGAGTGTACTGCACAAATACAAATGTGTGTTCTGACACACAGGATCTGATTCAGATTATTCTGATTCTATTGATGGCAATATGGGTTGTGTGGCATTGTGAGGGAATGGAAAGGAGGGTAGAGGGGTCGTAGGATTTGGCAAAACTAAAAGCTTCTAATTGTACTTCACAAAAAGGTTAAAAATAAGATTGATCTCAGCAAACCAAGGCCAATCTTCCTATTTATACAGTGGGGCCAAAAAGTATTTAGTCAGCCACTGATTGTGCAAGTTCTCCTACTTAGAAAGATGAGAGAGATCTGTAATTTTCATCATAGGTACACTTCAACTATGAGAGACAAAAATGAGAAAAAAAATCCAGGAAATCACATTGTAGGATTTTTAAAGAATTTATTTGTAAATGATGGTGGAAAATAAGTATTTGGTCACCCACAAACAAGCAAGATTTCTGGCTCTCACAGACCTGTAACTTCTTCTTTAAGAAGCTCTTCTGTCCTCCACTCGTTACCTGTATTAATGGAACCTGTTTGACCTCGTCATCTGTATAAAAGACACCTGTCCACAGCCTCAAACAGTCAGACTCCAAACTCAACCATGGCCAAGACCAAAGAGCTGTCGAAGGACACCAGGAAGAAAATTGTAGACCTGCACCAGGCTGGGAAGAGTGAATCTGCAATAGGTAAGCAGGTTGGTGTGAATAGATCAACTGTGGGAGCAATTGTAAGAAAATGGAAGACATACAAGACCATTGATAATCTCCCTCGATCTGGGGCCCCACGCAAGATCTCATCCCGTGGGGTCAAAATGATCATGAGAACGGTGAGCAAAAATCCCAGAACTACACGGAGGGAGCTGATGAATGACCTGCAGAGAGCTGGGACCAAAGTAACAAAGGCTACCATCAGTAACACACTACGCCGAGAGGGACTCAAATCCTGCAGTGCCAGGCGTGTCCCCCTGCTTAAGCTAGTACATGTCCAGGCCCGTCTGAAGTTTGCCAGAGAGCATATGGATGATCCAGAAGAGGATTGGGAGAATATCATGTGGTCAGATGAAACCAAAATAGAACTTTTTGGTAAAAACTCAACTCGTCGTGTTTGGAGGAAGAAGAATGCTGAGTTGCATCCCAAGAACACCATACCTACTGTGAAGCATGGGGGTGGAAACATCATGCTTTGGGGCTGTTTTACTGCAAAGGGGACAGGACGACTGATCCGTGTTAAGGGAAGAATGAACGGGGCCATGTATCGTGAGATTTTAAGCCAAAACCTCCTTCCATCAGTGAGAGCATTGAAGATGGAACGTGGCTGGGTCTTCCAGCATGACAATGATCCCAAACACACCGCTCGGGCAACGAAGGAGTGGCTCCGTAAAAAGCATTTCAAGGTCCTGGAGTGGCCTAGCCAGTCTCCAGACCTAAACCCCATAGACAATTTGTGGAGGGAGTTGAAAGTCCGTGTTGCCCAGCGACAGCCCCAAAACATGACTGCTCTAGAGGAGATCTGCATGGAGGAATGGGCCAAAATACCAGCTACAGTGTGTGCAAACCTGGTGAAGACTTACAGGAAACGTTTGACCTCTGTCATTGCCAACAAAGGTTATGTTACAAAGTATTGAGTTGAACTTTTGTTATTGACCAAATACTTATTTTCCACCATCATTTACAAATAAATTATTTAAAAATCCTACAATGTGATTTCCTGGATTTTTTTTCTCATTTTTGTCTCTCATAGTTGAAGTGTACCTATGATGAAAATTACAGACCTCTCTCATCTTTCTAAGTAGGAGAACTTGCACAATCAGTGGCTGACTAAATACTTTTTGGCCCCACTGTATAAGCCTCACATAGCAGTCACCAGCCCGCCCTAATAGGCTAAAGCTGTACCTAATAAACCCTTGCCCGTTTTTCCCTGGGTCTTGATATGCAGGGGAGGCCCTCTTGATTTACAGTTCCTGTTGAGTCCAACATCCTAGGATTCTAGGACCTGGCCCCTTACGATGCCACAGTTGCTGAGCATGGAAATAGTCTGTTGCAGCTGCTTTAAAAAAAATCACTTGTCATTGTTTTGACAGGGTCACTTCAAAACACTATACCTAATCAGAAGTACAAGTCAAAGTCGCTGCTCTTGTGATGGTGTTTCGATAACAAGTAGTGCCTAACCACCGCAACTGGCATCCCCCACCTGTTCATGTGTGACCAATCAGACAACTTGCCGGGATGAGGTTCAAGAGGCATCCCGTCACGCTAAACACTCCCATCGATCTGATCCCCCCCCGACACACACACACTACTGCACACCCACAGACAGGCCTACTGCACCACTACACCACCGCAAGCCTAAAGGTCAAGAATATGGCTCTCTTTTATGGGCACACAAATTCGCTCTGCCATTTCAGGTCTAATCAATAATGACCGTGCAATCCATTCTTAACTGCCCTGACGTTCGCCTAGAAGCATCGCCATATGCTTCCACCGACATAGGAATTACAGGGAGCCGTGCACGACCCTACATCACAGCAAATTGATTATCTGGTTGAAAACTACATTCAATTTACCACATTGATTGTTCTCTTACATCTCCAATTACTTCCCTAGGTGATAATGGATTAACGTCTTGTGACAGGTAGCCCCCAAAATGCTGCTGTATTTTCAATGGCCAAGAAGGCATCTTTTGGAGCCAAGGTAATAGCTAGCGGCTGCATGTTGCCAAATTGTAATACTCTCATATAGGCCATTTATTTTGCAGTTCTGTATTTTATTTTTTTAAACAATTTGTAATGTTGCTCTCTGTTCACATTTTAAAAGTTCAACCATGAAAGGTCTTGACATGCTCTTTGACATGTCTTTTATGCACAGTTTCTCCCTTAAATCAGCTTAGTTTATGTCTGTAACATTTCACCAAATGCCGTTTTGAAGTCCTATTTTTTCAAAAGCCTTTCAAGAAGCCAAGTTAAATCTCCTCAGTTTGAATACGTTTGACCAAACTCCATGGTGGAAAGGAAAAGCCTGTATCGTAGTGACCACCTGTGGTCAGACCTGGCTCTTTTACGCCCGTTCATTACCAACCCAAGACCATCAACAATGGATCGCCCATCAGCTGGGGCATAGTTGTCACCATCTCCCAGTGGGACAGTCTCACACACACACACACACACACACACACACACACACACACACACACACACACACACACACACTGTCATGCTGAGAGTGACCTCACAGTCCCTTCTGGATCTGTGCATTGATGCTGCGTACCGTGTGAACTTTGAACCCATCGACAGAGTTTCCCCCGATGTTGACCACAGAGCCCATTAGGGGTCCTCCAGCTTCCTGCGACAAGGTGTAGGACACAACATGTCAGCTCGCTCTGACAGACACACACACACACACACACACACACACACACACACACACACACACACACACACACACACACAATCACTTTCACAGCTATTGCTTACACAAACATTCTAGATCAAATTCACCCATTGACCCTGACTTAAGGTTGTGCCATGGTATTCTATGTGCCTCTTTGAAGCCCCAAATACTTCAAAATCCTGGAAGGCCAAACCGAATGGAAAAAGTAGCCTACTGTCATTGGAGAACAAAGCATAGGATTGGTATGACACATTCTGTTACTTATGTCTTGTTTTGAGGACAATGTAGGAAAGAAATGTTAACACTTAAGTACAAGTACATATATTTACTATATGTACTGTCTATAGAGACCTGGGCTCTCAGATAAGAAGTGTCAGAAACAACAACAACAGCCTTCCTCTAATCCAATGAAACAATGGCAGATAGAGCTTCAGAATAATTGATGAGACCATAGATTGCTGGCTGGAAGATGTCTTTTGCTCCTTCAATCATTATCAATGGTTGACGGCAAAGCTTAGGGGCTTTGGCTAGCCCCTGCCAACCCCCATTGGAGCAAAGGCTTCCAAGAGTCCCAGTCACAGGTGGTTGGCTGTGGAAGGGTTGTTTGTAGTAATGCGCACTGTGTAACTGAGGCTCTTTTTTTCAGGGAGATGGCATCAGGGAACGGGGGTGAGGGATGTGGGAACAACAGATTGGGCCAGTGCTCAAAGGGCGACCGAGATGGCTGCCATGTGGGAAATTGGTGGGGAGAGATTCCTTTGAGGGCAAGGGGAGCACACACACACACAAACACAAAAACGCACGAACATATTATGCACACAACACTGTACAGATCAGCAAACTGCTCATTTCCATTCAGACGATCTGCAAATAGAAAGGCTGAGAAATGAATGGCAGCGTGCTCACATATAGCCCCCCAGCAGATGCCCATGTGCTGCACTGCGCTGGCAGGAGGGGTGCATAGGGCCATGGATGCCAGGACAGAACCACAGTAGGTGACAGCTGGGTAGCACAGCTGGGCCAGACAGATAGCCCACAGTCTGGAGGAACTGACAAAAACCAACCTCTTTTTTTTCTCCTTTTCTCCTTGTCTTATTCTTTCTCTCTGTCATTCATTCTTTTATTCACTTGCCTCGCTGTCTAGCTCGTTCTATTCTTGTGCTCTCCTCCTTTGATCTTACTCTGTGTTGTCCTCTCTCTATATCCCCCCCTTTTATTTACTTACACTTTCAATCCTTTCAATGTCCTCCTTCTTTCTCTCCGTCATCACTAGCAGCTGTTGATGTAGCAAAGATGGAAGACCATACTGTATAACCAACCTTCTACATTGAACCAATCAGTAAGGCATCTTAATTTGCACACCTATTGTACCTATTCATGAAGTGTTCTTGGCTACAGTTGCCAGCAGTATACCAATGACATCACAAGCAGGAGTTAGAACAGACATTCGTAACCTTTCCAGCCCAATGCTCTCGCTTTGCTTCCTGTCTCAGGAGGTACATCTCTTCAGGGGTGTACTGAGGCCTTGAGCTGTCCTATTAACTTCCAGTGGAAGAGGACTTTATGTGGTTATCACTCCTGTTTCGCCACTGAAATGGAATGAGTGCTAAATGATGGAATCATAACAATTCTTCATAATCTGATGCTAATGAAGGGTTACTTCATGACCAGATATGGCTGTTTACATCATAACAAGGTAGGAGGTATTATGAGATTAGAGGGGCAAGAAAAACAGTTAATGCTTGTTAAATCAAATTTTCCTCCTTTCGACACTGAGGTAAAGCCAATATCTTGAGTGTGCTGTATGCAGCCTGCTTTACTCACTGACAGGGTCCTATGAGGGTGCCACCATAATCAATTTAAACGGCAATCAACGGTCTGCACCCCAACTTTCGCTAAGTCCTTGACTGCAACTTACTTCCCCTCTCTAGACAAATCAGCAGATGATTTCTAGTGATGTGGTCAAGTATGTGTCCAGTTAAAGTCATCATTAAAATGTTCTATTAGGTGCTGAGTACTGTGATTGGGCTTGGGTTCACATTACGGGATGAATTTGACGGTTGTCAGTGTTGGAGGATAGGACCAAAATGCAGAGACTTCTTCAAAATTAAATAGAATATATATTTTTAAAAGCAGGAGCATGTAACATACAAGAATGAACAGACAAAGGGCAGCAAAAAAGACAGATCTTAAATAAAAGAAAAAAATCGAATCGAGAAACAGCTGAAACCATCAAAGTTTTACGAGTATAATTTATTGCGGCCCTGCAAGGTGTGGTCATGACAGATAGTGTTGAAAAAAGAATGGCTTTTGTTGAGAAAAAAATGATGTTTAAAGAAAAATTATGATAAGAAATTACGGAACTAAAAAATGATAAACAAAATCAAATGTGAAATAATGTTCATTTTTTATCACTTTTAAATGATAGAAATAATGTGACATTTCAACACCAATTTTTTTTAAGATAAGTTTTGGTTCATGTTTACAAAAAAAAATCTGTAAAATAATGTAGTGGTGTTAAGAAAATCCTGTCTGGATTACCAATAAAAAATCATAGCAGCCCCAATAATTTGTGTCTACAGTGAAAGGCTGCTAAATATTTATATTTCTGGATTTCAAGGCTACATCAATTCATACAATGTCTGACATTTACTTTGCCTACAAAAAAAAAGCTAAGCCGGGAGATCCCTTGCTGTCTTCTGTCAGCAAGGAAATATGGCAGAGCAAGCAGCACAGCGTGAGGACCTCGCTCACTGTCAGCATCAATCTGTTTACCTCCGTGCTAAAATGGCGGCATAACTGGGGGAAAAAACACAAAAACAATCACTGTCTTTAACGCCCATTAAAGAAAACATGAGGGGAAATAAGCGATCGCCTGGGCTTTTTGAGCCATTTAAGACAATGGGGCTTCTTTGGCCAGGGCTAAGAGATTACTTCAAGAGAACAACAGAATTATGTTCACAATGGTGCGTCTCATTACCATCAACTAATATCAAATATTGCTCCTTAACTGCTTTCAGATTTAAGCCCACTCAAAGTTATGGGGTGAGGAAATTAACCTTCGCCCATCATGCAAGAAAAATCGAATCTAACTCCCCAACCAATGAAGATAGAGACAGCATTGAGGGACGGGTGTCGACCAATGGATCACTCTTAAGGCTGCTGGTGACAACCTGTCAGAGCGAACTGACATGTTGTGTCCTACACCTTGTCACAGGAAGCTGGCGGACCCCTAATGGGCTCTGTGGTCAACATCGGGGGAAACTCTGTCGATGGGTTCAAAGATCACACGGTACTCTGCATCAATACACAGATCCAGAAGGGACTGTGAGGTCACTCTCAGCATGACAGTGTGTGTGTGTGTGTGTGTGTGTGTGTGTGTGTGCGTCCACGCGCACACTGGCTCTAATGTACTTTACATGCATTCAAAAGGTAGAAAGTGTGTGTGCACTGCATGCATGTGCATTTGTATAGAGAGCATGGTGGAGAGAGAGAGCACTGCTGACCGTAACTATAAAAAGGATTTGAGGCCAATCATTAATTTGATCACTACTTTACTAATATAAAAGATCATTATTATTTGCACAATTCTGTCCTTTCAGTGTGAAGTTTGTATGGTCTCCTCGTGTTTATATAAGAAAAAATAATTGTTAGGCCAGGTCAATACTCCTGTCAGCGCCTTGTTCTGGCAAAGATCTGGAGATGGTCCATTTCATTGCTCAAATTAACATCCAAGGCTGCACGGTAGCACTCACCTACTTTGGATAAAACACAGGGACAATGCCTCAATTTCACCAGTTTTATTTGGCCATCAGAAACACTAACGTTTGGCCTAGTCGGCCTTCATCAGAGTAAGTAACGGTTAAATAATGGTACAAATAATACAATCTCAATTTAAATTGAAAGTCCAATTATTTACTGTGTAAACTTAGACCAAATTGTAGCCCAAATAGAAGCCTCCTGTATCACGTGGAATCACAAGCAATGTGGTTTTTCTTTCTGTCATTATCCCAGATACTGTGTATAACTTATTGTCAGTACCAGGAATCAAACCAGATAAACTCTTAGTTATCAGGGAGGCTTCTGAAATAATTGGAACTCCGATACTGATTGCCAATAAAACAATCCAAGCAATTTCAAGAATACAAAAGGAAAATTGTTTTGAAAGATCTCATGTTATTTATGAAGAGTGTTTATCTCATTTATGGCCATGGGTGAGCAAAAGTTGGGCAAAAAAAAAGCAAATAGATTATTTCTGAAAATGCAGCTGTCTTGGACAGGCCAGAGGCCAGAACATCTGTGGTCAGTGGATGACGTTCCTCTTAGGCTCTGTGAGGTCCCCTTGTAGACCACGAGGTTCTTCTCTAGACCATCAAGGTTCTACTGTAGACCGCCAACACTGAACTGTACACCACTAAGGGGCAGATGTGCTAATATGTCAGCGTCCGTGTTAGGCATTTTGTCCCAAAGTGCACCTTAAAACATGGCATGGTATGTACAAACAGACCGCATCATGGCTAAAACCGCATTTTGCCTGCGCTTTTCCTACACATGCATATGTATTCATGGGAGGGTCGAAGGAAAAGTGGGAGTTTTGCGCAAATACATAGGAGGAGATGCGCAAGGAGAGCCTGATTAAGTATTCTGTACGTATTCTGCACATATGAAAACTGTGGGGGAGAGCACACATCTGTTTGATGGTGAAATTTCTCCGCCTCATATGTGATTAGACGGGTAAGATATTGTTGGTATGGTCATCCGCACGGTTGTTACGAAATTAAAGCATGCTGTCAGGAAACGGTTAAAAGCACGTGTAATACAGGTAGCGTGTTTCCTTGCATAGAGGAACTTTCAGAAAGAATGCCATCCGAGCAAGAGAGAGAAACAGGCAAAGGAGACGTGTTGCGAGGATTTTCACCACAAGATTTACTCTTTTTCAATTGAGTGAACAAGAAGTCATCAAGCATTACAGTTTAGGCAGTCGTGCATTAATATCGTAAATGGAAGAAATTTGAGAACCTCCAACTCAGCATTCACACTCCATCCCAGCAGTCGCCAGACTTCTTGTCACATTACATCTGGAAAATTTCAAACAGTAATAGGTTTCTCAGCAGGAATATCACAGTCTGCATTTAGCCATATCCTAATTGTGGTGCTTAATGCAGTACTATGGCGCACAAGTCATTCATACATTTCTCTGCAACCAATGCTGATATCAGACGCATCAAGCAAGATTTCTTCGACATTGCAAACTTTAGGAACTTTAAGAAATAGAAAACATACATATTCCATGATGGATAAAGGGAGGCCCATTACATTGCTTTTTTTTAACCGGGCACCGCAAATGACGGTAAGGGGTGGTGATATGTGCTGATTACGCGATCCGCCACAGCTTTGGTACATCCAATGTAAAATGAAATGGCAGAGTGTGTGTTTTCTGTGGACTGGCGACGTTACTCTAAATATCGACTGTACACCACTAAGACTCTACTGTAGACGACTAATACTACTGTAGACCACTAAGACTCTACTGTAGACCACTAAGACTCTACTGTACATCAATAAGACTCTACTGTAGACCACTAAGACTCTACTGCATACCACTAAGACTACTGTAGACCACTAAGACTCTACTGTAGACCACTAAGACTCTACTGTAGACCACTAAGACTCTACTGTACATCAATAAGACTCTACTGTAGACCACTAAGACTTCTGTAGACCACTAAGACTCTACTGTAGACCACTAAGACTTCTGTAGACCACTAAGACTCTACTGCATACCACTAAGACTACTGTAGACCACTAAGACTCTTCTGTAGACGACTAAGACTCTACCGTACATCACTAAGACTCTACTGTAGACCACTAAGACTCTACTGTACACTACTAAGATTATACTGTACATCACTAAGACTACTGTAGATGACTAGGACTACATCATATTTAAAGGGTTGTTTTACTATACTATTAATTTACTCTTCAAATCTAATAGCTTAACTCAATATCACAACTTGGTTACAAACTGCAAGGCTAGAAGGTTGTTGGGAAATCCCAGCCATGCGTTGGAATTTGTCACTAAAGAAGTTTGAAACGGCCTTTGGCTACTTTGATCCACTGTTCAAAGCATATTATTCTACCTAGCAAGCCATTGTGTTATCTCTGCACGTGTCATCAAAAGCAGGGAAAGCAAACAGCTTGACACACTGAAACTGCCTCCTTTGCTCTTCAAAACAAATCAATCAAGTCAGTCAAAAAAGTGTCAGGGACCTTCTAGTTGTCATTGAGGGATACTTTTCAGTGATTGATAAGTGCACTATCCCCCATCCCAATCACACACACACACACACACACACACACACACACACACACACACACACACACACACACACACAGCACCTTTCCTCTACAAAACCACCATCGATTTGCCTTGTGGAAAATAACAAATGATAACATGTTGAAAAATGATTCTCAATATTCTCCTGCAATTTAGATAAACAATTCTATTTTAAAAAGCCACTGAACGAGAGAGGGAAAAAGAGAGCGAGAGACAGAGGGAAAGAAAAAGTGTGAAAAGAGGGGCTGCATCGCCTTCACTTATCATGTTTATGACTTTCCAGTGTGGACCACTGCAGACATCGTGAATATTTGATGCGTGGTAAAGGCAGCAGTAGCCTTCATGAGCTGTGTGTCTGCAAGGTCCATTAAGGGTTGGGAAGCTCTGTGGGCTGTCACCAGGTCAAGGGTTCCACTCAAGTATGTCTCCTAATGTCAACTTTATTTTCTTTACTCTATTGGTGTTCTCAATCCTATTATATTTTTCTCATAAAAAAGACAGGGCACCACTGCAGAATGGTCTAATTTCCTCTCAGCACCTCCTTTACCCCTGCCACCCTCTCTAAATAACATTGCAATGAGATGATGAGGTAGATGCAGTCATAATGGTGTGTTTCAGAGCCTTCTAATATCACAGTCGAGGTAGTGCTCGGCCTTTGATGAACCACACCCATTTGGCGCTAAAGAGGTGTATGCCATTAATTGTGAGTACATGTGTTTTGTCTGTGTGTGTGTGTGTGTGTGTGTGTGTGTGTGTGTGTGTGTGTGTATACAGTGTTATAGAGAGAGTTAATGACCTAAGTGTGACCTTTATGATACCAGTAATGGCAGAAAATAATGAAAAAATACCAATAATGCTCTGTTCCAAATATTTCGAACGTAAAACGTATTCAAAATACATTTTGTTTATATTATGGTTTTCAGGATTAGCAAGGATTTAGGGTTATACAAGGGCAAATCAATGCAATTAGTTGGCATGGTTTATTTGAATTGAATTGGGACACTGTTTAGAATGGTGCCAAGTTGAGTCCTAAACTGACATCATTGACATGTTTGGAATGATCCCCAACGACCTCTACTGTTTAGACCTCCTTCATTGACATTATTGGCGTGTTTACAATAACCAACTGGCCAGGCATCTGTTGTCCCAGGGATATCCATATGCTCACTATTGATCTGGGGCAGATCAGAGAAATGCCTTTGGACAGCAATATGCTCACAGGTCATCAGGGAGGGTAAGGGTAGGAGAGAGAGAGAGAGAGAGAGAGAGAGAGAGAGAGAGAGAGAGAGAGAGAGAGAGACAGACAGACAGACAGACAGACAGACAGACAGACAGACAGACAGACAGAGACATAGGTGCATACATACATACATGAACAGGCAGAAAGAACAACTGAATGAATTACTTTGCAGACTTTGAATAAGCAAAGGAGTGTAGGCTAAAACTTGCCTAAATGAAGATTGAACTGAATCAACGACACCTGAAGTTCAATGAATGTATGGCATAATATCATCAGCCAGTCAAAATCAGGCTGTGGAATTGAAGATAATCCCCTTATTTTGAAGGACCACCTCACCGATAAACAGGGTCTTGTCAGTTGAATCTGAGTAGCCTCGGTCGTGGAAAAAGGAACAATATTTTACAATATCAACAGCTTGAGAAATATATTTAAACTACTATGATTTGTCTCGGGTGTTTGGTTGCTTACCGGGATGCTGTGAGCATTTTGCCCAACAAATCTCACCCTCTCCTTCACTACCTGACAAGTAGGAGCAAACAACATTTGATATTCACATTTTAGGCTCAATGAAATTATTCACACAAGAAGCTAAAGTAGCCACAGGCCTCTGCCGGCCCTGGTTTCCAGTGTTCTGTCTGTTTGTCTCTTTGAAATTGGCAATCACTTGGAATAGCCTTTTACTGATTTCCCCTACTTTACCTCGTGGAAAATATAGTTTGTGATTGTTTTTATGATGATTTAGGGTGTTCTGTTGGCAAGGGTTTGTGTTGTTATTTAATTACATATCACTATATATTTGCATTCCCTCTTTAAATAAAGGTTAAATGGCAAACAATAACCAATGTCCTTTCAAGACAGAAATAAACCTATACTATTTAAAGCAGTGTATAATTCTTACAATGTGGACCTATAGTTGAGCAGCTAAAAGTTTGTTTAGTGCATGCGTTAGTTGTATAAGTGTGAGCTGCATTGTACTTGCCAGGTGCTTTGTGGTCGTACATGGTTCCTGATTACATAGGTCATCATTTTTTTTAGCAGCAGCAGACTTATTTACATAATGGTGGATGTGAAAGCATGGGAGCACACTGTCTTGACATGAAGTCGGAGACGTTCGAATCGCTTTGACAAACCTCTCTTCCTCAATCCCCTCTTAATTGGTGTCTGCACGTTGTCTTGGTGCAACAGGCTTACTTTCTCATCAGGCAGAGGTTGTGCTGTGAGGGTTGGGGGAGGAGGGGTTAAGGGCCCTTTAAATCCCAGTGGGAGATTGTATGAATATCTAAGTAACTCTGATAAAAGGGTTAGACCAGTGGCTCCCTGTGGGGTGAACCGTAGTGGAGTCTCCTCCTCAGTTTGCGTCATTAACCCTTTGACTGATGAGGTGGCTGATGGTAGCCATTACTCAAGCATGTAAGCGTAGGTGTGCATGTGTATGTGTGTGTGTGAGATGCACTTATTCGATTCAATTAATCTTCTCTGGGCTGCTTGTCCAGCAGCACTCTACCTAAAGTATGTATGTATGTGTGTGTGTGTGTGTGTGTTTGTGTGTGTGTGTGTGTGTGAGGCATTGCATATGAAGGAGATGCAGTTGAGTGTATCGCTAAAGACTAAAGTACTATGGTAATTATGTTTGCTGTGTATATGTATTGTTTATGTTTATTATATTTGGCTGACCAAGAGCCTATTGTAGGATGCAAGCAGGCTAACCTTGAATCTTCAGTCCGTATTCATACGTATTCGTAATGTGTACTATAACATGTATTATAAAAATGTGTGAGATGTTGTGTATGTGCAGGGGTTAAGTTAAAAATGTATTGACAAAACCCCCAAGGGATCATAAAGAGATCGAGAGTACTTTCTAGTGGGGGTCTCCCCCCAATCATTTGGTTTAGTTTGGTGAGTTGCACTGCCCACTGATTCTTTCTGGGGTGAAGGCAGAGGACTCACATGAACATCAATACAACATGAACCAAGCAGTCAGACACGCATGCTTACAGTGTAGAGATAGGACACACCCCAAAGACCTAAGATCTCTTTATCTCTGTCTTTTTCTCCCTGCCTTTTAGGTTTGTGTGTGTTTGCAGTGGTTATGTGTCGTTCTGTGTTTCCTATAACAGACTTTTGAGGTGATATTTTGCGATGCCTGTGACAGTGTGTGTGTGTGTGTGTGTGTGTGTGTGTGTGTCACATGTCTACTCATGTGTGTGAGCGTACGGGTGTCTCTCCCCCTCAGATCTCCCCTAATCTCACTATAATTGCACGGTGAGCCCTCCAAGCGTAGGCCGACATCGCACCAGCCGCCACCTTAATGCCAAGTATTCCACCTGACCTTTCTGCTTCACATTCACCCTAAGACAAAATGAAATTCCATTGTGCAGTGACTTCAGGCACAGTTCAGAGCTGTGGGCAAATATTACAGTGTCTTACTTTGCACCACAGAGTTATTTGCATGTAGTGAACCTAAGAGATACAGAACACACTGCTGGGGGCTGTGCTAGACCCTGTATTCACAAAACAACAGTATGGGAAAGCCACGCTGTCTAATATGTGGGACTCCACCGTTGTCGTTCACCAGAGAAAGTGGCAGACAGGTAGGCAACACTGGGTATGTTTGGCATGAATGTTTTCCACAGTCCTCTTGGTCAGCGTGTGTTTGTTATACGGAACTAGTGCATGGAGGCCGAGGTTCAGAGGGAGCAAGGTCATTTTGTGTGGGAGTGCTCAGCGTTTGCTTTGGTGACTAGTCCAAGAAACACCATAAAATAGCAAAACCATACCACCATCCATTCTGACACTGAGAGGCCTGGAAGACTAGAGATTAGCTGGCAGGACCAGGGAGGTGGTTCCGATCCCATCAGAGCCTTCAGATGGGCCAGCTTAATTCTGTCAACACACCACCACCATCAGGTCGTCCCAGGGTACACTGATGGAGTGAGCTTCCTGAGAGAAAGCCCTGAGCGAGTCGTGAACACCGTGCTGTCGCGGAAATGATGCAGATATGGAAGAACGATTCAGGATTGAAAATCCTGGTCCCTTGGGATTTGGGATCTAGCGACTGTTGTTTTATTACACTTTCATATGTAACTTCAATAATACGTGTAACATTCTATAAGGAATAACTTGCTAAGAGGTCATTTCTAAAATGCCTGTGTATGTGTGAGCGCATGTGTGTGTCTGACAGAGGGAGAGAAAGAAGGTGGACCACCACTGCCATGTGTCTCCTCCATCTGTTGGCTGGTGAGCCATAAGTCTAGCGTCCAGGGTTTAGCCCCCGCAATGTGGGGGGTTCCAGTGAGGAGGAGGGAACGGGACCGCCACAAAGCGGTTGCTGTGCTCAGTGACACTCTAATGAGCATGGCTTCGTCTGTAGGTAAGGACTCCCTCATGCCTGAAAGTGTACGTGAATTTCGCTTTCACCTCGTCACAGACTGAGACCACCAGGCCTTGGCTGACCGACCGGCATACAGGCAGGTGCAATCCAGCCCCAAAATGGAGGTCATTACGTCGGTTTGCGATCCACAACAAGGGTAATTTCCATTGAACTGTGATCCCAGCGCAATCCAGACTGGGATCCCAACAGTAGGCCACAGTTACACAGACGTCTGACCTTTCTCTACGGTCATTAGATACAGCCTCTTGGTGAGTGGATCAGGGAGGGAAGAGGGGAGGCTTCAGATGAGGTCCACAGGGATATTGTCAGACATTGTAATTACAAAGACATGCACAGGGCAATCAGTTGCAGTCTCTGTGTGTGTGTGTGTGTGTGTGTGTGTGTGTGTGTGTGTGTGTGTGTGTGTGTGTGTGTTTGTTTACATGTGTGTTGTGACACATCCCTCCCTTTTGCTACTTAACATTCATGACACTTCTCGCCTGTGCACTCATAATCCTATATTAAAAATGTGCGGACTCAAAAGTCGTGTTCATGCAGACCGGCTGGCGACTTTACATTCGTTCATTACTTCCATGCTGCCTTCTCAATTGTGTCTCTCTGCTCCAACTTTGATTGTGGCCTCTTAGTAAGCTTGTTGCTATGTCTATTGAAGCCGTTCCTGTTTGGGGAGCCAGCAATTCTGGTGCTTTTCAGACAGAGAGAGAGAGAGAGAGAGAGAGAGAGAGAGAGAGAGAGAGAGAGAGAGAGAGAGAGAGAGAGAGAGAGAGAGAGAGAGAGAGAGAGAGAGAGAGAGAGGAAGAGAGAGGAAGAAGGAGAGAGATGAGGGGAGAAAGAAAAGGAAAACAGAGACAGTGTGGGTAGAGGATGGAGAAAGGTTAGAATACGCAAAAAAATAAAAATAAAGGTTTGTTGAAAAAAAAATAAAAAATGCAAAGTACTAAACCTCACAGCTGACTAAACCAAAGATGGGATTAGGGAATGGACTGTGACATGGCCTGATAACAACGTCTCTCGCAGATAGTTCGCTAAAATTCATTTCAAATTACATATTTGGTAGAGGGTCGAGCAAGTTAAGCAAACAAGAGCACCAGAAGCTTTGCCTTTAGGGATGAGGGTTAAGCCTCTTCGGCAGGCGCTTCAAGTCAAGCTTGAAAAGCATTGATGATGAAAGTAGAATAACTAACACTCACTCACTCAATCAAAATGTGCAAAATAACGTTGCCACTTCTCCCTGCACACAAGAACAGGGGGAACTTTGCATTGTGAACTACTACTATCTAATTAAACTAATTGCTTTTTCTGCTCCACCATGATTCACAACACGTAAATGTCACCATGCCATCCTCGGCAATTCATGGAAATTACATTTTTTTTGTGTGGTGGGGAATCTATCTTAAGTTCCGATGGTGGCATATCTTCCACCTTATATCTGGAGAGATTTGCTTAATTTGTGTTACTTTCCCAACACTTAAAAATGTAGTTAATTCAATTTCCATGTCAGAGGTTGCTTTACATCAGATCAAGTAGTTGTTAGACTGAAAACCTCTCTGCTAGACACAAATGGCAGGAATGTAATGTGGGAATGTGATATAAAAGTCTGCTGAAGTGGATCTTAAGATAACACAGTTGAAGTAATGATTTTTTCAGCCAGCACATTAACAGGGCATATCATTTGATTCTGTCTGGTGCAGACAACAAGTTGGTTTGGTTCAGCATAAAGTAAAATATTTACACAAAAGAATGATCAACATGAGTTTTTGTAAAACTCAGTTAATCATGGACTGGTAACCATAATTAATCCTTTGCAATGCACACAAACTGTTGAAACTGGGGAAGGAAGTTGCTATTATTTTCTTGGTCTGGCTCCCTGAATTGCCCTTATTCTCTCTGAATTCACTTCCACTGTATTCACACACTTTCTCTCTCTCATTCTGTCATAAGTAGTTTGAGGAAAGCCCTTGAGCCAACCATGGCAATTAGAAATAAGATAATTTCATGAAGTCATGCAAACATCAATAAACGCATTGACTTGACTTCTGTAAAGGGCAGTAATTAAGAGGACTTAACGAGGTGGTTGGGGCTAATCAAAGGGCAGTTATAAGTCTTCATAACTGGCACTCGGGGGCACAATTGCAGCTGTGTCATTCACATGACTAACGACCATTGAAGGTCTACTACCTAGAACGACTCTTTCTTCAGACTTGGCATTTCATTACAATGGAAGGCACTTCAAACTGATGAAAAGCAAATGTGTTGCCTTTGCTGCCTACAATAATGTTAATATCCCAGGGATTATATTTTCTATGGTTCCATTCGCTGATGATCAATCAACTTCACTGCCTGCTGCCCCTTGAGGCCATAAAGCCAATGTGGTGTTTTTTATGGTAATGTGCACTTATTTGCCAGATAATAGACAAAACGAATCATTTGGGTAAATCATTAAGGACACAAAGCAACTTGCGATATTATCAAAAGGCGAGGAGGAGAAAATGAGAGGAAAGGGAAAATGACAGGAACATAAAAATGTGTGTTAAAAAAATATGGCCTCCAGTGGCAATGTTTGTTGGGCCTCTCAATCTGTTTTTGTAGGTGTGACCATATTTTTCTCAGTAAGCTTGTTTATGCAAGATAACAGAGTGTGTGTGTGTGTGTGTGTGTGTGTGTGTGTGTGTGCACATGTGTTTATAGACTGCTAGGTCTCACTGTGCTGTGAGTTACCAACTTTACAACAGAACCAAAGTAATCAGGTGTCCATTTCAGAGCGAGCATTTCAAAGTCCATTTTAATCCTCAAAGCCTTCTTTTCTCACTTTGCTTTCAATTATGACAGAATATACTGGCAATAGTACTCTGTGAACAAATAAAATTCAATGAAGTGGATAAATTAACCATTGTTTTTGCAACAGCCTACCGATATAGAACAGCTGACAGCTGTCTCCAGGTAGTGTAATGTATCCAGACATTATCATCCTTTGAAATAATTGATTAGTATTTGATCCACATTGAAGTACCAAGTAATATATTGCTCAAAACATGGGTGGACTTAAAATACTTGCACAAAACTAAAATGCATCACCAAACGCAATTATAGCCGGTTTAGAGTGTAATTAAACCTTAATTAACTCCATAGAAGGAGTTGGAATGGCTATTAATAGTAGCAATGCGTGTGTGTGTGTGTGTGTGTGTTTGAGTGTTGGTGTGTGGATGTGTTTGTGTGGGTGTATGTGTGTGTGTTGCTGTGTGTTATACCAATGAAGGATGAAAATCTCCAGCTGAGAATAATGTCAAAGTGTCATCTCATTCTACCTCAAAGGATGGGGTTTTACTGTTGCTGTCTCTCCTATCCGCCATCACACAGGTGCCATAACACACCGTCACCAAATCTTCCTCTTCACAGATGACCACTCCCTCCACAGCGGGATTCTTAATCTGACTGTTTTATATTCTGCAAGGACACAACCGAGATGAGCGTGAGTTGAGAGGGGCCTTGGAAGTCTCGCCACGTCCACGTGCTGGCCGTCTTGGCGTGTTCCTGTTATGTGGCGACGCAACGCTCTGAGAGGGGGGATCAACTTTAATCAGTTACGCTGTTCAGCTGCGGGGGCTGAGAGCGCACATCTCATTTTGCCAAACAACAACTGGTGATTTTAGGAGAGGGCATAGGTTCTTCAGCTTGAGGCGAGCTGTCATCTTTCTATCAGTGCTGCGTGCAGGCCGTCACACTCTTCTCACTCATCAAGAGAGGTTGTAAAGTGGAATAAGTACATTATTTCATGTACTCATTCATAGGGTGTTGGGCAACCGTGTTCTCTGTCTAAGATTGGTGTAATGGGGTTGTGTGCGTCCACTGGGGGACCATTTTACATCCTATTTCCTCTTGTTACAGGTGAGGCCTCGTCCTGTTAAAGAACACAAATTACTCTGCCCTTATCTTTCTGTATTCCAGTCGCACCCACCCAACACACACACACACACACACACACACACACACACACACACACACACACACACCAGGGAACGCACACAAAAACCACCAGTCGCAGTTGATGGTGAGAGACTGAAACAGCAGGGTGCAGACGTCTTCTTCACTTCCTATGTCAGCTGTGGCAGTGTAGTGAGAGGATGGAAAATTGTTTTGTCAAGGGTGTGATTGGTATCATGTCACTCAGTATCTAGCACCACAGAATTGCCATGTCCGAACAGTGGTCTCAGGTTCAGCTCCTTTCATGGGTTTCGATGCCTCCTACCTCTTGCTACTACAGGGGAAAACTCTTGTTTTCTTCTCTATGTTTTTGAATGTCATTCCAAACACGAGTTTCTTCCCTTTTTGGACAATCCAAGCATATGCTGCCCCCTGTCCCCTGAAACGATGGCTTGACGCCAGGCTGGTCAACAAAGTAAAGAGTAGGCAGGTTTTAGCGGCATTTAAAAATGTGTCTCAATGTAGCATTAGGAAAAACTGAAGATATTATTTTATAGCTGGGACCATTGTGAAATCATGGCAGATTTTAAAAATGGTAGGCTTAAAATAAAGATACAAACATTATGTATAACAGTGTAATGTGCTAGCATAAGGTAAATAATTTATGGTCAGCCAATATTTCTTCTTTATTTAAAAAAACGAATCAAGATATAGCATATTCCCCTCCTCAGTGCTTGCTTCCTATTCAGCACATATTTAATCTTGGGTAAATTAATTCCTGAAAACTATAGTGTGTGTTTCAAATGGATTTAGGAACCATTTTTAGATTGTTTAAATTGTTGTAGAAATTAGCTTACAATGCAGCGGAACTCAAATGTATTCATCTGTTGATAGACATAAAGTCACGGTTTTACCCGATTGGTCAATACAATAACAAATGTTGCATTTATTTGCATATTTTACATAGGTCGGCAAACGTTTTGGTCACTCAACTGGGAAAATCGTATTGCCTTCTTGTAATGCACCTTGCTTCTTACGCTCCCTCATCGAGAGTTAATAGAGGCAAACATTTTACCTGCCGATCTTGAAATAATATCACTGCTGTTTTTATGATGACTCAAAATTGTATTTAAAAAAAATTACTTTTATTACTTCATTCTAACTACATTTGTATCTATTTTTACCACTTTATCGTGATGGTCACTTTAGTTTTTTATCTTGTATTGTATTTGTTAAAACCCTATGTCCAGTTAATGGGGGCCAAAATCTTCCGTTCCATGACATTTTTGGGATTCTCAAAAATTTCCCATGTTGATGGATAACTAAGAAAGTTTGCATTGATTGCACCTCATAACCAAGTAAAACATGCGTTTGAAAAAAAAATGTATGGCTGGTGTCGTCCAAATCACAGAAACGTATCTGGTTCAGAATGATGAGAAGATGAAGTACCCCATCAGTAACTCCTGTCCTTATTAACATAAAGATCATTAGCAGTAATAACCCAGTGCAATCAGCAGCCCCTAGGGGGCTAGAGCCCTTATCTAATGGGCCTGAAGAGGTGGCGGGAGGGTGGGCTATGGGTGAGAATGCCAGTAGGGTCTGACTCTCTCGGTTAGGCTAGTTTAGATCCTATTGAGTTTTGGATGTGTCAGGGATTTTAAGAAGCTATTACTGCTTGGTTAAATCATCCAATGTGTGTGCGCGTGTGCGTGTGTGTGTGTGTGTGTGTGTGTTTGAACGAGGAGCAAGGGGCTGGAGAACAGCTGATAACCCTTTAATCGAAAGACCCTGTTCTTCCAAATGGATGCTGATGGACAAGGTTTGACACAGAGTGGCAGCCACTTAGGAGACCCTAATCGTCACAACTGATTGGCTGCCCATGTCACCTGTCTACACCACCTTTCCCACTGATGCTGCAAAAGACAATCTTGTGTCAAACTCGAACTTGAATCTTGATCCTAAGGTTCCCTCCTATCTTAAAATGCCATTTTCCTTCCGTTGGCTCCAAAATTGAGTTTGGGGCGCTAGATATTCCCCTTCGTTCATACCTCTGGGCTGTGGGTGGCAGGACATTATTCATCGTTTTAAGTGTGTAATATTAGATTGCGATGCTCATCCTGACTTCATAACTGAACAGAGACAGGGGGTCATAAATCTTGATGGGCACCACCGGCAACTTATCTTGTTAGGAAACAAATAGTTAGACGAGTCAGTTCTTTCTAAAGTTGAGGATGGTGATGGTTTAGAGTTTGCGGTCAAGCCTAACCGCATTTCAATACCGCAAGGAACCTTTTCTCAACATCAAATGAAAAGGAAACCAAACCTATGACTAGAAAATAAATAAAAATAAATGGAAACAGAATATTGTATGCATAACTTTAACACCTAGAAGTCGTATATTACGAAAAGAGTTTAAAAAGAAAATTCTTGCGGGTTTGCCATTTGGCCCTCTCTTAAAAACATTACAAAACATCCAGCCATGCCCCCTGTGTGGGGAAATATGGTCTAAGGTCGGGTTTATGCTTCTACATTGGTGTGTCATTTACTTGCATTGTTCGCTGACGATTGCACAGCAATTTGCCTACATGCTTCCACGGGTTCATTAGGGAGCAGGGTCACATTTACTAATCCAGAATGTACAGGAAAGACAGTAGAAGAAACAGATACGGACCATTACGTATGGTGACTTCACTATTTGTGTAGTTTTTTTTTGCAGAGGTGTCGTCAGGGTTTGCGAACCTCTTCCGCGATTCGCTCTTCAAACTGCTCTGTTGTTCGATTAATCGCGATCTGTGTGTTTTCCAACCAAAATAATGTCACATATCTTCTCGCTTCCTCCTTCCTTCCCTGCTCAACCAATCAGCGATTGTTTGACGCAATCCCTAAAAGCCCACTTTCTTCTGATTGGCCAACTTTGCAGCAGCTTGCCTAGGGCTGTGCTGTTCCTGTATAAGGTGACAATATAAGGAAATCCGGAATAGATTTTTTGGGGGAAAACCGAGCACCCAAGGTTTTTGTTCACAGGAATTACTTTTACATATGTTTACCTCATTATTTGAAACTTTGTCCACGTTTAATATGAAAATCCGACATGTAACACTATGTTTATGTTAGAAAACACGGAAAAGCATAATAGGTCTCCTTTAAGGAAAAACTTGCACCAGACTTGCACCAGGCCATAAAAGCTATGTCAGACAAAGCAGAAAGATGTAGCCAATGGCTCTGACAAAGAAAAAAGAATTCAATCCGTTCGGTAAATTAAATAACATTGTGGCGAGAAACCAATGGAAAGTTTCCTGCTGAGTGGGCTGTTACAAGCTAGCAGGAATGGATTAGTGAAAAAGAGCAAACCAAAGGTACGTTTCCTGCTGAGCAGGCTGGTTTTATATGGATAGTAGGAATAGAGTAGGGAAAACTACAGTAAGGAAAGATAACGAAAGTAAGTTCCCTGCCAAGTGGGTTGGATAAATAGCGCCAGCAGTAATAGAAAAGGACATGATGGTGCATCTTAGGCCAAAAGGTACAGTTCCTGTAGAGCGGGCTACTTAAAGACAGCAGCAAGAGAGTAAAAGAGGATAGACCTTTCCTGGTTAAGCTTTCCAGCAGAGCATGTTTCTGCCAAGTATGCAGAAAAAGACTGAGGAAATACAGTATGTCAAATAGTTTAATAACTGTCCGAGAGCAAATATGCTTTTGTTCTGAGATGTCAAAGCTCACTGTTGAGCTTTCTGGAGTTGATGTTCAACAAAACATCCAGAAACGAAAATGCCACATCTGCTATTAACCCAAATGCCCTTCAGATATGGTTTCCATATCCTGTGTATTTTGAAATATGCCACCTAGGATCTCCTCAAAACAACCTCTCAAGATTTGAGCATTCCCTTATTCAGACCAGTGCCTCAGCCACTTTGTTCTTATTGATACCCACATCTTATAACAATACATTCTCATCAAATGTGTTAGATGTAGGTCACGGTGGAGGTTGTTAGCCACACTTGTTTTACAGATAGCTTTCCAGAAACATTAATATTAATAAGGCCCCATAAAATGAATAGAAAAGACTGCTCTTTCAATAGAAAGGTTTCTCTTTCGGCTCAATGGTAAATGTCTTGTGATATTGGGTTTTTAATGTTACAGAGTGATTGACATCCATTTGCCCCAAGACAGATTATCACAGGTGCTCAGAAATTTTAATACTGTACATATGAAAACACACATGCTCAAACCAACACAAGGGATAGGCTTTTAAAGACTTTCAAAGCACACACACACACACAAACACACACACACACACACACACATAAAGGGGATACGCTTTAAAATATAAAAATATAAAAATATGCAGAATACGGTGTTATAAAATCCATTACGCCATGTTATTTAAGGGGTCCAAAATCTCATTCATAGCTGGTGTTGACGCTTGTTTTGTAACACACATTCACAAACATGAGACCTACATTTATTTTATTACAGTCAGAATTTCAAATGACACAAATGATCTGTACAGAAATTCTAGCTGTACTATTAATTACATTCTAGAGTTCTTTAAAGAATTGATGCCTCTTTTAATGATTATTTCCTTCCTTACCGGCCATTTCATTATTTCTGTTTCATTCTTTTGTCTGTACATTAGTCCTTTCCTCTTTACTGTACCTTTTTTCAATGTATATTTTTTTCATTAGACCCTCTCTATGTCTGTGTCAATGTCCTTGCCCTCCTTCTCTGTAGATGTAACAAGAGTAGTCTCAAATAACGTGTTTGCTTCATTTACGAGGGCCTATCTGGATATATGTTATACCAAAACAACATACAGCAGCTCAATTCAGGTGACTAGGGGCAGTAATTGAGATATGGTTAGAAAACAAGGCAATGTGACGCATGATGCTCAATACTGTAATTATGATGGCTTTCTGCACGGGACTTTAATTACTTCATTTCACAGTCTGGATCAAAGGACTAATAAACTATAGTGTCAATCTCAAACATGTTTAAGGACTGTATGCAGAAGCTCTGATTGCATTATGGAATAGCTGGGGCTGTTTGGGGACATGGCACGCTGACTCTACTGCTCATGAAGTTTAAGGACTTACGAAGGAAAGTCATCTTGGTGAAGAGGTTTACATTGAAAATGATTTGAGTAAAATTGCTCAAATTTTGTTGTTGCTAGTAAATGATGCATATCCCCTATAGAAGTAATATGAATGTTTAACTGCATGACATCATTATTTAGTGACTTGAGTTAAAAAAGAAGTGATGGAATTGCTGAGATTATTTTGGTGTACAGTATGACACTCAGTTCACACAATTCACACAGGGGAAAGGAAATAATTGTGACAAGATTTCATTTGACATTATTGTCCTATGGTATAGGGATGAGCATCACACATTATTGACAATGAAAATCAAGAAGGTATTGCTTTGCATGACACAAAGCAGGGAAGAGGGATTGTAAGCCTGTCTCAGTGATTGTAATTGCATGTTAGGATAAAGCACAGAGAGAAACAGAGGGCGAGACAAATCCTGTGATGTTTCCTGATGCTAGACCTTTCGTTCCCTATCAATGAGGGTGGCATGAGTATGTGATTAACTTCTTCAGAGAGCAACGACCAAGAGGAAAACAATAATTCACTATTTGTCAAGAGGCAGGAGGTGTTTCTATCGCATTGGCACGGCAACCCCAGAGTCTGTGAGTGATTGTGAGCTTTCTCCAGGAAGTTTGTTTGTGCATAATGGGCTATATGTGGCTGAATGGAAAGAGTTGCCATGAATTATGATGCAGCGTCTGTCTGTCTTTTTGAGCATTGGGAAGCTGTTGATTCCTCCTTTCAGACATGATCCGTTTTCCTCTGTTTTTAGCTCCCTATCTCTTTCTGTATAGGGAATAAGGGTCGGTATCCTCTCAATTTGGGTCAATACTAATTCTTACTCAACACTTTTTCTTATCTTGTCTTTCCCTTTACCTCTCTTCCTCACTACCTTATGTAGTCCTTGTCCGAATGTCTCCTTTCATCGATTTATCTCGCAAACAGATCAAAGATTAGTGACAACAGATTGAAAAAGACTTGTAATTAGAGTACTACTACAGATTTCAATGCACATAGAAAAACCCTCCTTCATTAAAGTACTTTAGGTCCATCAGTATGTAGTTATTTATCATATACACAATACTAGTATGCTGGTCTTCACTCTGCAAAGGGTTCAAGTCTTCTTCAGCAGCTCAGTGTCCTGATCTCCTTCTATGGCAGACCAGCCCAGATGGCATCATAGCTAAGGGAGAGTAACACATGGTGCTTCACAATAGCCCCCCTGAAACGTCAGCCTGGGCCCTGATATATGGAGGTGTCAACTGTACTCCTGCACTCCCCTACTAAAAAACACACAGACAGATTTAATTATTCATGAAGAGTTTTTGTATCTCTGCTGTTGCTGGTAGCAAGTTGGGGGGCTGGAAGCCGTTCTTTAACTGTCTCTATTGCACCAGAAACTTTATCAGCAGAGTGCAGGGCACACTGTTGGGGCCCCCAGTGATAGTATCAGAGGGGCGTTAACGGCTGTGTTCAGCTTTAATGAAGAGCAGATTAGGACATTAGGATGCGCACCCTTCCCTCACTGAGTCGTAATAGACACGATAAGGCTTTTTCTGCTGATATCACACAAACATAGATCATTTCCAAGGGGGTATTTTTGCCAGGCAGTTTTTTTTTTCAATTCCATTTATTATAGAAGTGTTTTTTATTTGGCTGGCTTCACACGCAAGCGCTCATGCAAGCGCTCAAAGAAAAACTCCTGTAACATCAGGGGAAATGTAGGATGTTCACCTTTTGAACCCCCAGATATCTCAACTTAGGATCAAGGCCCTCTTTGTCACCTAATCAACTAAGTGGCCCCTTCACATGGAGTACACACTTGAAACGCATTTCATTAGAGCCATATAGAGAACCAACGCTCCTTTCACCAAACATTCCGGAAAACTTCCCAGTCTATACTCCAACCATTTGTTACATTCGATATTGTGCAATCAATGTTTTACCAACTACTTACAATTTGTTCCTTGCTTGCACAGAGAGATGGTTTATTCTAAACGTTTTCATTAGGTCAAATATAATGGTTTTATTCCACCATCATCACTATGGAGTAAAACCTAATAAATAATCTTGTGATCTAATTAAACTTTTAATGTTTTAAACCTGAACAAAATTACTGTCTCGTTTTTAGCCCTGGTGTCCAAATAATGCCTATATTGAGGTTTCACCCACTAGGCACACGTTATAATCAATGTTGTCAATGTAATGCAGCTCAGGCATACTGTGGTCCCAGTGGCTCTAATAGCCAAGTAAGTTCAGATCCATTCTGAAGTCATTTTCTCTCCTCTTCTCCTTCCAACTGCTTTCCAGGTGAAGTGTACGTAGAACATTCCGTTCTTAATAAATCAGTCAAAGGCTTTAAAATCATATGTCCACGCTTGAAAACACCTGTCTCTACTCCAAAGGCAATGATTCAGACTTTTTAAACAGTTCTCTGCTGTCAATAAAGCACGAATGTAAGCATCAGGAGTTTGCCAAACCACTAAAAGCGAGGAACAAGAATGAGGATAAAACTGGGACGTGATTGGATTTTTCAGAAACACAATGATCCAAACTTTACCTTCAATTCCTCAAATCAAAAACTGTAGATCACAGAATTAAGCATTTGCTAGGGCCTTCTTTATTTTCTGATCAAAATCATATTGATAACCTGTACGGTCAGCGTAAGAAATTAATCCAAACATGAAGACCATATCTTTTGAAAGATCTGGAAATATTCTGTATGAATCGTATTGTATTATCCTACCTCATCAAACAACTGTGTGCTTTTATCTTGGATAATGGAGGGGGGAAGGTTATTGAAAACCAGGGTGCCTCTTATTATAAGTTTGAAAAATGTGTCATGAGAAAAAAATAATTTTATAAAAAAAAAAAATGGAATGTTAATCGTTTCCATCGTATTGAGTACAAAATCAAGCTGACAAATGACAAAGACATTACTTTGAAGCCTTTTTCCTGATCTTCATTTTGTATATTCAACGCGAAGGTTAGAACTAAAAGTTGTCACTAAGATTACAACAGCCGATTTTATCTTAGCAGTGCTTCCAAAGCTGGAAAAAATAAGAGCTCCTCACGGATGATTTATTTGTATTTTGTGTGTCTTCTAACAAGATTGGTCAATTTCAAGAGTTGGTTAAAGGAAGACACATAGGTTAGGCGGTAGATACACACTCTCATCTGTGATTATGGCAGCCAACTGATATAAAGCCTATACCATGGAGGCATGGTGATATATGATCTGAAATTATGCAAATTAATTAGATTAGAACTCTCAGGGGCAAAGAATCGAATGGATTGGGCAAAAAACTGAAAAAAACGTACAACGTTACATGTAAAAAATTACAGAATTGTTGCTTAAAAACTAAACAAAAAAATTCTACCAATCAATAGGTATTTTAGTTATCTTCATCTTCTCAACTCTTCATTAAAAATGGCGATTTTTTGGGGGGGGCATTTACATGTAGATTACCCCTTTCTTTTGCACCATTCTGCAAAGACAAAAATCAGATCTTATAAGAAAAGGTCAGAGTGTTTGTGCGTGTGCATGTGTGTGTGCCTGTGCCTGTGTCTGTGTGTGTGTGTGTGTGTGTCCAAAGCTACACTTTATGAAGTGGATGAGTTTGATTTATGGAGACAGCGAACCAACGGATGCTCCTTGTCAAAGAGGCACACACACCCAGTTCGTACACATAACACAAGAGCACACACTCTTATGCACACACACACACACACACACACACACACACACACACACACACACACACACACACACACACACACACACACAGTCCCCCTCATTCTGTACTTCTTCTAGTTTACTGCAATGCACCAGGCTCTCAAATAATAAGAGAAGGTGAAAGGGATGGAAAGACAAAGAGCAAGCTGACAAACACTGGGAGTCTGCTCCTGAGGAAACCCTCTTTTCCCCCTCCTCTTCCTCTTTCCCTAGCTCTTCCATTGATCGGCTCCATCGATACATTTTTTAATACCCCGTCATCAATAGCCAGGGCCATCTGACAAATGCATTTTTCAAACGCTTGGCCGTCGATAGCCATTTAGTCTGCATCTTTGTCCCTTGAGTAAAGGCCTTGAATCAATCATGTGATGAAAATGAAAAATAAATCTGAATTAAGATGAACCTGGAGCTCTTCCCGATCAGTAAGGCTATATGAAATACCAATAATGTACAGCCACTTCTCTCAGCGGGAGTGTATTTAGTTGAGTCGGCAGAGACTAGCAATCTAAAGCCTTGTTAGGGCAGGGATACGTTGACATAGAGCATGCTTGATGTTTGGATTCTGTTTCTTTGTTGCAGGCAGAGTGACTTTGTCAGGAACAGACATGTTACATGTGGTACGTAATAAAGAGGCATCGGGATCCGCATCTGTTTCCACATCATTCAGAGGGCTATAGGCATCCACCGCTTAGCAAACACACCAACTGCAAGCATATCATATGCATGGGCAAATAGTGTGCCATCTCAATTACTGACGAGTGGTCTAATTGGATATTTCTTTGATCAGCAGCAGCATTTCTGTACTCAAAATTGTTGATTGTTACCAGCCACACTCAAATTTTACCGAGAACATTGGCCACCATTGCCACGGTTAATTCTTCTACTCCTTTTACATTACGTTGAGAGTGAGAAACAGGACATTGGACTCCTCCATCCCCTTCCGTCCTGCTAGGACAATTAGAAGTAGAGTCAACTACTGGCTGGGTCCAAGGCCTTGCTTCCTCTAATAGAGCGACAGGCTATGGCCTGCATGTACCCCGGGGTCCAATCCTCCTCCCGCTTAATTATGACATTATTCCAGGCTGCCGCATGGACCAGGACTAGGCCTGATCTCTCTGACCCTAGGACTGTCGGTTGGTTGATCAATAATGAGACTGGGTTGGCCTTGGTCCAAATGAAGTGAAGACCGTATCCAACCCATCTTCTCTCTGACCCTGCCTGCTCTTACCTAATGAATTGAATAAGCAAGCAACAGCAGAGGGTTTTTATGTGTGCTAATCATGCATATGAAGAATGGCTGGAATAGCTAGGTGTTGGAAGCCAGCAAAAATATCATGCTATTTATAATGGCATGCTATTTACATTTCTTAAGCATATGAATCAAACAGAATGTTGAGGGTTGAAGCTTTTTGGAGGCAAATAAAGGATGGGCATGAGGTTCACTTAAGTAAGTAAGTGGACTTTCAACTCCAATATGCTTCTTCGCTGACAAAACAGAGAAGAGACAACATTGTTACCAGCCACAACGATGCCGGTAAGCCAAGAGCAAAAGATAATTAAAACACCTGGCTGGAAAAAATACAAGTTATTCTGCTGGCGCAACACTTGAAAACAACGCTGCAAGTTGCTTGCGCCCATAGAGCAGGCACGCGCAATTGATAGCTGCAACTGGTTCAAATTTTATTCACAAAGCGAGCTCAAAGCTCAGAACCAGATTCCTTACTGGGGATTAATTCGCAGCAGTCTTCCTATCATTCTCTTTTAGATTAGCCAGCTTTGAGTCCAGTGTTAGGACTATTGTAGAGGGACTAGGAAGATGTGCAAAAAAGATGTATAATAGGCTACAATGGTTAATAATAGGTCATTTACTGTTGCACACCTTAAAAATGATGGAGGGGGCTCTTGACTGGGAGGTCAAAGTTGACAGGACCGGTCCTGCTCTCATGTCTTTGATAGTTCCAACGCTGCTGAAGCAGGTCCTGTTGGTGGCATAAATTAAATAGACACTGCACGGCCAAGAGCAAAAAGTAATTAAAACATCTGTTCGTAAGAATATATAATCTAAACCAAGCGCTAAACTTGAAAATGACATTGCATGTGCATAGCAGCCACACACTTAATAGCTGCATTTGACCAGCTGTGACCTGTCACCTGCACTATTGGATTTAGTTACTGTTCGGCTATTTGACGAATGACACACGGATACGGTTAAGGTTTCCTGAACATCTAGGCGTGCTGCTTGGCCAATATCAGTCTAATTGCTTCCGGATTGGCCTTGTTTTAAAACTCAGATTTGACTGAATACGAAAATATAAAACATTCCTATGATTTTTTTTTTTTTTATTATTTCTCAGATACTCCGGTGGTTTGCATATTTCTTATTGCTAGCAAGACAAAATCAAAATAAACACCCCGACTATCTATGTGCCTTGCTCTTAAGTGTATGCAGTGGAATTGTGAGGAATATCAAGGCCGGCGGTAGGGAGGGGCAAGGGTGGGCACAGGCCACCCAAACGTGCGTCTTGCCCATTGAATCAAAAGTAAAGAAAAACTAAATTTTTCAGACAGAGCAAAACTAGCACGGAGAAATACCAGTGCCTTTTCTAACTTCTGATTGAGTGGGCAGCCTACAACGTATATCCAAAGTTGCCCACTGACCACCCCCACTAAGATAGGATGAGATTGATATAAATGCTATCTTGGTTTGGTTAGAGTTTTTGATATCTATATGCCGGCAAATTACGGCACACCCAGTTTTCTCGTAACTTCAGCTTGTTTGCCCTATGTAAAGACATGGTATAATTCTAAAACAGTTCAATGAAACAGTGAAACAGCATGGATGGTTAAAAAAACTAGGGTTTAGCCTTTAGTTTCATGTATTACATGAACCAAACCCAGCTCCCTCCACCTGTATCCAAGTCCCCCTCTGCAATCCTTTCATTCTCTCAATTCAAAGCTCAGTTTCCTGCAGCCCTTCTCAGCTGCTCCCCCAGTATTTCTATACTACCTTTAGTCCATTGATTAGCTGGTTTCCAATTTTTTATGAATCCTGACAGAATATTCTTGACTCTATTGCCCTTTTTTCAAAAAAAGGTGAAACGACATTCCCTGCCGTGTATTAATGATCATAAAAGGGACATTACTAAAAGACAATGCAGAAAAGCGGAATGCAAGTGCAAAGCGGATAAGCTTGTGGTTTCAAGTAACATTCTTAAAGGGTGGGTGTCCACATCTCAGAGGGCTGTCAACGATGACAGGATTGTGTATCTATGTATCTAACTTAATCTCCACCCAGTGTCACAATCCCAGGGTCCTTTTCCAAACTATTGATCGATTGGCCAGTGATCAATCCCCCTTCCTGTCAGCTACTCGAAGCCTCCAATGTTAAATGTGATGAGTTTCTCAATCATTATGTTGACAAAATTGAGTTGATTAGGCAGCAGATCTCCCCTGATTCCAGAAACCTGTACCTCCTCTGTTCCCCCTGTCTGGCAAACCCATTTGAATGCATTTCTTTGTTGACATTAACAGAAACCGTACTCCATATGAAATCCTCAGCATGCCCCTTTGATATTATCCCTACTAGGTTCCTGAAAGAGATACTTTGAGACAGTCGGTCCTGACATTCTAGTAATTCTCAATAGCTCACTGTCTACAGGTTTGTTTTCCTCAAGCAAGCGATTGTCCAACCATTGCTTAAGAGACCTAACCTTGATCCCCTTGTTTTTTTTATCATTTTAGACCAATTTCCAAGCTACCCTTATAATCAATTATCTCCTCACAATGAATATATTTTATGAGTAATACGAACATTTTTGAGGAATTCTAATCAGGCTTCTGAGCGACTCACCGTATCGAAACAGCTCTGATCACGGTCGTAAATGATCTACTGCTCAGTGTTGATTCTGGTAACTGTTCAATGTTAATCTTACTTGATCTGAGCTCTGCTTTTGAGACGGTTGATCATTCTATTTTAACTCATTGTCTTGTTAAATTAGTTGGCATCAGGGGTTCTGCTCTCGATTGGTTTAGATCCTATTTTATTGGTAGAAGCTTTTCTGTTGTGATTAGCAATGCCTCTTCCTCCCTGGCTCCCTCTTGTGATGTTTCAGGCATCGATTTTGGGTCCCTTAGTGTTCTCGATATACAGGTACAGTATATGCTTCCATTGGGTAAAATTAATCGGAATCATGGTGTCTAGTTCCAGAGCTATGCAGACGAGACACAACTGTTACACTTAAGCATGGGGAGGCAGCTAGCTTGGACCGTGTTATGTCAGGCCTCAATGATATAAAGTGCTGGATGTCACAGAACTTCCCATTCTCATCACTCCCATTCTTGCCTCTCCTCACTGGATGCCTATGGTTTAGAGATGTTAAGATTTTACAGATAACTTTTAAAGGTCTGCATGGTCTAGCCCTGGGTTACATCTCAGACCTTTTAATCCCTTATAAGCCTGTTGTCGTTGTCTGAGATCCTCTAGCAGGGGCCTTCTGGTTGTTCCTCATTCTCACTTTATCTCCAAACGTGGATGTGCTTTTGCTGTTAGGGGCCCTCAGTTGTGGAACTCTGAGAATCTCAGACAAGCGAAAATTGTATCAACTTTTAAATCTCTACATTAAACTTTATGTAGGTTCTGTGTAGCGTAGTTGCATTGTTTTTGGTGTGTCTTTTGTATATTATATTTTATTCTGTTCTGTGAAGTGCTTTGTAACTTTGTTTTGAAAAGCGCTATACAAATATGTATTATTATTATTACATTGGTATTAATATTATACAACTGTGAACTTCTAGACATTACCAAATGCAACATTTAAGTTTTTTCCATGAAATAATCATAGAAAATACAAAAACATGTTTTACTTGCTTTCTTTGTAATTTTTAACTTTTGAGAAAAAAAAAATCATTGAAGCAATTACACATATCAGCAGTTGCTGATTTTGAAAACACTTTCATAATAGCCATTATTATCTATTTGATATCCAACTTACTGAACTAAAAAATGATCAATAGCAGGGAACATACACAGCAAGATACCCCCCCCCCCCCCTTACTTTCCCCAGATTCCCTTGTGATGTCACTCAAAGGTCCATAATGGACTTATAATGAACTTCAAATCCCATGCGTGTGCATTTGCACCGCATTAACACTCTATGACCCCTAACCTCTCAATGGAAAATGTAGAGCTCTCCTGTCCAAAGAGCCGCTAACATAGCCAAATGGACAATTAACTCACTGCAGACCAACTCATTTTTAGGATAGTGCCTCTTCAACAGAAGGAAATGATCAAGTAGAAAATCTGAAAGGTGTGTGTGTGTGCGTGCGTGCATGTGTTTGTGTGTTTACTGGGTTCTTGATTTTTCTATATAACTAGAAAGAATGAACGAGAGGAGGAGAGGCAGAGCAAGAAGAGGAGCAGAAGGCCTCAGCTAATTACCTGATGATGGAATTTCTGTGTCTGTTGATTATTAAGTAGCGGCTAAGTGTTATTGATGTTGGGGTGGAGGGTAGGGATATGTCTGTGAGTCCTGTGGTATTAGTCCAAGTGTTCGAACATAGCATGTATTATTCAACAGGCACCTGACAGGAAGCGTAACAGGGCCTGCCAACGCTCCCTAGGTACTGAAGCCTTAGAAAAGTCATAACCCCCTCAACTACCCTCAACTATCCTGCGCAACCTGGAAGTGGAACAATTGTGCCAGAGAAGCATCAAACTTTAACTAACAAAATATGCCGGGCTACCAGATAAGTACTGGTTATGTCCAACCGTACTGGATCAGCTATGACAGAAAACCTCCTCTGAATGTTCTAGACATTTAAATGTTACACTGAGCATACCTCCAAGCCTCTATGAGGCAAGTGCCATTATCCACTGAATAATGAGACTCACTCTTGCTAAACAAAAGGGTATCGAGAGACAATTGCATAACTGATGGACAAAAATAAGCGTTGAACAAACTAACATACACTTGCCAGACGTTAGCTTGACTTCACCATGTGTATAACAAAGAGATATCTTCCAAATGAATGCAGGGAAGCGGGGTCTACATTACAAAAAGCACGTCTTATCCATTCATCATGACCCGCCCTCTGCTATTGGAAGGCCACTCTTATATAATGTATCTTTGTTTTCACTGATTGCAATTATCTTGGGGATAAATGGCCAGGGTCGATACTGTACAGCAATTAACATTTAATATCCTTCCACAGCCACTTAGTCCATTAATGGCTGATTGATTATGCAAGGCTGGGGAGCCTGAGGCTAGAGTGGCACCAATCTATTGGGCCTGTCTGTCAAGGAAAGGGGGGCCGGCCCACTGCACAATCTCTGACTCAAGCTAATACTCTATCGATACTATGGACTTTAGATTTTACTCACTGCTCTTTCATCTGCCCAACTCCCAGTCTCGTTTTGGCCATATAATTCTCTATACTTTCTTTTGCTTGCTATATTCAAACTCTTTGTGTCTCTCTCTCTTTCTCTCCCTCTGTCTCCTCTCTTTTCTTATATTCTCGGCTGCTGGTTTTATCTGACTTTCACTCTTCTAGCATTGGATTCTTTCTTCCTCCTCCCTCCCCTCTTAATCTAATCAGTAGTGATGTATTTTCAGAAAGAAGGCACTGCTTTCCATTTCAATCCAATTCAGGCCTCGGATGAACCTACAATGCAATAGTTTCCCCCAAATTCAGCCAGTCTGATTCCGATTAAGGCCTATAGACCACAAATTACTGATAAACACTCCGCCCTCCACTCCTCTCTGCCACGCTGGGTTTGCTACCAGACTATTGTTATGAATGAGGACAGTTAGCTCTCTAGAATCAGCAAAAGTTTAGACAGGCAAGAATATAGGGATGGGGCGGGGGTGGGGTGTTATACTGCAATTAGAAGTCCTGTCAGGTAGATCAGGTATTGGCAGTCAAGGAACGCAACAGTGGAATATCTGCCGCAGCACCAGCTCTCCAACCTAAAGTACAAGGCTGTTGATCACGGAGAGTGTAGGGCAGGGTGTGGGTAGAGGGAGGTGAAGGGAGATTGGGAAGATTTCGCTTAATAAACACTTTGTTTTTCTGCTGACGAGCAGAGGGCTAGAGATGTACGTTCAGGTAAATCAATATGCTATTTTGTTCTAGGCACTTTCAGCTCCGCTAAGCCAATCCCGGTGGGGAGTACCGAGCAATGTATGAAAAGACGACTTGGGGTGTCTGAAGGAGGCATCATGAGAGGGATGACATGGAGTTCAGTACAGATTAGAGGAACAAAAATAAATAATAAACAACAGGTGGAAGAGTATAACGTTGAGAGTGAATAATTAATGACTGGTCCAATTCTGGAGGAAAAATATATGTTATGATGGGAGAGAGGGATTTGGAATGGTTGAGGGTCATGACAGTAAGTAGAGAAGGAGGGAGACCCCAAGGACAGGAAATCCTCTCAGTCTCTGTAGAATCATGGGCTCAAGATGCAGACTACACACTGCTATCACTCCCATTGTCAGCCAACACAAGTATTTTTCTCCTTGTATCTGAAAAATCCCTATTTCTCCACTCCACTATCCTTATCTGTTTTAGAGTACCTCCATTTAAGGAGGGGGTAGTGGGGGTGAACGATATAATAGCATAGCAATTTTGTATCCTATCAATGAAAGATGAAGGGGACATGGAAGATAATGATAGGTTTCAATGACAACTAAAGATTTCCATTGCTATTAACGTATTGTTAGGCGTAGGAAGTTGATGTCAGTCAAAAAACTAAATCGCAGTGTAAATCTCTCTGTCTTTCCCAACTTGCAGGCATCCCTATAACTGATTTATTACTCCGTATCCAGCTTAACCAATAATTACACAGTTCCTGATTACATCCCCTACTCTGGCCAATTAGCAATTAAATTACACCCCAAACGGTCAATCATTTCGGGGGTCATGAACAGGAAATTGCAGTCTTATCGGAGCACCACTACAATTCTTAGAAAATGGAGACAAAGATATCAGGTTCATGGCAACTTTATACAAGATGAGGTGAATCTATGCTTTTCATAGAATACTGTAGTTTTAAAGTGAAGTGGCTCCCGGTTCTTCTTGACATACTTTCCTCTGGAACTAAAAACATTTTGCATAAGTAAGGCCAAACAGAACTACCAACGGTCTCTTTCTCAGATTATGTGAATAACATCCAAAGCTGGAATATGCTGGGATAGAAACATTTGAAATGTGAAAAATGGTTAACGTAAATCGGGCATGTCAAAATGGCCTCTTTGGGCAAACAATACAAGTCTTGGAAAATTACATTTAAACCATTCAAATATTTAGCTTTTATTCCAAACAAATGAATCAACTAGCCAAAGTTTTATCAGACTTTTATTATTCCTTGCAGCGTGAACCACCTTTAATTTTTTTGTCATTATTTCCCGTAAGCTTTACACCAAAGGTGCTTTGAAGAAAATGTTGATTATAAAAAAAAAACAACCAAGGCATATCTGCCAGGAAAAACAAGAAACAGTGCCAGAGGTGAGAAGATAAGATGCAAAAAATAAATGAAAGTGTGAAGGTATTAATGTTCCTGAGTCCGGCGGTATATATGCATTATTAACCTGCTACACAGGCAAATGCTGGAGGCCTCCTCAATTCCTTACAGAAAATAGTAATGGATGCGATGTTCCCTCCAATCAAATTTGCCCTGGAGTAAGGAGTTTTTATACAGTCCAATGCAGTAATCTTTCCCATTTCCTTTGTTGGATTGGTGAGATGATTTGGGCATGGATGTTGTGTGAGGGAAAGTCACAGGGTGACTAAAGTCATGGCCTGTGGACAATACAATTCAGCACCTGGTCACCCATTTAAGTCTCTTTTGTTGGTTTGTCACATTTTTGCTCTTATATTTCTCTTTTCTTATGTCTGTTGTATGATTTGTCTTACAGGACACTGGACATTTTTGAATGAAATTTTGGACAGTTTTAATGAAAGTGTAGGATTGCAGTGTAGTGTTGCATTTTGTATTTCAACAGATGTGAAATAGAGGCTTAACCTGTCCTCATTTTCTATTATTCTTCAATGCATCTCCCACTCAACGCAAAGCGTTTGAAATGCTGGGTAATTATGCATAGCTGTGTGAAGTACCTGTCCTGGTGTCCTCTCAGTGTGCTGTAAAAGGTTTTAAAAACAGGGCCAAATATTGTGACACTGTTTATACGCTTACAAAACTTATGCAAATAAGTGTGTGTGTTCAATTAGTTTGTAAGGCGTTATATGTGCCTTTCTCTACAAAGCAGCCTATTTGATTTCCATTTTTTTAAATAACATATTATTGTGTTAAAGCTTGAACAATTAGAATCAAATTCTCAGGCAAAGCTTGCCCAACAGACTGTTGCGGATGTTCTTTTGCCGTGTGTTCTTCAGCCCAAACTATCTATTTACCTACTTATTATTGACAGGCCTCCAACCAGTAGACTGCCGAGTAATGTTTTGCATTAAAGTCCCAAGCAACAACATTTGGAGAAAAAAAAAATATTGGTACGCAGGCATTACAAATAATTAGCAAGCTTTAGAGATGCATAACAGCAGGGTAAAAGGGATTTAGGGATGCAAATAGTCAATGGAAAAATGTGCAAGATATGTTACTTAATAAAAAATGGCGATATACCTGTAAAGTTGTTTTGAAGAGTTACTTAACCGTCATTCAAGTATACGAAATACATATCTTTCGTTTATCTGCAGTACTAGTCCATGTCAAATTATTGCATGGCACCTGGCAAGAATGACAAAAGAAATGCACAGGCCCTGCTCTGATTTAATTTGTACAGAGCATACCAAACTCTTTGGGACCAGTTAAAATACCTCAGTGATAGCTATTGAATCCAGGCCAATCCTCATGTTGAGCAAGGGGAGAAGGGCTGGGGCTTAATCTTGTCAAATGCTGCACAAAGCAATCAGAGGGCCTAATCTTAGATGGCTGTGGATTATAATCAAATAGAGGCTCATCACAAATGAGGTTCTGGCTATCATCTTGCTAAATTCTGTGGCACAACCATGGACAACAAGATGGGAGGGGTGGCATTTGAAGTAAAAAAAATAAAAAAATAAATAAACACTGGCACTAGACAGTGCAAGCAAGGTTGTGTCATGTATTTGTCAGATGGCTTTTAGCCTAAAGGGGGGAGCCAGACATGTTGAACATGTTAAATATGTTATTTTCTCACAAATGTGTTTCAAGAGATTATATCCATACAAAAACCAATGTAGACAAAGTGAGATTGTAATATATGACTATATTTGTACATATTTTGTTTAAAAGTTATCATATATCAATACCAGAAGCAGTACTTTTCCAGTCAAGTAAAAACTTTTTTTTTGACATATACAGTGGGGCCAAAAAGTATTTAGTCAGCCACTGATTGTGCAAGTTCTCCTACTTAGAAAGATGAGAGAGGTCTGTAATTTTCATCATAGGTACACTTCAACTATGAGAGACAAAAATGAGAAAAAAATCCAGGATATCACATTGTAGGATTTTTTAAGAATTTATTTGTAAATTATGGTGGAAAATAAGTATTTGGTCACCCACAAACAAGCAAGATTTCTGGCTCTCACAGACCTGTAACTTCTTCTTTAAGAAGCTCTTCTGTCCTCCACTCGTTACCTGTATTAATGGAACCTGTTTGACCTCGTCATCTGTATAAAAGACACCTGTTCACAGCCTCAAACAGTCAGACTCCAAACTCAACCATGGCCAAGACCAAAGAGCTGTCGAAGGAAACCAGGAAGAAAATTGTAGACCTGCACCAGGCTGGGAAGAGTGAATCTGCAATAGGCAAGCAGGTTGGTGTGAATAGATCAACTGTGGGAGCAATTGTAAGAAAATGGAAGACGTACAAGACCATTGATAATCTCCCTCGATCTGGGCAAGATCTCATCCCGTGGGGTCAAAATGATCATGAGAACGGTGAGCAAAAATCCCAGAACTACACGGAGGGACCTGATGAATGACCTGCAGAGAGCTGGGACCAAAGTAACAAAGGCTACCATCAGTAACACACTACGCCGAGAGGGACTCAAATCCTGCAGTGCCAGGCGTGTCCCCCTGCTTAAGCCAGTACATGTCCAGGCCCGTCTGAAGTTTGCCGGAGAGCATATGGATGATCCAGAAGAGGATTGGGAGAATATCATGTGGTCAGATGAAACCAAAATAGAACTTTTTGGTAAAAACTCAACTCGTCGTGTTTGGAGGAAGAAGAATGCTGAGTTGCATCCCAAGAACACCATACCTACTGTGAAGCATGGGGGTGGAAACATCATGCTTTGGGGCTGTTTTACTGCAAAGGGGACAGGACGACTGATCCGTGTTAAGGGAAGAATGAACGGGGCCATGTATCGTGAGATTTTAAGCCAAAACCTCCTTCCATCAGTGAGAGCATTGAAGATGGAACGTGGCTGGGTCTTCCAGCATGACAATGATCCCAAACACACCGCTCGGGCAACGAAGGAGTGGCTCCGTAAAAAGGTCCTTTCAAGGTCCTGGAGTGGCCTAGCTAGTCTCCAGACCTCAACCCCATAGAAAATTTGTGGAGGGAGTTGAAAGTCTGTGTTGCCCAGCGACAGCCCCAAAACATGACTGCTCTAGAGGAGATCTGCATGGAGGAATGGGCCAAAATACCAGCTACAGTGTGTGCAAACCTGGTGAAGACTTACAGGAAACGCTTGACCTCTCTCATTGCCAACAAAGGTTATGTTACAAAGTATTGAGTTGAACTTTTGTTATTGACCAAATACTTATTTTCCACCATAATTTACAAATAAATTCTTTTAAAATCCTACAATGTGATTTCCTGGATTTTTTTTCTCATTTTTGTCTCTCATAGTTGAAGTGTACCTATGATGAAAATTACAGACCTCTCTCATCTTTCTAAGTAGGAGAACTTGCACAATCAGTGGCTGACTAAATACTTTTTGGCCCCACTGTATATCTTTAAATTTTAGGCACTGTAATGTTAGTAATTAAAGTAGATATGGGTATTGGAGAAAAAAATGGTAAATGAATCCTATTCCGATGTGTATTTGTGCACACTCGTAGCCTACTTCATGCCACCCCTGCCACTTGGACCACCCCAGTCAAAAAGGTCTGGACATGCCACTGAGCGAGTCAGGGAGTGTTTCAGGAAGGAGATTGACAGAAATTGATTTTTGTGTGTTTACAAAAATGGGCGTTTTAAAGCGTGACGCAATCAGATATCTTGGTTAGCTGGCGGACATTTTGTAATGCAAAGGTTAGCCTATTTGTTTCAGGAAACTGTAGCACAAATACAAATGCCAAATGCCTCATCCAACATTACAAAACAATTGTACAATTGCAGATGTGGAAGCAGAAATTGCAAGTGGTTTAAAAAGAAATAGCTACCCCTACTCAAAAATGTGCTTGCTAAACATTCAAATATGGTAAGAAATATGACACACAAAGCAGGACCAACTTATAAAGAAGTATCCAGAAGAATACACACACACAACCCTTTAACAACCTTCCCAAATATGATTCAAAATCTGTACAAAGGACAATGCAAACAACTACTGACTCAGGACTGCATCCTGCTAGCCGCAATCACATTCACATTTTATCGTGGAAATGCATGTTCAGTGATATTTATTACTAGCCTGGTTTTTCCACCCTTAATACGGCCACAGTTTCAAAAGCGGAATAATTCGATTTTGCGGGGGGTCAGCAAACAAAAATCAGCAAAAAGACCTTGCTTTAGTTGTTCATTCGCAAGACGCTGCACAGCCCATTTTTTCTAGCTCGGCAAACAAGGCAATAGCAAACATCGGCGAACATCCAATTTATTGGTCCAAATATATGGTGGGAGGTAGCCTAGTGGCTATGATGAGAGGTTTGGATGGCTGTGTGTGGTTTCCGGGTACAGCATTTAACATTAGAACCGCCAGGGTTTGCTGTATACCTAAAACCGACAAACGGGTAATATTTACCCGCGCGCCTGGCTACTGCATTTCTAGTACAAAAACATATGTACTTTGTTATTGTATTAAGGCATTATCTTCACTAATGAATATCTCAAGTCATAACACGAGTTCCTTTAATCATCACTTGTGTTTTGGTCCTCTTATTTTATAATTTAAGTATCTTCAAGAACACAAATCGCTGTGCATTTTCGTCACGGCCCGTCAGTATAATTGTTATGTCGGGATAAAGTGTTATTTATGAGTGATGATTATGCTTCAGTTAAAGTAGTGTTTTACTACTCTACCTGGCATAAAAAGGTCATGACTGAACAATATGCTCGTTTTAGCCTGGTGTTAAAAAGGTTCAGTTCTGATTGAAGGATAAAAAATGGTAATGCAAAAATGATCTGATGGGATGAACAATTGATTCCTTGTAAAGGAACCAATTAAAGGAAAAGTTTAAGAATAACTTTACATTGTTCTAAAAACAAAACCATACCACACTGCTCATAATTGTTAACTACGTACAACTCTAAACCAGAATTGAGAAAACTTGACTGTTATTGCTGCCAATCTGTACCCCTCTAAAACACACACAAACACACACACACACACACACACACACAAACCCCATTTCAACCCCTAGAAGTACCGAACTCCCAAACAAAGGGGGAAATAATTTCCAATACATATTAATGAGTGAAGCTGAATCGATGCCCTTGAAACTTCATGGAAGCCGGTGCCAACGAGGCAGCGATGCTGCGATAGGAGAAAGAGAGAGCAGCTAGTTCGGCTCCACAGTAAAAGGCCTCATCTATCATGTTGGAGCCACGGACGGGGATGTGAGAGTGGCCTCACAAGTCTGTTTCATTGACCCTGACTGGCTGTGAGAAACGTTGCAGAGCCAGGATAGGGGGTCAATTGCTACATTATCTGTCATTGGCCTAGCAGTTGGCCTTATCTTCATTGGCCTTGGCCTGGCTTTGACTTGGTGGTTTCTGTTTAACCTGTTCATAATCTTTCGTTGTCTCTGCCTGTGTTGTCTTGTTTTCCATTGATTGATTGTTTCAGTTCCCTGTGTTTTGAAGTCATGCCATGAGCTCGTTTTATTGTCTGGCCATTGTTGGATGTTGCCTGTTCATTAATAAATGTCTTCTAACCCCCAAAAAGTATTGTTCCATTAGAATTTCCTACAAACAGCATTTTGTACTTGCCTTCCAAGCATGTGTACTGTGATAGAATCATGGAAATTCTATATTTGGCATGCTACAATTAGTGTTTCATGATAATGAAATCATAGTAGAAATAGAGTGCTGACCTTAGACATATACAGTTGTGGTCAAAAGTCTTCAGAATGACACAATATTGGTTCTCACAAAGTTTGCTGCTTCAGTGTTTAGATCTTTTTGTCAGATGTTACTATGGTATACTGAAGTATAATTACAAGCATTTCATAAGTGTCAAAGGCTTTTATTTACAATTACATTAAGTTCATGCAAAGAGTAAATATTTGCAGTGCTGACCCTTCTTTTTCAAGACCTCTGCAATACGCCCTGGCATGCTGTCAATTAACTTCTGGGCCACATCCTGACTGACGGCAGCCCATTCTTGCATAATCAATGCTTGGAGTTTGTCCGAATTTGTGGGTTTTTGTTGTGGATTGACCACAAGTTCTCAATGGGATTAAGGTCTGGGGAGTTTCCTGGCCATTGACCCAAAATGTCGATGTTGTGTTCCCCGAGCCACTTAGTTATCATTTTTGCCTGGCAAGGTGCTCCATCATGCTGGAAAAGGCATTGTTCGTCACCAAACTGTTGTTGGATGGTTGGGAGAAGTTGCTCTCGGAGGATGTTTTGGTACCATTCTTTATTCATGGCTGCGTTCTTGGGCAAAATTGTGAGTGAGCCCACTCCCTTGGCTGAGATGCAACCCCACACATGAATGGTCTCAGGATACTTTACTGTTGGCATGACACAGGACTGATGGTCACGCTCACCTTTTCTTCTCCGGACAAGCTTTTTTCCGGATGCCCCAAACAATTGGAAAGGGGATTCATCAGAGAAAATGACTTCACCCCAGTCCTCAGCAGTCCAATCCCTGTACCTTTTGCAGAACATCTGTCTGTCCCTGATGTTTTTTCCTGGAGAGAAGTGGCTTCTTTGCTGCCCTTCTTGACACCAGGCCATCCTCCAAAAGTCTTTCCCTCACTGTGCGTGCAGATGCACTCACACCTGCCTGCTGCCATTCCTGAGCAAGCTCTGCACTGGTGGTGCTCCGATCCCGCAGCTGAATCAACTTTAGGAGACGATCCTGGCGCTTGCTGGACCTTCTTGGGCGCCCTGAAGCCTTCTTCAAAACCATTGAACCTCTCTCCTTCCAGTTCTTGATGATACAATAAATGGTTGATGTAGGTGCAATCTTACTAGCAGCAATATCCTTGCCTGTGAAACCATGGTTAACAGAGGTAGGACAATGACTTCAAGCACCACCCTCCTTTTAAAGCTTCCAGTCTGTTATTCTAACTCAATCAGCATGACAGAGTGATCTCCAGCCTTGTCCTCGTCAACACTCTCACCTGTGTTAACGAGACAATCACTGACATGATGTCAGCTGGTCCTTTTGTGGCAGGGCTGAAATGCAGTGGAAATGTTTTTTTCGGATTAAGTTCATTTTCATGGCAAAGAGGGACTTTGCAATTAATTGCAATTCAGCTGATCACTCTTCATAACATTCTGGAGTATATGCAAATTGCCATAATAAAAACTGAGACAGCAGACTTTATGAATATTAATATTTGTTTAATTCTCAAAACCTTTGGCCACAACTGTATACTGTATATTGACAATACATTTATTAACGTCTTGCTTTTATATATTCATTTTGACACGTGCAAAATACAGAAGATATAACGTGTAAATAACACAGCTTTGGAATTTCTTTTAGGAATATTTTGTCACTTTTGGGAGCCATGCTAACGATTACCTCAAGCTTACTATATCACTGGGCTACTTTTATGACGACCACGTAACTAACTCAATACTGGACGTACAGACATACAATTTATATCAATCATCTCGTCTGACTAGAGGTAATGTTGGGGCGTATTTTATGTCCGAAAACGTTTCCATATGTTTCACTGACAGGTTGAAGTTAAACAAAGTGAAACTGTGCTATTTCAGTTCAGTTTTTCAGTGCGTGTATGTTTGTGTAGACTCAATTGAAAATGGCAATAATAGTGTCTCCTTTATTAATTTACACTGTAAATGGATTATACATATAAACATTTTCATAAATTTCATGTTGGCTACTGGGCAAGGAGGTATCGGCAAGTACCAGCACCAGAACACTACCACAAATGATGAATAGAAGCAGAAGAACCAAATAGAAAACAACAGGGAGCTTGAAAAGTAAGCAGGCCCAACCACGCCAAACTTAATTGTAATTACAATTTAAAATGGATGAGTTTGTCTGACTCAAATGGGGCTGAGAGGAGAAAGAGAAATATGTTTGCGAGTTTTGATCACAACCTAACTTGAGTAAATCCCCTAACCCAAAAATTGTATAATTTAAATATTGTGAACCATAGGCTATGGATTATAATGTATACAATGGCATTTAATAAGGTAAAGCATGTTGTGTATTCATTTGCATTTTATATGATCTCTCTTTCTCAGGCAATGTCAATGATTGTGATATTGACATTTGCTATACTACTATAAATGACAAAAAACTATCTACAAAGCTGCTATTCATGCATACAGACTGAACAGAGAGAAGCACTTACGCATAAGCTCTACTGGGAAAATTTGCTTTGAATCAGGACCTAACGAATTATGATAACAGCCAACGACCTTCATCTATTTTAATTACGATACACCAAAGCGCCATGACGCCCAAAGTGCCACGTCCACTATGATTGGTAGATGCTAATAATATTTCACTTGTGACAAGGACCAAATTAGTCAATGTGTTACAAAATATTTATGTTTTTTAACCTTACAAAGCTAGTAAAAAAAGACATTATACCAATTAAAATGTTTAACTTGGCCCCTAAACAGCCTTGGGTGAAGAGTTGGGCTAATTACAGCTCTTCAGAGTAAGAGAGAGGAAGAAAGTGATGATAAAGAGTGAAAATATATATTGAGGTATAAAAATCATAAGCAACAGTGTTCCTGTAATTACAGTTCCTTGCAAAGTACCGTTCATGAAATAATGTGTACTTTAGTATAATTTATAAACTCATAAAATACAGATGAATATACTATGTACAGGTCAAATGGAGAGATGTGCAGATGGCAGATGGAGAGAATGTGCCATGAATTTTTTTTTTTTTTTTTTTTTACGTACTGAACGTATTATCTAAATCTAGATTCACTTTGAAACTCGCACTTTCAAATGCACACAAAGCACATTATAATATCGAAATATCGAAAGAGATGAGGACACGGCTGTCAAAATATTACAAAAAAAAGTGTTGGAGAAAGAGATAGGTGGAGTATTTAGGACTCTTAAATGCTAGAATTGCTACTACTACTTGATTTGGGAGGAAATAGAAAAGCTCTGCAGGTGCTTATCTCGGTCCAGGGCTTACTAAGTGGGCCCCTACTCACCTTCACCCTGGGAGACAACAAAGCCGGTCACAACTGCAACACTCAAAGCAACCACCAGAGGCTGGTCAAAACAGACAATCTAAAATGCAGTTCAGACCTTTGCAAAATATACACTCACTGGCCACAGTATTAGGTACACCTGTTCAACTGCTTGTTAATGCGAATATCTAATTAGCCAATCATGTGTAGCAACTCAATGCATTTGGGCATGTAGACATGGTCCAGACAATCTGCTGAAGTTCAAACCAAGCATCAGAATGGGGCAAAAAGGTGATTTAAGTGACTTTGAACATGGCATGGTTGTTGGTGCCAGACGGGCTGGTTTGAGTATTTCAGAAACCGTGGATGTACTGGTATTTTCATGCACAACCATCTCTAAGGTTTACAGAGAATGGTCTGAAAAAGAGAAAATATCCAGTGAGTAGCAGTTCTCGAGGGAAAAATGCATTGTATGGGCAGAGGTCAGAGGAAAGTGGCCAGAATGATTCGAGCTGATAGAAAGGCAACAATAACTCAAATAACCACTCGCTACAACAGAGGTTTGCAGAAGAGCATCTCTGAACGCACAACATGTCGAACCTTGAAGCAGATGGCCTACAGCAGCAGAAGACCACACCGGGGACCACTCCTGTCAGCTAGAAACAGCAAACGTCTGATGAGTCTGCAACATTCAGATGGTAGTGTCAGAATTTGGCGTAAACATTATGAAAGCATGGATCCATCCTGCCTTGAACGGTTCTGGTGGTGGTGGTGGAATGGTGTTGGGGACACTTGGCACACTTTGGGCCCCTTAGTACCAATTGAGCATAATTTAAACCCCACAACCAACCTGAGTATTGTGGCTGACCATGTCCATCCCTTTATGACCACAGTGTGCTCATCGTCTAATGACTCCTCCCAGCAGGATAACGCCCCATGTCACGAAGCTCAAATCATCTCAAACTGGTTTCTTGAATATGACAATGAGTCTACAGTACTCAAATGGCCTCCACAGTCACCAGATCGCAATCCACTACAGCACCTTCAGGATGTGGTGGAACAGGAGATTTGCATCATGGATGTGCAGCAGACAAATCTGCAGCAACTGTGTGATGCTATCATGTGAATATGGACCACAAAGAATGAAGGCAGTTCTGAAGGCCAAAGGGGGTCTAACCCGGTACTAGCAAGATGAACCTAACAAAGTGGCCGGTGAGTGTATGATAGAGGGATTTTTGAATATTTTCAAACAGTCAGGTGTGAAACTTGACAGACACTTAAAGTATATATCCCCTGATGTATTTAGTACAATACGATTCATTATTTTGTGAAGTAGGTAAAGTCATATTGCACAACCCTCTGCTTCCCTTGCAGATTGTGAAAAGAGACATTATTAGTAAGATCCAGATTGTAAGTTCAGAGAGAATAAAGAAAGGTAGAGTATTGTGCAAGCAGAGCTTGCTTTGGTTTTATTAAGACATTAAAAGTGATCTAGCAAATGGGTCCCTTTTACCCTATTTCTTAATTTTTCTTTCTGTTATTCTTGATGTGATACCTTTCTTCTGTCTTTCTCTGTCTCATACTATGTCAATGATCTATGTCTCTTACGAAAAAATGTACTTTAGAAACGAAATACATATCATCAGGTTCATCAAAGCAACAAAATGCCTTCACTCATGACTGAAAATGAGTGTGGGGGGGAATTCATATACTGGGGGGCTCAACAGATGGTGAAGTCTATATTTAGAACAGCAGATTGAATAATTTAACTACACCTGTCTGTCACTCCCATAGCACAGTCTACAGGTCACACATACTTGACAGGGACAAACTCAATTTACCTGGCAGGTTAGGACATGAAGCGAGTAATACAGATGTAACCAATGTAGATGTCAAATATTTTAGCCAGAGGCCTGCGCAAGTTCCCTCCTACTTATCAGGCCATTATTTTTTTCATTAACATCACAGACTTGACTTTCTCCTGTTTTCCGTCAAATGGCGCAATGTGAAAGTCGAAATGAATTCTTGTTGACACACATTGACCTATGTAGAAGTACTGTCACGGTTTCCAATTAAGTTTTAGTAATTTTTTCTGTTAGCCTTTGTGTTTCGAACATCTCCTGTAATTTCAGATCTTGCCTCTCAATTCAATCACCTCATTACATCCACCGGATTTTCCCTGCCCAGCTCCACACCTGCAGCTCATCATCTTATTAGCCCCTGTATATATACCAGCCCATTTCCCTTTGTTCTTTTCCAAATTGTCTTGTGTGTTTTGCCGAGCTCTCCAGCGTTTTTTGATTCCTGAGATTTCCTGACCTGCCTGTGACCTGCTTGCCTGTGACCTGCTTGCCTGTCTTTTGTTTCTTGATTACCTGCCTGCCCCTTGTCGGATTTGTTTGCTGTTGGACTGATTCCCTGGTTCTGCCTGTTATCGACAAAGTAAACTGATCTTTCCTCTAAAACCTGCCTCATTGTCGTGCTATTGGGTTCCCAGTCTGTCCAACTTGGAGAGTGATAAGTACACTTACTGAATTTTTTCAGTTTGAGTGCTCCTTGAAATTCAAATTATGAAATAATAATTGTATAGATACTTTTGTAAAGGTTGTAAACTTGGCTGATTCACACATATAAAACATCAAAATTGCTTTAATTTTTTGTGGAAGGATGGAGGACACTGCTCTATCACAGCCTTTATTTGTGAACGTGGTTTTACCTTTGTCTCATGTGTTTGTGGCACTGGCAATGTGGCCTTCATAGTATTATTTATAAATCTTCATATTCTACACTGTGGTTGCAGCTACAATTAAAGTATGAACATGAAATAAAATATAATCTGTTCCACAATACAAATGAAAACATAGGAGAGTAAAGCATAGATCCCAAACAAAACAATAGTTCCTAACCTGTACCTTTAACCACTATGCCACAAAGTCACACTGTGATGATTTGTGAATGTACCCTATACTAAGGGTCTGCAAGCCCGTCGTCCCGATAGGGCCCGAGGCTGGGTCAATTCAGGCCGGGCTCTTGACATGTACATTTTTTTAAAGATCAGGCTTGGGCTCATTTAAGTTCACTCTTTGAATTGTATGCGCAGAGCATACATTGGCCACTGTATGAAATAGGCTATCATTATATTGATTTGATTATAAATAGTTAATAGTAGCCTATACATAGCGTATGGACGTACGCGACACAACAGTAACAGTTGACCATGCAGTGCATCGGGTCGGGCTCGGGCTGAAAAACATCAGACATTGTCGGGCTCAGGCCGGGCTAGGGCTTCAACACCACGGGCTAGGGCCGGGCTTGGGCTGGAGTTTTTGGCCCTTGCAGGGCTCTACCCTATACCAGAGTTGTAACGAGTCACCAAAAATTGGGACTCGAGTTGAGTCGAGTCTTTCACGTGCAAGCTCATGTCGAGTTGAGTCACTATTGTTGTCCAAGTAGAGTCGAGTCAGCTGTCTGGCCCGAGTCGCTTCAAGTCACTAGCATTCTAGCACTTTTTGTGAGCTTTCCATGTTCCAGTCTTATAAAAAGTAGTTGATATTACTAGGTAGCTATATCGACCTAGTAAGCTAGCTGAAAACAAAGGCTATACGAATGAACAAATTATGTTCAGCGTTTATAAGAATCAAAATGTGTTAGGTAATTACCTTTCTTCTTAAACGTAATTGCCGTACATAGCTATCATGAGCAGAAAATGCGTTGGACCAGTCGTGTTTGGATGCTAACAAATGTAGGATGCTAACAAACATATGTAGCTAGATGGCCAGCTTTTTAATATAGCATCATTCATTTCCAAAAGACGTCTCCTCTTTCTCCAAGAAAATCATTCTGACGTAGGCCTATTTTGCAAAAGCTGACACTTGACTTACGTGAGAGCTGCAAATTCTACTGACTCCATTTCTTCTACGCCCCGAAAAAAAAAACGTTTCTCTAAACTTCTAAAATATCCCGCTTTACTCCCTCTCTTCAAGGTAGGGCACACCGAAGGTGTAGTTCCGGCTCTGAAAAATGAAGCCTATGCGAAAGTGCCTTAAACCTGCATTCTATATAATAACAAGCAGGGGGCGACTCTTTCTGGTTTGAGAAGCAACTACGATTGTATGGAAGTCTATGAGAAAATGACCCTACTTTTCACTTACTTTATTACATCAGTAAACAGGGCTACCTTGTGATACTCAATTGGGATAGAGACGTATCAACGGGCTCCACCCCTCGCTCCTCCCCAGCCCTACCCTCTAGTCCAAGTATGGTCAATGTTGTCACTTCTGGTTTAGAAAAAAAAGATGGCGATGGCCTATGAAACCAACATGGCGATTTTCAAAATGCCAAACTCGAGGCTTCAAAAAGGTGGTCCACAAACCAATGGGTGACGTCACGATTACTTCGTCCACTCATATATACTGTCAATGGGGCGCACTTACGATTACGTCACAGAAACGTTGCTTGAGTGTTCACTCGAGTGGAGGGAGGAAGGGAAGGGAGGGACATATATTCGATTGGGATGCAACCCTAAACAGTTTCAGGCTTCCTCAAATGACTAACAGGAAGTGATGTTTGCGAACTCTTTGTGAAACACTTCAAGATAAAAGTCTATCAAACAAAAAGTCCTGTCAACGTTATGCCTTAAAGGCAATACAGTTCAAATAATAATTAAAAGTCAGTATGGCGAACCATGAATCATAAGCCTTGGCATAGGCGGGCGAGGCTGAGGATTGGGAGGGGTACAATTTGCCAAACTATCATACTTATTAACGACCACAGAGGACAACATTATGTTCATAACAGCAAATATATGCTCTGACCGTAAACAATAGGCTGACGTCAGCGCTGGACTGGCCATCTGGCAGACCAGGACTTGCCCGGTGGGCCGACGTGCCTCTTGGGCCGGCACAACCGATTAATTTGATCTAACTTTTTTTTTTTTGGACCGGACCGTAAAAGCAGATCAGATCGGCCCATTGGGTTTTTTCTTAATTGACACTGCGCTGGCCCAATCACGTATTCAAACCTCTCCCCCTTTGGGCTGAGTGCTTTCTTTCAATAAACTGTCTACAATCGAGTGTCTACCTCGCTCAGTCAGAAAGACTATGATGATGATTAGTTAGCATTATGCTACTCTGGAGTCCAGGAACCCATTAATAAGACCCCCATTATAAAATTCTGCACACACAAAAAGCGGCAGCGGTGGTTTCCAAACTAGCTGGTGTTTGCAAAGTTATGCTGATAATTCCAATTCTGTTTTTTAACGCAGGTGTAGCTAGCTAACGTTAGTTCCGTCAATATCCGTGGCAAACCGTGAGTACCTTCAAGTTATTTTAAAGGCCCATCAAAAGATCAAAAAAATAAAACAATGTAGGCCCATCTCACTAATTCAATAAACGGCTGTCTGTTGTACCTAATATGAGTGTTACGCCATCTAATTTCTGTTGGTTTAGGATCCAGGGGTGGCAGACCTCCGGCCCTTAAACGGCCTGCTACACCATTTGATCCCTGAGGCATTATCATAATGTAGCCTAGTAATGTGCAGTTCGACTCTTTTGAATGAGTCGATTCATTTGAGTCAGTTCATGTAAATGAATCGAACTATTTCGAAAGTCTCTGAGAGTCTTTTCCGCAAATCAATTTTTTTCATTGTGTCATTATTTGCCATTTGTTAGGGCAAATATTACTCTTAATTATAGACTAAAACACCAGGTCTATTACGTTTTGGGAAATAATTAGATTATTTAGGTATCCTTTGTGGTTTAAATGTGGGCCTACTGCTGCTTTTGTCAGGTTACCTTTATTTCTGCACATGAATACATCCACCAAAAATAGCTCTCTCTATCATGCCATCACACAATACAACGAGTCTACCAGTCCAGTGAATATTAGAGAAAACACAAGTAAAAACTATTCAGCTTAATATGTCAAAATGACATCATTATCACGACAATAAAATAGCAAATTAAATGTATCAATGTGATTAGGAATTAAACAAGTTGAACAAATTTGTCAATTGAGCCTATACATGTTTAGAACACGTGTATATGAGTCAATATAGGTAGGCCTATTTCTTATAGTCAATATAGGTAAACTTATAACTTTTGAATTAGTATTGAATCGAACTATCCATGAGTCGGACTGAACGTGACTTTGTGTCTGAATCGAACTTTCAATAGCTGTGTCCCAATTCAGGGGCTGCGTCCATCGAAGGATGCGGCCCCTGAATTGGGACACAGCTAATGAGTCGAACTATCAATGAGTCGGACTGAACGGGACTTTGTGTCTGAATCGAGCTATCAATGAGTTGGACTGAACGAGAGTTGGTGCATGAGTCGAACTATCAATGAGTCGGACCAAACGAGAGTTGGTGTATGAGGAGCCGAACTATCGCTGAGTTGAGTCTTCGGGCAGAAACGACAATTTGCAGCAGGAAGTGCCTCTCTTGTCAATTTGAAATGTTGGCTCAGTTTGTTTGCAAACTTGGACATAATGCAGCGGTAGTGAGATATGATAGGCTATACATTGAAAGTGGATATGACAGCATTGACTAACGGGTTTTGTTTAGCACAATATTGAATGTGTCAGTAAAGGTTCGATTCATTTGACATAATAGATCGATTTGATTCGGACACTAAAAAGATTCGTTCAAAAAGATTAGTTCGCTCAATTATGCCTATTATGTAGCCTACTTTCTGAAAACAAAAAAGTAAAGCTAAAGGTTAGCTCGTTTGCTAGCGGAGGCCAACACTAACGGTTTAATGTTTATACTTTTATGTTGGGATGTGTCTGACAGAAATAGCCATGCCATGTACAAAATGCTGTCTCACAAGACTAGCCTAGTTCTAGTAATTTAGGTCTTCGTCCACCTCTCTTCCAGATCAACTGCGATATTCTAAAATAGGTCTACAGCCTCCCAATGTCAGTATATGAGCAAGGCTTTCCTGCTCATTTAGTCACACACGTTTGTCCATAATTTTGGCTGAATGGTGTCATACTTTACAGCAGAAACTGGGCGGTTCATTTCATTGCATTTCAACGTGTACTGTTTTTCTCCTAGCCATTGGTAGACAAATGCACCAGCAGCTCGAGACTGAAGAAAGCCCATCTGTCTCTTCACATTCCGGTGAACTTCTACCGCTACACCATCGAGAGCATCATCATCCAACTCTGTCACAGTATGGTATGGCAACTGCTCTGTCTGGCCGGAAGGCACTGCCGAGGGTGGTGAAAACTGCCCAACACGTCACCAGTACCATTCTACCTGCCATTGAGGCTGTCCAACAGAAACGGTGTCTGGGGAGGGCGTGCAGCACGGTCAAGGACACCTCTAACCCCTGCAATAGTCTGTTTGCCCTCCTACCCTCTGGGAGGCGCTACAGGAGTCTCAGTTCCAGGACCAGCAGGCACAGGAACAGCTCCTTCCCTACGGCTGTGATCGAGGGTGTAGTTCCATCTCTGAAAAGTGAAGCCTATGCAGAAGTGCCTTAAACCTACACTCCTTCTAATTACAAGCAGGGGGCGACTCCACTGGTTTCAGAAGCAACTACGATTGTATGAAGTCCATGAGAAAATGACCCTACTTCTCACTCACTTTATTACGAGTTTATGGTCTCAATTGCTAGTTTCAAGTCTTTTTCAATACAGCATGATGTTCATATGGGAAATGATGGTCCCATTTAGAGTAAAATAGACGATAAAGCAGGGTATGCTTTGCGTGGCTACCTTGTGATTGACCCTCAATTGGGACAGAGACGTAGCAACGGGCTCTCACACAAATCCACCCCTCGCTCCTCCCAGCTCCTCCTGCCCCACCCTCTCGTCCAAGTATGGTCAATGTCGTCACTTCAGGTTAAAAAAAAAATGGCGATGGCCTATGATACCAAGATGGTGTATTTCAAAATGCCAAACTCGAGGCTTCAAAACGGCTGTCCACAAACCAATGGGTGACGTCACGATCACTTTGTCCACTAAGAATATACTGTCAATGGCTGTGACCATAGATACACATAGGTAGATCCTGCGTTTGCCGTTGGTTCCTACGTCAACATCGATGCCATGTTTGCGGTCAACTTGTCAAATAACTACCTCTGAGACATACTGACACTGATGGCAAGATTATTAAGATGCATCACGTATGTGCAGCTTGATGGTGGTCAAACCATCGCACAATCTAAACCAGATCTCGGTGAATTACCTTTCACTGGTAAGGCTGAACAATTTGTACTTTTAGTTTGCATTTGGCCATTAAGTTGAAAGCTAACTAACCAGATATTATAACATTACATTAGTCCAGTAAGCGACGACACTAGCTACCTATGAAAGCTGAGACTTTAGAAGAAGTCGAATAAACTAAATTGTCCTTAACCAAGATTTTAAACTAATGTTATAGTTAAACTGGCTAGGGATGTTAATGATTTTCATCACTAGCTGGTCATTTCAGTTGAGAGAAGTCCAACTTGAGCCTGGGCGCAGATCTCATTTAGTCACTACAACAGAGTTTGACCACGAACATGGCATTTTCTCAATCCATCTTAGATTGTAACATTGTTAGTTCACTGATATCACAACAAATGTAAATGTTCATGATAGGCTACAAAGTAGCTGACCTGGGCAGTAGCAAGCTAGTGTGCAGGAAAATGTTTGTGTTGCTTGGCACCAAATATCAACAGCGGAGTGCCGAAGATAATCCCAGCCGTGCTGATTAACAGCACTCCCTCTCGTGTGATATTGCTTCAATTAGTCACTTGTCACTAAAATAAAAAAAACTTACATTTTCTGTCACAGAACTAGCCCACATACTTGTCCCCTCTCGACCTCCCGGGACCTGCGCCCATCCATGCGACTGACATATTATGGATCGGACTGTAGAACTAGCTGTCTAGCAAACTTTTCTCACACAATGGATAATGTAGGTAGGCGTCTGTCTCCACTCCACAAGTATTAACAAAGGAAAATAAGACAAATCCAAGGATGCTTGACAATGAATTGAATTATTGAATTTAGTTTGTAGCAGCGATTATAGCCTAACAGAGATTCTAAGTAACTGAAGACATTACTTTTTTTTGTACTCCACATAGATCAATACTATTTGAACATAAAAAAGACTAATTGAAATTGGTTGAGAAATGTACACGTTATAGTGCTTTTTATCCAGAAAACTTGCAACCCACCCCTGTTTACAGGCCAGTTTTGCCCTCTCCAATAAAGTTTAATACAGATAATTAAAGAGAAAACATTCACATTATAAACAAGTGCAAGTGACTGTTTTTACAGCTTAATATCCATTATTATTTGGCATTGGAGGTGAGATTTTTGTGCACATCACCATTTACAATTCCGAGCATCAGCAATTGGACTCTCTGGTAGTAGAAACATGTACTTTGCGTGAATCAAGCTTCACTACCTGGCAGTCTAATGGACGAATCTGAGTTTAACAAATAATAGATGCTACCTACCAGAATGCATAGGGGCTACTGTAAAGTTTGGTTAAGGAGGTATAATGGTGTTAGGCTATTTTATAGGGTTTGGGTTAGGCCCATTAGTTCCAGTGAAGGGTATTCTTTATGTTACAGGATACAAAGACGTTTTAGCCGATTAGGAACATCCAACTTTGTTGCAACAGAATGGGGAAGGCTCTTTGCTGTCCCAGCATGATGATGAAAGTGTGGTCAATAAAGACATGGTTAGATGAGTTTGGTGTGGAGGAACTCACACTAAATATGTAATTAGGCTACTCCTTTTACTTTTGTTGTAAATTGCTGGATAGAAGAACTTTAGCAGACTGTCTTAGACTGCCCCCTGTTGGCAGCAAGAACTTTGTTCGGCCCCTGCTGCTTGAAAGCTTTAAAGACTTGAACGATAGATAGCTCATGATATTTGCTAAAAAACAGAAGTATTAATTGTTCATGAACATAACTACATATTTTGTGTAAACAATCTTGTCAAAAAAATCTGATAATTGTTGAACACACTTAGCTTATATCCAACAAAGTGGTTAATTCATTATTATCTATATAGTTGTCACTTAATCTTGTATTGATTTTTGAGATTTGCTGACTGCTCATAGTGTGCTCCAATGTAAACTTATATTAATATAACATCTTGGAATTGTACGTAAAGTAATTTTTTTATACGTTTCATCTAAACCTTTACAGGAAACTGATAGAGTACATTTACCCTAGCCAGTGCATAACATCTTTTTTTTTTGTCAGGCCCTGTAGATTTTGAATCTTGCTATTACTGAGTCTATAGGGAAATTGTATATGAGGATTGTAGCCAATATAATACTTTTGTGCAAGATGGCAAATGCTATCAAACAGCTTTGTGGTAACAGCCCTATATTTTAGCACTGTTCAGAAAACTATAAGTTGGAAATATAGAATCAAGGGACGTTAAAGAGAGAAGGAAAGAGAGAGACAGAGACAGAGAGAGTGTAAGATTTGTAATACTTACAGAGAGCTGTTACAACCCCTACCAGACAATTACAGATAGACACACAAACACCAGAGTAAGAAATAGAGAGAGACTGACATTCAAAGAGATATCGATTTGTGGGTGTTTGAGACAGAAAAAGACAGGGGTACGCGATTGCAGGAGCCATGACATTTAGGAACACATTCTCTCCTTCCTCATGACCTGAACAGTCTCACTTGTGCCAGCCCAGTCAATTACCCTTAATTATCCTCACTTCCAGCTCTGCAATTACAAGAGTTATGGATTCCAGCACCCTAATCGTCCGGCATTAACTTTACCTTACCACAGCCTACGGAGGTAATGGGAAAATAAACTAAATAACTAACTAACTTGTTTTTACCAAGTGATTCATACTATGGCTGTGCCTGTTAATGAACCTACTTTTTTCACAGTATTATTTTGCTAATGCTATTACTGCTGTTGCTGCAGTTACTATTTGTGGGTCCCTCCTCCAAATGCCCAGGAAGGGAAGCTGAGTGTAGTGAAGGTCACGACACAGTATGAGGACAGTACAGAGTCACACTACACGGCTCCCTGTCTGCTTTTTTAATGTGATACTTGCTGACATTTAGTGTGACACAGGCATAAGCTGTTGTCATCACGTACTAATGTAAAACATCCATCATCTTGATATGATGCCAGAGCTCCTGCCGAGAGGCAGCATCAATGATCCTTTACTGCCACCTCCTGTTATCACCGAGTTGAGATGATCCGCTGAGATATAATTTATAATACAATACTGCCCCCTAGTGGGTAGTTCAAACTGGTCTGATTATGGCTGTTAACGTTTTTTCCTCAATTGCTTACCAGTATCGTAGAAAATGAAACACTATTATCATAAAAGTCCCACAGTTTTTAAAATGGAATAGCATACGTTTTTTAAATGGTTGATTATTTCTTGTTGATATCCTACAAAAGAAAAAAAACGAGCAGTCAAAACATTGATGTATATCTCAGTTCCACAAAATAAAAATCCTTTGCGCTTAGTAAATTAAATGTTCTTCCCATAAGGTAAATCAGTGTAATATTCATTATCATTTTAATCGCAAAAGTATTAAACTTGTAATCAATAATTACATAAAAAAAACTGTGAGTTGCTTGTTTTACACTGAATGAACATAAAATTGATATGATTTTATTTACATACGGCATAGTGATAGATTACTTTTTAAATGGAGAATATTTACAATAATGTGGTGGTTTTTACTTTAACAAATTGTTATAATTTTGGTGCAAATTGAAGTGATATGATCTGCAGGAGAGCAGAGGACGTTGACTACAAAGTGTTGATTCATATCAGGATTTTGAGATTGGCTCAGTATTTAACTTTTTACTGTCTGAAAATACTCTATATCTGGGGCCTGCTTTTGTATGTCATTGTATACAACTTACATCATCAGAAAAGTATTTGCCTAATCACATTTTAACATCGATTTGCTGAGATCATAAACCAAAAATATCATCACTGTAGACTATAAAAGAAAGTAGGATGGTCTTCTCTTAGTGATAGGAGAGAAAAGCATAGTCTTTTTTTTTTGTACAAGGCATTGTTCGGCAAGTTGCCTTTTTACATCACATCCCCTAAATCCAGTAATCATAGGACACTCTCGCATGACTATCACCCTTGAAAACTCCAAAAAGGAAAACTTGGACAATTTGCTCTAAGTGGTTGTTTTTTTTTTGCCTCAAGGTTCAACAGGTTTTGAAAATAGAGCAGTTTGCTTCAGCTGGAAATGTCATTGGAGGGTATGAGAGTTGAAGAGTGTTCTTGTTTCCGTTGAAACTTTTAATATATCAATATTATTGTTAAAAATATAGTACTGTTTGGGGAATATTGTAAGAAGTTTTATTATCTGCTTTTTTTAAAATTTGAATTAATGTTTAGTTGATTTATTTATTCTGCCTTGAACAGGGTACTGCTGGAAAAGAGACCTAGTCTCAGTCGGTTACCCCTGTATAAATAATAATAATAATAATAATAATAATAATAATAAAAGAAGACAAGTGTATTTCTGAGACGGAGTCATACACCTTTGCCAAGTTCAGTGAAGCCAACAGATACCTTGATGTTTTTCTAGTGTTCTTTATAATGTGACAGTCTAACAATTTTTCGTCTTGATCCAGCAGTAGTTTTGTCAGGAGTGACACTTCTGGTAACATCAAGGATGATCTCCATTTGGAGAGCATATCCCAACATACTTGGTTTGGTGGAGACTCATAGTTTTATAAAGTGTTTACAGTAATACTTTCAAGACTGGTATAAATCTACAACTTTTCTGCTGTGATATTCCGGAACTTCTCTGGGATGGTAAAGGCTTTTAGAGCAGTTATGCATGAAAAAGTATGCCAAAATTCCATCACAGTGCTATTAGAGATTGGCCCCCAAAAAATAGTTGTTTGGTTACAGTTAATGTATTGCTGTAAATAATGGCTTATTTTAAACTTTCTATAAGTAATTTAAAACTAAATAGATGTAGAGGGGTTGTGGGACATGTTCAACTTTTTGTTCTAGTGTTAGATTTTGGGTAAACATCAATTAACAGTTAAAAAAGCGAAAATTACCACGGCATTGCTACAGCACTGTATATAATGTTGAATCTAACTTGCGTGTACCAAGTGTTACTGAACAATAAAACAATAATTTAACATTATTTTTCCAGTGCATTACAATTTATTATAGATTGTTAAAGGTCTCAGTGCAAAGTTGCCAGTATAAAAGGCTTGCACTTTTTGAGTCTTGACAGCATCATGCAGCATAGCAACTGTTGAAACAGTCAGCACATTAGCTTTTTATGGATATTTTTTGTTTTGGTAATGTTGCTGCCTTTTGCAGAATATGGGGAACCTTTTGGAATGCAATATTATTTTGATATAATTGTCTGTTTCAAACAAGTTGCTAGGCAATTGACAAAAAGTACAATGAAAACATTCCTTAACTTTCATTGGTCTTTATAGTTTTCATTTGAGACATGCCTCCCTGATTGCTCCAAGTGAAGATTTGTGTTTGGATTTCCCACACTAGTGTATTCTTGGGCAAGATGCATTTATAAGCACCAACTAATTATACAATATGATCTACAAATAGCCTACAGCAGTGATCAACAGTTTAGGCTACAACATTGCTCAGAACACAGTACAATTATGCACTTTTATAAGACAAACCAAAACGAGAACCAATGAATCAAGTGTGACAAAGCCCAACAAGGTTTTCTAATGTTCACGTACTCATTGCATGGTCTTCCGAGATCAGTGTATTCATGTGCTTTTGGGAAACAATAGCCTATGGACGCTACAAATAACTTTCGTTGTATTTTATTGCTCAGAGCATTTAAACAACAGGTTGATAACTTGCATGTTCCACCTTTAAAATGACATGTGAGCAATAAATAAATGATATGCGATATGTGAATTAGTTAAAAGTCTCTCACCATCAACCAATCATTTACTTTCGCCTGCCATGTTTATGCGCATGACGTCACAAGTCGTGTACCAAAATCTTGCTGACTTTCTGAGTTCTAATTCTGCCAGGGGTGCTGCAGCCCCCTCTGCACCCCTCCTTCCCGCGGCTATGATACTTGAACATGTGTTTGGACTGGACAAACTGTTGTTTATTAAACTCAAACAAATAGGCTACAACTAGCCTACTATTTGGACAATAAAGCAGAAATTAAGTTGGATAGATCATTCAAATAAAATAAAGTAATGAATTAGATATAAAAATTTGCGAATACAATTCTTTACATTCGGAAATTGTTCCAGAATATGTTAGAACCTACACAAACCATTGGAGGGTTGTTTTTGAAGACGCACAAATTAACTTTATTCGTACCCTGAAGACCATTCAGTCATAATGGAATTTCAATAGGACCATGATCCGATCTGAAATAAAACACTGACCCACTGACATCCTCACAAATCTAAAGAAGCACCCATAACTTCTGCAAAGCAATTATTGCGTTGTATTATAGCCGTTAGAGTATGTCTACCTTATTGAAAGAGTCTCTTTTTAAATCGAACTTCAGTTAGCCTAAGCCCTAGGTAATGGCCCAATCACAGAATGTAGTTTATTCAAATGCCAAGCACAGAATATTGGCATACAATGGAATGGTATGGGAAATAGGGAAGGGGGCGTGGTTTGCCCGTTATTCGTGTAGATCAGTAGGACAGACAAACTGCGGCTACGGTGTGCTTTCAGCCAAGCTGTTCTTTGTCCACCATTAGAAGCTCGGATTCTCAGCCCCACTGCACAGCGCAGGCCCGAAGTAGCGCAGCCGCTCTGAGGTTAGTGCCCTACCGCGCAATCTCCATCTATTTCAGCCCTGGCGCAGCCGCACCAATCAAACCCGGCAGCAAAGGGGCGAAAGATGCGGATTGTTTAAGATGTTGACAGTAACGCGATTTGAATGGATATTTGACCTTATAGGCGACAATATGCTTAGCATATAACGATAACAAGCGCAGATATAGCAGAACTGCATTGGTGATGACGCAGGCCGCTCAGGCCTGGTTTAGCTCCTGATTAATCTCGAGATGGCGCGTATTCCGTTCTGTTTCGAGCTCCAAATTCCTATACATTTTTGTTACAGTAGATAGACAAACATATACAAATACTAATCATATTGGTTATTAATACCTTGACGTTAAAATACTAAAATACCAGCCACTGGGCAACAAAACATCCGACTAAACTACAGCTAGTAAGCAATATGCTAGGTTAGCTAGCGTTACCCATGGAAATGTAACTAGCCAGGACATTGCTAAGTTAGCCAGCTAACTTAGCATCGGCAAACTTGTGACTGGCGAGCAAGTAACGTTAGCAATATGTAGACAGCTTTAAAAACTAGATTTCCTTTGAACAATTTCAAGATAGCTAGCGTTACACTTACCTCCCAATTCAACTAGCAACAGTTTGTGTCGCTTACAAGCCAGCAAGCTAGAAACCTTGTATCAAGCTCAGCTGTTGTTGATGCCCATGATGCCATCAATTATAACGTAATATGGTAAACTAGCCATGATTGAATGCCTTGGCTAACGTTTGGTAGTTGATAAGACATAACATCTAATGTAGACTATCAACAGTGGTAAGAACTGGTTCTAAAGTCAAGTGAAATGGGCTAACGTACGTGATATGGTATTGATAATGTTGCTTTGCATTAATGATCAAGACCTTAACCTGCAAGTTTCTGAACGAGTCTTTTCTGTGACAGTAGGACAACCAAATTGAGTAATTGTATTTTGAATGCGCTGAATTTATTCTTTCCTGAAAGTAAAACGACGCCCTCTTAATCATTCTGAAGTCCACAGTTACTCAGCGTATTTGGAAGTATTCATGAAAAGTCATAATACTGTTCAATAAAAAAGAACATACTGCCCCTCGTTGATTGTGTTATGCCTCCCACTCTTCAATTTGTATCATACCATCACGACATCGAGATGCATCAAGTCTACACAATCTTTAGACGTTGATAGCCTCTTTGAACATAGCACTTATCCACATAAGTTTGATAGACACAAATCAATCGACTGGATATATTTAAAGGATTTGTTGTATTCACAGCATTAAATGTAGCATTGTAGCTTACATTCCTTAAGTTTGTAGTGGGAATGTTCAAAACTCATTTTGGGAAACATTTAACTACATGTTGATTTGCTACAAAAAGGCTTGCTGTACAAAAAAAAAAAAGCCTAAAATATTTATATCAGTTCTGTTAATTGCTTACGCCCTGTCTTCCATATGTTTTAATTTAACCGTCCCAAACCCTAATTTGAATGTTCTGGCATATTTTTCATAGCCTTACATGGATATCCTAAACAGTTAAATCGGTCAATGGAACAGCGTAGAAAAAGGACAGCAATAAGTGATCATTTCGTCTGAAAACCTTTGATGTTCTGTTTCTCATTTTCAAAATACATAGTGTAATAATATGAATTATGCCTTAATTCAAGATGAGCACTCTATAATCCAAAATTTAGAAAGGATTTGGGTTGAGAGCAGATATATCATTTGGGTTTTTAAGTGGGCACCTTGCATCCCGAATGTTTTGTTAAATTAAGGCCATGACAGATCCAGAAAGCTTAACTGTGAGCAATGATGTCTCAGAGCCAGCTTCATCTGCCCACTGCACAGCCAGATAATCAGAAGAAATCCCATGTACACACCTCCAACTGCTGGCTTAAAACATGGAACGCTCAGACAGTTGAAAGAATAATCCTGCAATTTAAACCAAACTTCATGACTTATTGACAATTGTGTAGTTGTTGTAATTGATTTATTCTGCCTTTAACAGTGTACTGCTGGAAAAGCGACCTAGTCTCAGTCGCTTACCCTGTATAAATAAATAAAGTAAAAATGATATCATCAATACCATAGGTATACAAAACCCTATACACACATCCAACTGCTGGCTTGAAACATGGAATGCAGACAGTTGAAAGATTAATGTTACAATATAAACCTAACTTCATGACTCAGAACAAGATCCTGTCACCCGTGCTGAATGTTTTTGCCTTATTGTAAAAGCTAGGTACAAAATTTAACTCACACCTGCCGATTTTCTTAACAGCAGCACCTTACTCAACTGAACAGTAAAGTGCTGGCCCTTTTGCTGTCAGATCAAGTTGATGGAAATAGGCAGTACGATGGAAAATTATATAGGCCAGAATTTTACGTATTTTATCTGGTCCAGCAATTCATTACTTTTTAAAGCATTGACCATTAGTGTTTTTCACAGATAAGATCAGGACCTAGAGCAACTAAACTAATCAGAAAAAAAACACTTAATTAGTCAGTTCCTTTCACATCCAAAGGTTTGCCTTGGCTAGATCACGCTTAGGACCTATGTTGCATATTATTAAGTACCCCACACTATTCTTTCTCTACCTGTCCCTATATCCTTAGTTAGTGAACCCCAGGCAACTGTTGATGCAGCAGGTCATGGAGGAGCACCACATTCACCAGACAGAGCACATGACTACCATCGAGGCCCACGCTGTCAGCCAGCAGGTTCAGCAGGTGCATGTCACTACTTACACGGAACACCACATGATGAGCGCCGATGAGGACTCCCCCTCATCACCTGACGACGACATCTATGACGACACAGACATACTGAACGCTGCCAGCACTGACGAGGTCACTGCCCATCTTGCTGCTGCAGGTGAGCAGGCCTTTACAGTAGAATATGGAGTAGGACAGTGTCATGTGCCTGCTGTCTTGGCTTTTGATGATAATCCCATTTCAAATGGTTTGTGATTGCTACAGTTTGAGTAATTTGGGTTTTTTTTCTGAGGGAAAATGGTGCAGGAAATATTAATCAAATTGGCAGGGTAATTTGTGATTTCTCTCTCCACATAGACTTTTGTTTCTCTCTCTCTCTCTCTCTCTCTCTCTCTCTCTCTCTCTCTCTCTCTCTCTCTCTCTCTCTCTCTCTCTCTCTCTCTCTCTCTCTCTCTCATTCTCTCTCTCTCTCATTCTCTGCCAGATAGTTATGAGTGGGGATTATCTTCTGATCTTGCATCTGGCCTGAATTGTGCTGATTTAAGCAGACATGGTGTTCTATGATATGGCGCTGATGTTTTTTTCTCTTTGTAACCATATAAGGAATGTTGCATTTGTCTCCAAGAGTAGTTATGTATTGTGTAGTGAATAAGTACATATAGTGTAAATGTACGAAACAGTCCAATATTTTATTTGTAGTCAATACTGAATTAGTTATCCTCAATTGTAATCAAATTGACCAGCAGATGGTGATGAAGCACCACCAGGGCCGTAGCCAGGGTTTAGAAATTAGTGAGGTCCAGAATGTTTTCTTTTAACAGCTTATTTGCTGTATTTCTGGACACGCAAAATTCATACCAAAAGAACACTTTCAAACAAAACCCAGCAATACACTACACATCACAAACTCATTATCTATAATTAAATAGATCCAGGTAAGGGTGTAGGAGTGAGTTTGACATTGGGGAGGACACATCTTATTTACAAAGGTGAAGTTTTTGTGTGTGCGCTCGCTCACCCGGTGCTTGTTGTTATAATCTGGCTGACATCACGTCACTTGTCGTCAACACTGCAAACAATGGGCTAATGCATGGCTAATAATGCAACACAGTAAAAAAAAAAAAAGAATAGTCCGACAACTGGCTAATATTTGACCAACTATCCTACTTGTTTCAATGACCATGGAACAGGGACGTACTATGACCAAAATTCAGTGCGGGACATTGAGACAGAGAGGCAGTTTAGGCTAGGAACATATTTTGGCAGTCATTTTAACACTAATACAGTATTTGTGTGTTAACTTACCGAAGGACAATCCGCCCCTGCCATGGAGGACAACATGCTCATAACAGCAATTGCTAACAATAACCCACAGGTGGTGGCTGGTTAGAAATTGAGTTTTGACCATCCCACACATGCTTGAATATGACACACAGAGGACCCAAAGTGTACGGCTGGTTGAGAAATGAAAGGTATGGTCCTTGGTACTTGTTTTATGAAGTTGGAGCATTCATATTGGAAAGGGTTTCTTTTACTTTAGGCGCGTTTCGCCCCAAATTAAAGGAACTACCTTTCAACTAAAAGGTTCCTTCAGCCCCTCGTTGTCTGCGTTTCGACTAAAGAGGCGCGAGGATTATGCAAAGTAGGTTTTTAAAAATGGTGGCTGAAATAAAATTATTTGAGTACTCGACCAATCAGAAATATTCACTGCTGTGAGCCCCAACCCCAAAGTTCTTGTACTTCTGGAGAAAAGTACTACCTCCTGAGCAGGGACTTTCTGGGGGTGAAATCTTAACGATGCCTGTCCCTACTGTACCATAAAACTAAAACATTATACAGTAAAATCCGTACAACACTTAATTTTCCTTAACTAAGAAATACATCAAAACGCGCAGCCCCACATATTTTGTGAGAGTATGAGAATATTTTGAAATTCTGTTTATAGGAATAGTTCACCATTTTGTCGGTTTTCATTTCTTCCACGTTTCCCTGAGAGGTCCCAACTCATCCAGACTGTTTTTACATCCATCTGGGCGGTTTTTGAGTTAAAAACACCTGGAGTACGGTGTTCAAGTTTAGCTACAATAGTAACCATTTGACTGGAAAGCTATGGGGATTGCTTAGCGCAAGTCATTTGCACTTAGTGTATCTGGAAACCTATGTGGGATAATTATCTGGAGAGTACTTGAAAATAAGGTAAAATATTCACATTAGTGAACTATTCCTTCAAGTTCTGGCAGTAGCGCTCCTGCTAACCAGTTGCAACTAAGTAAGGTGAGAACAAAATTGCCATGAGGTGACTTGAGAGTGATGCGCTCAAAACAGTCCAAGTCTAACAGCTCAGCCCACAGAGGTTCAATATTAAACCACTCTTTTTGTTCTTGCTCCTCTTAGGCCCCGTTGGCATGGCAGCAGCTGCTGCCGTGGCAACTGGCAAAAAACGGAAGAGGCCCCATATCTTTGAGTCAAACCCATCCGTCCGCAAGAGACAGCAGACTCGTCTTCTCAGGTCCGTCGAGAACTCCTGAGAAACACAAAATCCTATGCTGATCTTTTAAAATAAAATTGTTGACTTATGAGTTTTAGATTGTGTTTCTTGTTATTTTATATGGATTTATGTGTGTGTTATTGTGTGCACACATGTGCATTCCTGTGCTTCTTTGTGTTGGTTTGTATAGGAAGCTTAGAGCTACCCTGGATGAGTACACTACCAGAGTAGGCCAGCAGGCCATAGTGCTGTGCATCTCGCCTTCTAAACCCAACCCTGTTTTTAGGGTGTTTGGCGCCGCACCACTGGAGAATGTGGTAAGTGCTGTAAACATAAGATATATATATATATATATATAGTGCCCTGCTTGTGTAACGGCTCTGATTCGCTGGGTTCCGATTTTTAGACTCCCGTGCTAGCGAGAACTCACGCTTCCTCCCCTGTTAACCACTACCTGGGATCGAACCAGGGGTCATACTGGGCTCGCCAGCACTGGGGTCAGCTTCCTTAACCACTCGGCCTTGGGAAAAGGTACCACTTCACACGACCAAGCGACCGTGTTTATACGAATGATGGCGAGTTTTTAATGGACGGTGTCTGTTACATTCACCCCTCTGAACTCGCACATCAGCACCCCCAGCTGGTGAACTTGACTGCTCACCATATTATCCAGGTCACATGGCACCAGTGTAACGGCTCCGATTCGCTGGATTCCGACTTTTAGACCACCGTGCTAGCGAGAACTCACGCTTCCTCCCCTGTTTGCCACTACCTGTGATCTAACCAGGGGTCATATTGGGCTCACCAGCACTGGTATCAGCGTCCTTAACCGCTCGGCCGTGGGAAAAGGTACCTTTTCACACGACCAAGCGACTGTGTTTATACTAATCATGCCGAGTTTATACTGGTCGGGGTCCGTTGCACTTGCAGTGATTTATCTGAAGTTTATCACTTAATGTCTTCAAGCTTGAAAATAATTCAGTCATTTAATTAACAAATATTCTGTGATTACGTGACTGCAAACAATAACTAGTTTTCATTTTGTGACAGCCATCATGTCAGATCAGGTGGGACTTCAGAACAAATGTTGTTGTTTTTTTACATTCATTTGCAATGAAACTGTAAAATTTGTTACAATTTTGGCCCACCCACTTCAAGGTAAGGAAGTACAAGAGTATGATCCTTGAAGACCTGGAGAATGCTCTGGCGGAACACGCCCCGGCTGGGGGAGAGCTGAGCTCTGAGCTGCCCCCACTCACTATAGATGGCATACCCGTTTCCGTGGATAAGATGACCCAGGTAGGCCACACTATACACCTCTGCTGCTTCCTGCCTTGTAGATTAGATACAAATGTCAGTCCTACAAGGGAGTATGTACAGGCAATTAGACAGTCAAAATTTAGCTAGCTTAATTTGTAGATGCAGTGCCACAACTTCTGTACCTCTGGTGATTAAAAATATCATTATCAGAGTTGTTAAAACATCAGCCAATGCCTTCAACTACAAATTTAAGCAAAATAATTGCTTAACTGTATTTATACACAAGTTCAAGATGTCCAGCAGGTAGTGCTACAGGGCCAGGAAATCATCTCTCACCGCATTCGCCTGTGACATTCATTAAGGTCAAATGCTATCCCTCTACACTGTAGAGTCAACAGATTTACAGTTTTTTCTCTTGCTTTGTTTGTGAATTGGTCATCACTGCAGAGAAGCCAATTTGATGGTACTAATGTACTGTCTATTGCCATCAAGTAAAGGCACACTAGGAGGCAGCTTTGACATGAGGATCGGTTTCAATAATCTAAGAGGAATGGTTTGATGCATTTATTTCCACTCAAGCCAACTACACCTTTTGTGTGAAGATTGAACTAATTCCGTCAGTCACAAACATCACATTATCTGCCCATTCCATACTCATATGTCCATTGAATTGTCAAAAATGTTTGTTTTGTTCCAAATGTACATCCAGCAAGCCAGCAAGACTCTTGATGTCTTTACTGCCAAGTTGGTCAGGCCTCTCAATGCAGCATTAGTTCTTCTAGCCCTCTGCACCCTGGGGATCCCGGCTTGTTTACTCGACTCTCTTGCCACGTTGCTGATGCACTCATTGGATCATCGGAGCAGCGAGCATTGGCGATGGCCCTTTGAGACAATGGTCACCGCTATGGGAGTGCCACAGCCTATGAGAACACTCGATTGGTCCTTGTGGATGCAGGTGTTGGTTTGAACCAGGAAGGACCTGACGGTTGTTTTTCTCTAGAGACAAAGATGAGATTAGTCGGAGTAACCTGTTGATTCACTTCACTCTTCCGATATTACTGGAAAACGAGTAAATTGGTGAAATCGCCATAGATTTAGTTTTTGGAGACATGAATTCTTGCCTGATAATGTAGGAAAGAAACAAATGTAATCATAATACAAACATTTAAAACATTGTGGAAGATAAAGCTTCTAGAGCAGAATTGCATTATTATTAGTAGCAAGTGGGGCAAGTTATTATTGAGTCAAAATCTATGGTTTCCAAGACCTCAGCTCCCAGCTCAAAGCAGAATGTTGTCCTCTGAGGGATTTAAAACATTTTCTTTAAAAAGTTGGTGTTAATGCCACACCATTACCCCTCTAACTGCATTGGACCACTGGCTTATGCTCTCAAATATAATATACACAAGTGTCAGGTATGTTCATGCGCCACGGAAAGGTTGATCTTTTGAGACATACATCCATAGAAACAACTACTAAGGGACTCTATTGGAGAGGCTGTTCCAGGAGAGGCTGGACTAAGGCAGCCAGACTAGAATCCCTGATCCTCTGGTGAATGAAGAAGCAGCAGCAGGTGAACCAAGGGTTAGCCTGAGCCTGTAATTATCCAGACCCAGCCATAGGCAAGCAGGCTCCCTAGAACACAGACCACAGCACACAGGATTAGTGTGGGTGGGGGGACATGCCACTTAACTCTCCAGCCACTATAATTAGGCCATCTGCCCTCACACTCACACACTCATGTTTACCAGCCACAGGTGAGAGACTCTCGGGCATCCTCGTGTTGCCACAATATATTTGAATCTGTAGCTATGCTAATCAGTGGTGTTTATGCACCCTTGTTGCCAAAGCTTATCATATATTTCAATCTGAAGTTATTTATTATTTTACCTGCATCCACACAGCTGTACAAAACTGTCTGGAATATTTTCTCTAAGACTTTTTAGGATGTCCATGAATAAAACCATCCATCTTGGTACAACTTAACAGGTGCCATTTTGTTTGCCCTCAAGCACCGTGTGTGCAGGCTCCATCGTGTGTTTCTGATGCCAAAGGGGAGTTGAAGCGATTTATTTCCCCATGGCCAAATTTAGCCTGTGATGTCACGACAGGCAGACGCTGCAATGCCTCATTGTGCAATCTAATCCCCGGGTGGTGCCGGCATATTACCAGGGACACTGAGGACATAGGGACTAATCCCCAGCCCATCCCGTACGCCCAGTGTGGAGCTGTGCGTCTATGTCTGCATGCTGGTTTGCCCAGGAAAGGCTTGAAGTTGTAACAGAGGGACAAATCTGATTAACACCACCCCCCACCCCAATGCTCTCTAAAATACTGGAGATGACTTTGTCAGGGTGACAGACATGTTCCCAGTCAGGACCATTTTTGGTTGTTATCGTCACCATCAGGGACTTTGATTTTCACCAATGCTACAATGTAAAGTAAAACACTGATCAACTGCCAATTACACTGTGTTGACTTGACAATCTATAGGAAAGAGGGAAGGCTAACCAGGTAAAACATTTAGCGCACATGAGTAGCTTGATGTATCTGCTCATTGATCAATGTGACTATGGGATTTTCCTTTGAAGAAATTCTGGATTGGAGTTTGGATGTAGAAAATGGGACTAGCCAAAAGCTTAAAATGTGTCTGTGACTTAAAGGAAATCCCATGGTGTAGAAAGGAAAGAGGGCATTGCAAAAGCAATAGAGGGGTTCAAGTAGTGTTCTGTTAACACTAAAAATGGTATATCTATCAGATACATTATATGACCAAAAGTCAGTGGACACTTTACCATCACATACTTGTTAGACATCGAATTCTAACACGAGGGGCATTAGTATGAAGTTGGGCCCACCTTCGCACCAATTAGAATCAAGTCAGATTTCTCCATTTCCCCAACCTGCGTGTTACCGATTTAAAACCCAGCCGCTAAGTGAAACAACAACAACCTTCGATCTTGCAACCTACATGCTGAAAATGGGAAGTTTTGAACAAGATTTTGATCTCGCACTAAAGCCCAGTTTAGACCAAAGATTAGTTTAGTCATGCTTGGTTCTTTCTGATATTTTGCTGTCTTACAGGGATGTTCTTGCATGTTTGCCCACCGGTTATGGTATAAGTTTTATATTTCATGTGAGCTCCCCCAGAGCTGAAGTGCAGACAGGTTTCACCTTCAGGGGGCCGATGATTAAGCTGTGTTTTTAATTTTTTTTGTATCACTAAAAGTCGTATCACAGACTCAACATGTCTCTTTTATGTGGTGTTTTCTTAAGCGGGGATTTAGCCATTTTAATGCCAGGGCTCGCCTCCCCAAGTGCAAATGTTCAACCAAAACGAGAGAGCAAGAGCCCCATCGCTGCATCCTGGGTTTTAGCCGCCCAAACGATTGTAATTGGTTTAAAGAAAATACAGAGTTTTTTCCCCTATTCCAGAATGTCAGCCCATGGTGCCAGACCCTTCTCCATTGCTGCCACAGCGCAACGAAGTGTGGAGATGAGTCTGGCATCACGAGACTATTGCATGGGTAGGCCAGAGCAGGCTACACAAGGTCAGTTACAGTTTGACTCAACCAAAACATGCAACTACTGCATATACTGGGGAGATTGGAAAGCTGATTGACCTAAAGCCAATATGAGACATAGGAATAGTGGGGCGCAGTTTAAGTCTGCTGTGTTTGCTGCTTCGGTTAGACATGTCAGTCCTTTCATTTCTCCCTGTCAACAGTTGGAGGCTAGAGCAAAATGCGGTTTTGAGGAATCAAATTTCTCAGCGTTTGGGTGTGACGGGTGTGTGTCACTAGTGGGGAGTGACGTCGCTGTACCAGTGAAAATTCTGAGATACTGGGGCTTTTCATTCGTGCATTGTGAGTTTGGTGTTGCCTTTTTCTCAGGAAACTGATACAGGGGACCAGGTTCTGATGGGGGAATTTGAGTATAATGGAGTTGCCTGTTCAGACACCGATAGACTGGTGCTAAACTGTATTTTTGTCCAAGGTCCGGTTGTCATTGGCATACGTCTTTGCCAATTGAAGGTAGGGATGTCATTTTTGGGAAAGACTTTGCTGGTAGCTGTGTGTGGACCGATTGTCCACCGCTTCCAATTGTAACATGCTCACCCTCTGTTAAGGCAAAACCAGCTGAGAGTGCTCATTGTTCCCCTGTTTTTTTTTTCAGATGGTCTACAGACCATAACCTGATAACATTTTGCTTCCTTCACATTGCCCAAATTGTAGGTTGCAATGGTTTTTATTTTTACAGTCCTATTGTTTGGGTTATTCACCACATCACCACAAATTTGACTTGACATCAGAGGCTCTGAGAATATTGTGGCAGATGCTTCGTCAAGAGTCCCTTGCTCTTGAATATTTGTTGTCCCGGATGCTCATCTCTCTAGTCTTCTATCACTCCGAAATGCTTCTCCAGGGCCGGAGTTGCCGGGTTGCAGATTGGAGATTGGTTGGTTGGCTGGGGTAGGTTCTACAGCACCGGTCAGTTTGGAGTATAATATGGAACGTGTGTATAGTCGTGTATTATAGTGTTGTGTTGTTTGTTTTTGAATTGGCTGTGGTCTATCAGTATTCCCGGTGGGAATCCTGTTTTCATGAAGCTCCCGAAGCACTGTTCTTGTGCTGATGTTGTTTCCAGAGGTAGTTTGGAATTGTAGTGAGTGATGCATTAGAGCTGTGTTAATTAGTTCTGCTGAAGTAAAAATATAACAAACAACAAAATATAATATAATGATTAATGTTTGCTTTGGTCTACATCTAGTTATTTTTTGTCTAGACTTTCTCTACTCTGCCTCAAGTGGAGATCTTATTCGCAATGCTTACGCCGCAAAACAGACTTTTATGGAATTTATGGTATTCCCCAACCTTTGATTCCATACTTTACTTACAGCTTTAGAGCACAGTGCTACTAGACAGATGTGTCTGACAAACTGTTCCTCCAATGTCTTATCTGCTAGGGGGTAAACTGATGTCAAAGCCATTGATTTGTCTTAGAATAATTGTGTGTGTTTGTATTCTGATTGAAAGAACATTTCTGGGCCTTACCTCAGCATTCAGCAGGTATCCGTACCCCAGCATTTGTTGGCCATCTGGTCACTCTTTTTCCTACCGCCATCTTCTGTATCTTGTAGGCCCAGCTGCGAGCATTTATCCCAGAGATGCTGAAGTACTCGACGGGACGAGGAAAACCTGGATGGGGTAAGGAGAGCTGCAAGCCAGTCTGGTGGCCCGAGGACATCCCTTGGGCCAATGTGCGCAGCGACGTGCGCACAGAAGAGCAGAAACAGAGGGTGAGCAAGAGGGAAGATCTCCTCTTTTTTGCTTTCATTTTTGTAAAGGCTTTCTTTTGTTATCAAGTTGTCTTTTGGATTATTGATTCAACCTGAGCATTAGAAACCATGTAGGACAGACAAAGCAAAAAACAATACCAATACCCTAACCTGAGTATTTATGTAGAATGCTTGTAGAATGCCATTGTCGGTACACGATTTACAAACTTGTTGATCACATGACAAACTGAAATTAAGTATTTCACTTGACAACATCACATATTGAAGTGACTTAAAGTTGCCACGATGAGTAGCCTCTCCCTCCTTCGTCCCTGGGCAGGTGTCATGGACGCAGGCGCTTCGTACCATTGTAAAGAACTGCTACAAGCAGCATGGGCGTGAAGACTTACTGTATGCTTTTGAGGATCATGTAACCGTGAGCCAGCACCACCTGACCACGGCCCAAAGCATCGCCCACCTGGTGCCCTCGCAAACCGTGGTCCAGACAGTCAACAACCCTGACGGCACTGTCTCACTCATCCAGGTACCCTACAGATAATCTGTTTACATTCACAGCAAAGTAGATTAAATTGATCTGGCCTACAAACATTTGTGTGTATCTTTTGCTGTGTATCATTATGCTGCATTCACATGCTCCCAAGATGGTCCCATTTGCCGAGTTAGGAAATCTTTTTTCCGTTTCCGGGGTGTTCATGAGCTTGTATGGTGGAAACAACATGGACACTACATGATGTTTGTATTTTATTGCTTAGAACATTTAAACAACATGTTGGTAGCTGTTTACGGCTTTTTTACCTTACAAATTACATGTGGGCAAAAGTTTTATCTGCAGTGAATTTGCATTTACATAATGCATTTTTTGTCCGCCATGTTTCTGCGTATGACGAAGTTTTTGCTGACTTTCTGAGTGGTTCCAAATTGAGGGAGCTTTCACATGACTTTTCCCAGTTGGGAACAAATTTTTTTGGAATATTCCGACACCACATACTGCATGGAATGCTGCATTCATCTCTTTAAGAAATACATGATTGCATTCATCTAAAAACTTTAATGCTCAATATCTTCCCAACACTTAAAATGATAGAGGAAAGAAATGTGGCAAGCGCATTGACATTTAGGGGGCTTTTGCACCAGATTTAATTTATTTGATCTTCGGTTCTCTTCCGTTAAGTTGTTTTAAATAACAATTGGCAGTCCACATTAGACAGTAAACTAACGATGCAAGTTTCGTTAGAAGTTAATTACTAATTCCTCGTCCCTACTTTGGAACACTGTATACAGACATAGTATAGGTGTTCAGGTGCCCCTAATCTTTTGTGCTCCTTTCTTAGGTGGGCACAGGGCACACAGTCGCCACCCTAGCAGATGCCTCTGAACTGCCTGGTGTGACTGTTGCACAGGTTAACTACTCTACAGTGACCGACGGAGAGGTAAAGAGTGCACACAAACACTTACACCTTATCAGAGACACCAATTTTTTTTTTTTAAATAGTTACTTGTATGGATCAAAAATCCTATTAAATATATAATAGGTTTGGGTTGTTTAGTTTGAATGTACTTGTAGAGGTTTCAAAGGAAGATCAACGTTGTGGGATTTCACAATCTTTACTTTGGCATTCACAGGCTGAAGTTTATCAAATGACAGACCGTATTATTGTGGCTCATATAGCTCATATAGCGACAACTCTGTTGTCCATTATTAGCCTGTAAATAACAACTACAGTCGTTAGGTGTCCTTCTACTTTGACACTCCAAAATGTTTTTTTATGCTATTAGTATGTCTAATATTTCAAAGGGGAGAGAGATTGCCATTTCTTTCTTTCTGTCAAAATGGTAACTGTCAAGACTACGATATGCATGGATTATTGGTACACAGAATATCCGTCAGCACTTATTTTTTGTCACATTTAAATAGTGTAAACACCATGGCTGGGTATCAGGACTGATCTTTCGATTGGATTTCAATTCACAAGGTCCCAATTCGATTAGATATCGATTAATTTACATATCTATTCGAATAGTGGAAATAGTGACAATTACAATACCAAGGGTTTTTATAAAAGTTTCTAGGAAATTGATGATTTTTACTTCACAGGGCACCATTTAACTTATAACAGGTGAATTACAAAAAAGTATGAATGGGAAACACTGACAACTAGACTCAAAGCATGACTTTGAATTACTAATAATGTAAATATCCAACACTGATACACCACACCACATCGCTTTGGTGTAGAAAATTAAACGTAGTGTTAAGTTGCACAATGAAACTTGCCAGACTGCACCAAATCCAACCATGAACAGGGATGCTTAAGTACCTCAAGAACACAGTGATGTGCTGCAAACTTCTATAGAACCTACTAGACTTGTCATAAAAGTGCGGGGGGAGGAAACCTGCTCAGGAAATCATTGTTACTGTAGGTGGGTATTTATTACAGGCTGAAGAGCCAATCTTTATTAAGGAGCCCACAAATACAAATCTTCAGGCTACATATACACACACACATATATATATATATGAATGTATATATATATATATATATATATACACAGTGAAGGAAATTATTATTTGATCCCTTGCAGATTTTGTAAGTTTGTCCACTGACAAAGAAATGAAAGGTCTATAATTTCAATGGTAGGTTTATTTTAACATTCAGAAATAGAATTAAAAAAAAAAAAGAAATCCAGAAAATCACATTATATAAAATATATACATTGATTTGCATTTGATTGAGTGAAATAAGTATTTGATCCCCTAGCAGAACATGACTTAGTACTTGGTGGAGAAACCCTTGTTGGCAAGCACGGAGGTCAGACGTCTCTTTTAGTTGGTTACCAGGTTTGCGCACATCTCAAGGGGGATTTTGATCCACTCCGCTTTGCATATCCTCTTCAAATGCTTAAGGTTTCGAGGCTGTCGTTTGGCAACTCGAAGCTTCAGCTCCCTCCATAGATTTTCTATGGGATTAAGGTCTGGAGACTGGCTAGGCCACTCCATGACCTTAATGTGCTTCTTCCTGAGCCACTCCTTTGTTGCCATGGCAGTGTGTTTTGGGTCATTGTCATGCTGGAAGACCCACCCACGACCCATTTTCAGTGTCCTGGCTGAGGGAAGGAGGTTGTCGCCCAAGATTTCACGTTACGTCGCCCCGTCCATCCTCCCCTCGATGCGGTGAAGTTGTCCTGTCCCCTTAGCAGAGAAACCCCCCCAAAACACCTCCATGCTTGACGGTGGGGATGGTGTTCTTGGGGTCATAGTCAGCATTTCTCTTCCTCCAAACACGGCGAGTCGAGTTGATGCCAAAGAGCTCGATTTTGGTCTCATCTGACCACAGCACCTTCTCCCAAGCCTCCTCTGAATCATTCAGGTGTTCAATGACAAACTTCAGACGGGCCTGTACATGTACCTTCTTGAGCAGGGGGACCTTTCGGGCGCTGCAGGACTTTAATCCATTCCTGCGTAGTGTATTACCAATGGTTTTCTTGGTGACTGTGGTTCCAGCTGCCTTGAGATCATTAACAAGCTCCTCCCGTGTAGTTCTGGGCTGATCCCTCACCTTTCTCATGATCCTCGATACCCCACAAGGAGAGATCTTGCATGAAGCCCCAGACCGAGAGCGATTGATGGTGCAATTATTCGAAAGTGGAAGAAACACAAAATGACCAACAGTTGTCTCCTTCTCACCGAGCTGCTTGCCGATGGTCTTGTAGCCCATTCCAGCCTTGTGCCGGTCTACAATCTTGTCCTTAGACAGCTCTTTGGTCTTGGTGGAGAGGTTGCAATCTGATTGATTGATTCTGTGGACAGGTATCTTTTATACAGGTAAAGAGTTGAGGCAGGTGTCTCTTATACTGGTACCGAGTTGAAATTAGGAGCACTTTCTTAGAGTGAGGGGGACTAATATACCCGGCCTGTGGGAGCAAGAATTCTTGCTAATTGGTAGGGGATCAAATACTTATTTCACTCAATCAAATGCAAATCAATGTATATATTTTATATAATGTGATTCTCTGGATTTCTTTTTTTTTATTCTATCTCTGAATGTGAAAATAAACCTACCATTAAAATTATAGACCTTTCATTTCTTTGTCAGTGGACAAACTTACAAAATCTGCAAGGGATCAAATAATTATTTCCTTCACTGTATGTATATATATATATATATATATATATATATATATATATATATATATATAACAAACTGAACATAAAGAGGCTCATAGCATTTTGGGGAATTACTTTTTATCTTTATCAAAAACAAATGTTTTTCCATGTCAAATAAAAGTTATGGCATATGTAATAGCCTATAGTATGCCTATTATTAACAGCTATAATATAATATATTAACCTACATGTTTTTGGTCTCATATAAACATTATAATCACACACTTATAATCAAAACAATAGCCAAATTAATAGCATAATCCATACGCTATATAGATTCATAATATACAAAAGGAATAGAAAGAAAAATACGTTGAAACTATGCTACACATCAAATGATTTTATTTTAATGTCTGATGTCTGAAAGAAAAATTAAGTGTTGTTTTTGTATCCTCGCCAGAGCCTGTCAGCTGTTTGCCGTGCGCTACCAATGGATGGCTCGCAACAGATTATTGTAAGAGCCTAAAAACGGCAACCTTCCATTCTCTTCTTACCCTTGACTATGACGAATGTTTTTTTGTAGCATTTCTTTTTCACCGCCGTCAAACATTTATCAGGGTAACCGCACCTCTTATTCTGTCCATCTGTTTGGTTCCATTCTTCAACCACCTCTTATATTCTCATTTCTCTTTTTTGTATTCTTCTGAAATTATTTTGGCCTGCTGCTTTACTGGTGTTTAATTTTCTCTCCTAATTAGTTTTTTTTTCAATTTCACTTCTCTTCTTACCTTTTCACACTTTTACAGTTCCTTTTGTTTAACCATTTTCTTGTACAACTCCACAGTTTTACCTGTTCAGAAACATCCCTCACACAACTCTTTTTTTGAGGTGGATCAGAACTGGGCTACCCTCCAGGGCAGTGAAATGACCATTCAGACCACACAAGCCTCGGAGGCCAATCAGGCTGTGGCGTCCTTGGCTGAGGCTGCTGTTGCTGCCTCCCAAGAGATGCAGCAAGGGGCCACTGTCACCATGGCCCTCAACAGGTGAGAATGTAGGAAGAACGGAGAGAAATAAGCTGACAAGACATTGGGTAGATGACTGCAGATTGTAAGTGAAAGGTAGAAGGATCACGAAGGTTACAGGAGTTGCGAGAGAACTACATCGGAACAAGAAGTGGTAGGGGATGAGAAAACAAGCTGACACTAGACCCTAGGGTCTTCACAACAGTTGGATTTGAACAAATCTAGTACAGCAAGCCAAAACTGCCCTCGGACCAGCTGTGAACAAACTCCCGCTGAGGCTCATGGCTGGTTTCCTTGGGTACGAGACCTAAAATCGTATCTTCATGGTTCAGCCTCATTGCTAATTAATTAGCCTGCCCCTTAAAGTTAACCACCCTGATGCTCCAAGTGCAAAATGGTGGTTGACTAACAGGTATTAGCTGCTTATCGGCTAACTAAAATTGAGTCAGAGAATGTGAAAAAGATGTTTAGGTTGGTGATTATGTTTTAAGATTAAATGTATTTAAGTTAGTAACTATAAAACCTATGATGGTCAGTTAATAAGACTGAGTTAACTAGATGCTAGCTAATTTTCCACTGTGCCGCTATATTATAGTTATGATGATGTGGTATCATGAGTTGTATCAGTGTGTTCCTCTGGGGCTTGTTACCTGTGGCCACCTGAGTCCCTTGCCCTCCCCCACTGTTTACCTCAGGTGAGCTGAACAGAGCACTTGGCGCACACTGGAACATTTTGTCCCTGTGCTCTCCTGAAAAGTAGCGTTCAGAGGGAGTGTTCAGCTTTCTTTTCTTGTTAGATCATTAAACTTTTTAGTCATTGTCATTTACCTTTAGTTTGTTGCTTTTGATTGCTATTATTACTGATTAGCCGTATTCATTGGGTCTTAGGTCAATTTTTACATAGGGTATGTCTCCTGTTTTGATAACCATTAATAAGCCGATTTATTTAGCAAAATTGGTCTTCATCCACTAAGCCCAGCCAAATGATACGACTTTTCTCTGTAAAATGACTACTTAACATGACTGCGTAACATCACCAAGGATTATAGAAAAAGATCATATCTGAGTATTGTCGAAGTGTGTCTAGAAAATCAGTTTGCAAATGCTATGCTAACGTTTTGTGAAGGATGATGTTTGTGATTTTGTGTTGGTTGTAGTGAGGCAGCAGCCCATGCTGTAGCAACGTTGGCTGAGGCCACTCTGCAGGGCGGAGGGCAGATTGTGCTTGCGGGAGAAACGGCCGCTGCAGTGGGGGCACTGGCTGGGGTGCATGATGGCACTGGTACGTATCACCATGAACTCTCCTACTTAACAACGTACTGTATGCAGCTAAGGGTTATGTGACGCATGTACTCAGTTTAGATGTCAAGGTAAACTTACCTTGAAATTTAAAGCATTGAAATGAGGGATGGTAAAGCGCTTGATTGGGAGATTGTGTAAAATGTCCCAGCAACAGCTCTTATCACAATCTGTCTTTGTTTCACACTGAAAGGCCACCTTCCTTTATTTATTTTCCCATTTAATGATATGCAAGTCACACCTGTCTATACCAGACAGCATTCTCTTTCATATTCAAATCAGTTTTAGCATGCAAATTATTGGACCTAGAAAGCTTTGGGTTTAGACTTAGAATGTATTTGTTGTAGGCTTGGAATCACATAAATCATCCACTGTGAAGAAGCAGATATTTCTATGGGAAAAAAAAGATGTATGATTATGTTTTGGTTTAATCTAATAGCGTTGCCTGCTACTGGTTCATTGTAATTGAGTATTTAAGCTTCTTTAGTTATTCCTGTTAATTTAGAGTGGCTTGTGAGCTTGTCTTCTCTCCTCTACTATGTGCTGATGTGACAGATGGTGTGTGTGTGTGTGTGTGTTTGTGTGAGACAGAGATTTTTCTCACCAATACACCTATTAATTACCCTAGGTCCCAATTTCCCTGATGTCCCTAGTCTGTTTTAAAAGTACAAAGATTGGAACAGTGCTATGACAGTTTTGTGTCACCTACGTAAGCTCAACTCACCATGCTGGTTGCTAATCAAACAATCGATTGCTCCTCTTTTTGTGGGATTTTTTTCAGTCGGGTTGTGTGTGGCCCATAGTCTAAGGTTATAGTGAACACATTCACACACACACCCAGTAGCCTGGGGCTGTGGCCACATCCCTGGGGAGCCCCCTAAAGAGCTTTGGTCCAGTCCATTATCAGTCCATGGTCTTATCACTGGGCCAGCTGTCAACGCACTGGGGCTCCAAATACACCAGGAGCTTTTCACCTAGCGTGAACAAAAATACAAACACACATATGACTTTAATGTTCACACCTGCACACTAACTCAAAGGTACATAATTTTATTGGGTGGCAAAGTTTCAATCCAGTCGGATCTTCATCAGGTTAAAACACATTTGATACATTTGTATAACTACACTCTTTTTACCTTTAAAAATGTTACATTTTAATCATGAAAGTCATTTTCATCTTTTTGTGAATACCTCTTTTTGGAAGACATTGAATCTGTGTAGAAGATTTGAATATGTTTCTCTGTTTTTTATTATTATAACTACTACCATATATTAGACCTCTTGCTATTATTAGAATTTTCGCATTGCAGCCACAAAATTGCTTCTGATTCCATATATCATTCCCTTAGTATTTTGTGTAAAGGATTTGTACTTTACGAGGCTTCCTAAAACGAATATTCAATGACAAAGAACAGTAAATGAATGCGTAAGTCCATGAACTGTCTTACAAACGAGTCTGTTCAACTGATGTTTTAACAGTCTATACAGCTGCCACGCTTGGTAGTCTTTCACCTGCCAATTGACCCTTACCTAATCATTAGCAAGAAGTGAAGAGGGCTGTTTGAAGTGCACTCAATTAGCCCACACGCTCCTGATTGGCTAGTGTAGCTTGCCAACAGTCACCTAACACACACATACACACAGACACACTTATAATAGAATAGCCCTCAATCTCACAAGCGTGATGGTTTAGTGGCTGGTCCATGTTCTGTGTTTCCTACCACCAACCCACTATCTCAATCTGCCCACTTCACAATCACGTTCAGCACAATTATCTGACTAAACACAACTCCATCCTATCAATAAGCACTGCTAAGGGGGCTTAGTCCAACCCCTCTACAGAAGGGCCACAGTAATTGTGCTTGCCCAAAAAGGACCTGTCACGTGGAAAGGGTATTGCTGGTTAATCATTGATTGGCAGGTGGTTACTAGCTTAGAGTTGGCCTTAAGTGGAACTTGGTGGCTGTTTGCAACCTTCAAGTCTCTTCCCCGAATAGCCCTTAAATTCAGTGTTTTGTTTATTATTTTGAAGTCTGCTATTCTATGTGCAATGCATGCAGACTGCTCCGTTATGGTCTTCTCTGACTCTGATGTGTCTTGCCAACAAATATCAGCAGATCTATTAACATTGTTGGTGGCATGGAAAATTGGATGTTATAAGACTGATTGTTATAAAAAGTCTACAATACCAGGCAATAATTGACAAAGGTATCTAGAAACATGCAGACAAACATTTACATGTTTTAGTTGCGTTTTGGCTCACCCTTTAAAAAGGGGTGATAGAGGCGTCGTTATGGAGTCCTAGTGGTCAGTAAACAGCAGCAAGATTGAGCCATCATTGTAGCACTTCCCTTCTTCCCTTGCCCGGCAGCTTGTGGGGCAGGACAGGGACCCACGTGACCACAGAAATAATCCCCAGGCACACACACACACACACACACACACACACACACACACACACACACACACACACACACACACCTAGGCAGGGAGAAGCCAGAAGGCTCAATTGGACCTTTGTTTAGAAATGTGGTCTTTGTAACTTGGCTCCCTCCCCACTAGCCTGCGCTACCTTGGTTATTCTTTGTAGCACCCAGTAGACCACAGCTATTGCAGTGCCTCGCGTTCATTCTGTAAATGTACTGACTTTAACATCTGAACGTGTGTGTGCTTTGTGTTTGTTCTTGTCATTCCACCAGGCCTGGTCCAGATTCCAGTGAGCATGTATCAGACAGTGGTCACCAGCCTTGCCCAGGGAAACCGGCCAGTCCAAGTTGCCATGGCTCCGGTGACCACACGCATTGACAATACAGTCACGCTGGACGGCCAGGCAGTGGAGGTGGTGACCCTGGAGCAGTGACACTGCCTCCTCCTTAGATTATGTGCAACAAGAGGAGAGAACAGAGATGGCCAATTTGGAGATTTGCGTTTCCCTGCCATTTCCCATACACTGTACAATGTAAAATATATTTTTTAAAGTACATCTAATGGAGAGGGGGGGGGGGGGGGGGGTAGTGTATACAGTGACTGATGTATCAATGCATTATGTTTACTATGAAAATATGCTCTGTTGATGTTTTGTTTTTCTTTGTATTTTCAGTAGCATTGTGAGTCTGACGATTGTGTAAAGGTTAGAGTATTTAGTATTTATTTCTTTAAACTTAACCTTTTCGGTAAAGATAATGAACCAAAAAAAACCTTGTTAAATGCCACCTTTATTCTGTACCTAGCATTGCTTCTGGATTCACTTTCAATAGGTACTACAAGTCAATGCTTGACTGTGTTTTCATTTTTAAAGAATGCCTATAACAACTCGTTGCTAAACAACTGACCATCTTTTATTTGCTTCCCCCATTTTACAATTTCTTCAACAAATTCCATTAATGTTACTAGTTGATCTTGAATAGTGTTTGCTTACTTGCCATTTCCATTGTTCAAACAACCTACGTAGACTTGTCCCCATTAAGTGTGAAATGATTGTTTAGTGCAGTGGTTCTTCCCTGTCCTCTTATATTGAAATCAACACATGCTAGGGTTTCAGGAAACACGAGATGAGATGTTTTTTACCGCTGGATTGCAGAGCAGATCAGACCAAGCTATGGTTGGCCAAGTGCAGCAATTGTTTATAATGCTTGATTATAGAGGGATTCCTTCAAATGTTTTTTGACTTGAGGTTGAATTCCTTTTTATTTGCAACTGGTTAACTAGTTTATATTATTTACTACATTTTAGAAGGAATAATTTGAGTAGACTGCATCTGAAAACCTTTTGTACATTTGTACTCAATCTTCTGAGATGGTAAGAAGAATTGTGTACTGTCACACTCGTCATCCTGTAATACTAAGTGTCTGAACACCACCTGACAATTGTGTTGAAATATCCCCCAATAAAGTGGCTGCTGTTTACCTGTCACGCTGCCCTGTTATTATCCTGTGCTGGCATATTCATTAAGCCGTGTGAAATATCTAGCTAAGATGCACTATCCACCAGTTTGAGAAGACCACCTTTGGTTGATCTACCTCGTGCACTGTGTTTTTAAAAAACGAGGGTATATTAACATTTGAATGTTTGGAAGTAAGGTAACTGAGATCTGCTATTGAATTCATGGTCTTTTTTTGTCTCGTATTTGCTAGATTGAACTATGAACTCGGAGGAATGTGAAAGTAGTTGACTTCCCTTACAAACCCATTGACCTTTATTGTAGCTGGAGTGTCGTGACAGACAGGGACCTAGTTACATCATAAGCTTCAGGCCCGCCCCTCCCCCTACTTTAATGCCTGGGATTTGCTAGCAGGGCCCTTCTGCTACCGAGTTGGAGCTGGAGAGAGACTAGGAGGCCTTAATCCGTCAGGCGCCACTCCGTATCCCACTATGCCTTCAGATTATGTCGGAAGCAGGTTGCATATGCACATGTGAAATTATCCCCTGTCCTTGTTAGCAAAATATTTCCTCCCAACTTCAGAACTTTTCAGATTGGACTATATGATTGCATGATGTTTTATTTTTTATGGGAAAACGTGACTGGTAGATTGGTGTTTTTGTGGTTATTTTTACAGCAGCTGGCACAGGACAGGGGGTGTAGAAGCGTGGCACACGCGCGCATTAGTCTTTTGCTTCAGATTAAGAAAGCCTTATTGGCTTTCTTTCTGGGAAACAGACCTATCCCCACCCCCTGTCTCTCGAAAACCCAACCTGTATTGCTACCCACAAAGTCAGACTTGTCTGATTAGAAATGGAAACCATTGCTACCTTTTCTGCACGTTTACATTCAAGTCAACCAAATGAATCCTTGACAAAAAAAAAAAACTTTTATCAACCTGACAATTTCCAGTTGGCTGGAAGGTATCTCGGTAAAGACAGGATTTGTCTAAGGCCAGTGTTTTAAACCTGGTCAGGGAGGTGGTGACAATGTAATCAGCTAATGGCACACAGCCGGCAGGGTCCAGTGGGCAGATGGGTGGGTGGATGGATCCATGTGGAGGTGAGAGCTCAGTAGTTTGACATGACCTGTAAGTCCGGAGAGCAAGGACCCTTGTGTATCTTCAAATTAGACCCAACATGTAACTGGCTATACATGTCTGGTATGCAAGTGGCACATTTCTAAAGACAGTGGCAAACATGTTTTTTTTTTCTTTAAGAATTTATTTCAAAGAACTTTTGATATTTACACGTTATTTTGTATTTTTACCTTCTTATCATCTTGCTTGTTTCCCAAGCCTAGGATCAAATCCTTTTTATATTTGCCTGCCTCGAGTGCAATTGTGAGGCGTCCTACTTTGTAGAAAGGACAGGCCTTCAGTGCAGGATCACTGATCACTGTGGAGACTGAGGTGCGGGAGAATTGATTCTCGCTGAATGAGTCAGGACTGCGGCTGGGACTCCACCAGGGGCTCAGTGGGTAGGAGGCAGACGGGGGGTCGGTCAGTCTTGTTGCTTGGAGTCGTGCAGGCTGACTCTGGGCCAGTGCTTTAATCTCCACTAATCGTTTCTTAATACGCGCATCCCAGGGACTCCCCCCCACCCCCACCCCACACACACACTCCAACACACACACGCACACACACATACTACACATAAACCATGGCAGTAGCCCTAGCCCCCAGTCACTCCATCACAGTATAATCATTAGTTGTAAGGTTGGAGATTTTAAAAGGGTCTCACTGTGAAAATAAAGAGATCGGCATGCAATACTATTGCTGAACCTTTGCTTAGTGTGATACTGATGTCCGGTATGACTATGACATGAAATTCCAAAGTTCATTGATATTCTATTGTTATACATTTGAGATAAGCTTAACTCCATGACAAGATATGCCTATGTACGTTTCTGACAGTCTGTTCAAGCATTTGGTTTATGGTTTGAGAGGAAAACATGCTGCCTAACATTGCTTTCCTAGCCTCTAACTGTGGTGTGTTGCTGATAAAGCATTCTCTACCATTAGACACAATGGCCTCCTAACTTTCACAGCTCATGCTTCTGTCCAACCAGACACTGCAACAACAACGGGTTCTAATCTCATTTCAATAATACCCCAGTCTGTATTAGAATACAGGCACAGCTTTGCCTCAGCCCGACTATCCTCCCACTGAACTACTCACCAAGCAGTGTGTGAGTGTGTTTCAGGCAGAAAGAGTGGGTCCATGGGGACTGTGGGATAGAGGGGGCTGAAAAATGCAGTGTAACCTGAGATATGCTGCCCATCTGGAGAAGCCTTGCATAGACAAGCGTTATCCCACAATGTGCTTTGCTGCAGAGGGATCGTTAGAGGAGTCTGAGACAATAGACAATAGACAAGTCTTCTTAAAATATTTATTAGCATCACAGACGTATGTGAAAAGGCATATTGAAACATCCTAATGAAAATATAAAAAAAGCTTACCAGAAAATGAGGTTGGGTTTTACAGGTGTCTTCATCACACACAGACACTTTGACTGTAATTTCAGTAAAGCTCAATATAAAAAAAAACACAATAAAGCCCAGTAAATTTAAGCTAGTCTTGCAAAGAAAATGCTCATTTTCACTGACCAATACCACAGTTTCCAAATTTCTGAATCTTCTATTGGTTCAAAAGCTACTAAAACCATTAATAAATTTTGTGCAGGCCCAATGACAACATTTATGCTGATCAATATGTAGCTTAACCCCAGGCAAACAAGTAACTAAACAAATCATATTAGCCAGTCACTTAATCATATAGCACAGGAATTATGCAAATGCAGAATAAGTGGTTTGAACCGAGCGAACAACTACCTATCCACATTTCTCCCCCAAGCAGGTTTGAAATGGAGAAGAGAATTGCATTTAAAGGGAAGGGTAAACTGATACCAAAACGATTGCTAAACTGGGATTTGAGAGAGGCACCCCCTTTTGGCTGGTAAAGTGGAATAGGGACTCTGTATACCAGGGGTGACCAGCAAACTTTTTGTACTAGTATTTAGCTACTGGGGAAATCCTTCACCATAATGAATGACCATTTTGCAAAGTGCCCTTAAACACAACTAAACAAAATGCCAAGCCAGCAAACTGTTGATAAAAGATATGAATACCAACATGACAGAACTAGCATGAGAAAAATTAGGGGTTTGGGGGGAAATTACAACAAAAACAATGTTGTCACCAACCGCTGCTGCATCTTTGGGAGTCTTCGACTCCACATTAACAGCATAAGTCTTAACAACTTCATTGAGAGAGCAAGACACTGAGATCCTGACCTATTTCCCTCTGTTTGCCATTGGCAGCAGGGTCATTGGAGCTCTGAGACTGGGGTGTGCAGGGGAGGATTATAAAGCATCAACCGACCCTTCATCACCTACAGTCACTCACTCATACAAGAGTAAATTCCCTGTCTTGACGGTCACCATGGTTTCTTAAGTTTGAGTGCAATTGTTAACATTTTAGTAGACTCCTCGTTAGTGTCCTGATTTGTTTCTTTCTCCAAACCATGGGGTTGAGCTGGCTGAAGATCCCAAGCAGTAGTTGGCAAGTCTAGAACCACCGGATCCATCTGCCTTACCAGTGTGAGTTCTACCATTGCCAAACACTGCCGGAGAGTTGCTTTGGCCTTTCTAGGCCTATCAAATCAAGAGTGTTTGCTATAAAATAATGAAAAGTTACATTTAGATACAAGTAAGCAAAGTGTGTTACTGCATGGATATTTGTGTTTTAGTATGGTTGGTCAGCGATTACAGTTCATTTCAATCACATTATAACAATGGCATGATATAGGATATATTACCCTTGTTACATTTGCAGACAGTCAGGCCTTACAGTGTCAGGCACTGTCAGTTTTGCAAAGGTTTCCAATAAAGTCAGACTTGCAAAAGATTCAGAATACCTTGAAATGGTCCACATCTATAGATTTTTTTGTTCATCCAATCAGATAATGAGGTTCGGATTACGTTGTGCAGGATGACTGAAAATAGAAAATGACCTAGACAAGGGAGCAAGGAAAAAACAGTGGATCAATCACACACAACCTCTAACTGTCCAAGTGAAGTCATTGTGGTGTAGAAATATTAGTGAAATTAACATCCAGTGTGACATCAGAACGAGGGGATTCTATCTTTTCCTATATTGGCACTACACATAATTGCTCAAAGTATATATACAGAAGCAAAAATGTGCTAGTGCCAAAATGGGCAAAGAAGAGGAGTAGCTGAGGTTTCAAATTCCTGCCATTGAAGACAGAGAAAGTTTGTAATAAAGCAGATAAAATCCTAAAATGCACAACCATGTTTGTGAACCCAAACCCTTTGGCATTACATCACATGCACCCCACCCTCAACCACATCAAGGCAGAAATTGTTTATCATATCAGGCATCATCCAGCGGTTCTTTCTCTGCTCTGTTTATGGCCCTATGGTAATTCACTGATAGTGTGCCTTCACAGTGAATTCTACCAGTGCCATACACAGAACAGGAGTCATTATCACACCAAAACTTAAGTCAGGCAGTCAGTCTTTTAGATATATATAACCCTAAATTCAGAAACAAATTCGGGAGATATTAGTTAACAGAAAACAAGAGAGGAGAGTGTGCAAAGTTTAGAGTGTGAGAGAGAGAGGGTAGGTTTGTAAAAAGGTTAGGAGTTGGTGCCAACACAAACGGGTAGATAAACATTTGGCCTTCATTTCAGCATGGTTATGGTGTTAAGAGAATGTATTAAGGCATTGAGAACAGACCAAAGTCCAGGCTACTCTGACAAAGTAGTTGACTCCAAGCTTTCTTCGAGTAAACAACCTCATCTAATTACTCACTACTGATCACTGACATCAGAGGGAACTCAAGTATCTTGACAAAAGAAAATTATATTATAAAGGGCCTAGGTCTGAGATCTCTCATGCAAATCAAGCATTCACTTTTATGCAATTATACAGAAATGCAAGTTGGCCAAGAAATCCTTCTCTCACCATTTCCTGACAGACATAAGCATCTCCCCAGCAGTGGCCCTGCTGCCTAAACATCCATCTAACCAAAAGTCACTTTTATTCTATACAGTAGCTACAATATTAGACCTCAATACAATACATGCATGTTATAATCTAAACCATGATTCAATTCAAGAATGGGGTAAGATGGTAGAATTTTAGAGGGCTGTCAGTTGGGTTGTTTTAATAGTTTTCTCAATAATATTAACTTTCTCACCATGCTCTTTTTCACCTAATCGCTGCGAGTTAGGACAACATGAAACCTCAAACCAGCCATCACTCCGAGCTCTGCTAAGTAGCAAAATTAAAATGTCTTTAACATTTCTTATGCATAAAGAATAGACCGGACAGCGTCTGGGAATGTGCCACCCTGCATTACTGTTAGGTGAGTTTCTTTGGGAATTGACAGGTTCGCCCAGTAAAGTAAAAATTTGGCTAATTTAATCTCATGATTAAAACAGGTCAAAACAATCTGCTTCCTTTTTTTGTTTCATAAAAAAACTAAAACAACATCCACAGTGTTGTATGTTTGTTCTCCATGGGCACGCATTTTAATAATGAGATTAGAGTACCGGTTGGATTCTGTTCTTTGCTCATTTATCAAATCTATTAAACCACCAGTAGTTAAATAAGATGATTTAAAAACATTAAATTGTTGATAATTCAAGAATAATATGCCAGTAATTGTGATTTTACTTCGTTTGAAGATGTTTTAAGATTTAGTTCTTGCATTTTAGTAATGTTCTGTACAGCAGTTGATACAAAATATAACACGTTATGAAACATTTAAGGTATTATCACAATTGGTTTTCATATATTTTTGTGGTTTGAGACCTTCCTGAGGATAGTTGTTAAATAATTAATTGATACACCTTACATTTTTAGCAGGTGAAAAGCATAGTAAGACCTACATATAACAGTTTCAGTCGTTACAGACTACTTTGACAGGAGGGCACCTCAGATGTGTGATTCATGCCTTTTGTTATCAAATATAAAAATGGAACTTTATTTTTCCCTAAACAAATTGCAAAGATAAACACTTTAAATGCTGTAGATGCTCTTAAGAAAATACCGAAAGGTTGGAATTTTTTTATTTGGGGGTAATATAAAATGTTATACCACTAACAGGCAAGGGTATTCACTTAATATTTTGCAATCTACTTACCACAAACCTTCCTCTCAAAAATTATCTGGTCAATGGATTCCTTCCATTTACACCCGTCAGAATGAGTTTGGCTTTCCATCTTTCGGTTTGCTCTACCCTATACTAGTGCCCCTTCCGCCCCACCTTTAATGGGCCCCACATTCAGCCATTAGCTCTCTCACCCTGGATTCTGCAGTGAATTGAGCTAACATTGATTCCAGCGATCAAACCATGTACTAAGTGATTTCTCCAATGCCCAAATGACTCCCTGAGCAAGACTCCTATGGTCATTTCCTGGAGAAATCAATAGCACTAAAAAGCAAAATTGAAAAGAGCCTACCTCCTCTAAGGTTTGTCTGCCTCCTTATTTGTTTCTTCTTCAAATGATTAAAGAAGGTAAATTAGTCAAAAAGCGTTTTACCGGAAGACAATCCAATGGCAATGTTTCTGGATCAAATCTGGCAAATTAAATTATACGAATATCAAAATGGAAAGTCTTGGTATGCTAAATTGCCAAGATTAAAGAAAATTAGAAAGATTACATGATCACATCTGAACTGAATTATTTCATTCATCTTAAGTAGTGACAGCATCAAACCCTTGAATTAACCTACAGCAATGACAAATATGGACGCATGTATAGACTATTTCTATTAAATATGAAGCAAATACATTTTTAGAGAGTAGAGTTTGATGTAACTTTATTTGACAATCCCAATTACTTAAAGACTTAAAAAGCAAAACTTGTCATTATTTGAGATATTAAAAGATTAGATAAGAACCCATTATCCTAATGTTTATAATTAAATGGGTTTGGTTTATATTCCGAAATTACAGCTGTTAAAACTGAGCCCTAATCAGGTGTTGGTCGTTACACAACTTAAATCGACAGTGACGTACTGCTAAATAGAAGCTTTGATATCCCAAAGAATTACGGAAGTGCAAATTATGAAGACAATTTCAGTAGTATGAATGTTCATAAAAGCCTTCGATCAACAATGTATGGTCAGTAAATAACAAATTGTGATTAAGATTGCACTAGCCAAAATGTTAGGAGGATGCTGATAAACCCTCGATTTAACATGGCAAAATGTATCTTCAAACGTATATAGCCTAATTCCATGGGGAATTCAATGTGATGGTATATTATAATGTGATTATACTTGTACAGTACAGTGTGATTGACATAATTCTGCCAAGTTTTTAATTAGTTATTTGCGGTGTTAAAACCGACTCCACTCTACACCTATGTAAACAGGCTTATTTTGCAATATTTCTTGATAACGGTAACGGTACAAAAATGTATTTTAAAGATATAACCATAATCTGCACACATTGCTAGTTTTACTAAAAATACAAAAGCCAGATTATAAACAATACTCCAGGAAATTCCCGATAAATATACACCGATAGAGCGAGTGGTCGATCATATTCGGGATAGGCCCCGACCACCTAGGAATTTGAAATAATCAATAAAACACGATACTTTTTGAAAGTCTAGACCTGAATTTACATTGCCATACATTTTGGCTGATGACATGCGTCCCATGTTTTTTGTAACCTGCATTGGTAGATTATAATTTGTAACAGCGGTAAAACCCGTGCACTTCATCTAGTGTGTCTGATTAAATAACACATTCTTGACTGTATAGGCCTATGTAATTGACACAACCATACTGAATTGTTGAGACATCATATACATTCATATATATATATATATATATATATATATATATATATATATATATATATATATATATATATATATATATATATATATATTAATTAGTTTTTCCTGGTGTTATCAATAATGCCAGTTTGTGTTTGTTAAATGCGCAACGGATTATCTAGTTCATTGGTTTTAGTTCAAATGTATTTTTCTAAATACATTTTAGTTCAAGTTATGTCATCAACCTGGCCCAGGTTGTTCATCGACTAAAGTGTCCGTTTTTAGCAGAAACATTTTTGAGAAAATGTTCTACCAACATCTGCTTGGTCTGTAGGCCGACAAGGGTCACTCTAAACCACGGTCAAATCTAAACCGTTATTAAACTAAACGGATGGTTAAACCTACTGTTTTTTAAATGTTAATAATATCCTCAATTTGTCACAAGTACACGTAACATATAGCCTTTACCTTTCCTATGCCTATATCAGGAGCCTGTAACTATAGGTCCATTGCGTTTTACTAAAAAAATTCTATTAATTTAAACGAACTATAGGCATACCACAATCAAATCCTATTTCGGTAAACCAGCAGTTTTTAAGCCAATATTGTAACAAAGAAATCAGGCGCGTCTTTAACTTCCTGAGTATCGAATGTCAAATTCAGCCTTGTTCCCCCATATCCCACTGCTCTTTGCTTGTACCTTACCTGAGACGGGAGACCCATACGCGGTCTTTGTAGGTCTGAACCTCCTTTTGCCAGTTATCCCGTCTACAATGTAGCGCATTGCAAACCTTTCTATGTGTATCTGCAGGCCGTTCTTCTTGTTTGGGGAACAAGGATTTGCCATTGGAAAAGATAATTAGTTTGTAAGTATCTTACCGTCGTACCAAAGGAATAATCCAACCGTCCTCTCTGTCTCTCCTGTTTTGCGATGTCACTGGCTCAGGTGTTTTGTTTTTTTCTTTTAAGGTGGAGCTCGCGAAAGGCAAGGGCAAATTTAAAGTGCTTTGATTTTGTCCTGAGGACAGTCTTAGTGCACGAGGATTGGTTGCTTGACCGGATTAAATTATTTCGTGGCGAATTATGTGGTCCAGCCCCTAACATTTTTGCTCATTTGAGCAGGACACATTCAAGCTTCTTCTTCTGAGCTTCTTCTTTTCTAAAGGACTGTACAGAAAACCAACACTATGGGTTAAAGTCTTCTCTTTGTTTCAAGTAGGCTAGATGATTTCGTGGCATCGTTGGTGAGGGCTTATCACATTGCTACTATTTCCTGAATAAAAGTAAATTATTATTCATAAAGATTAATAACATAACGTTATATTTTAGGGCCTAAATAAAACCTATTTAACAGAAAAAAAACAGGTTTGGTTTCAGAATTCAAACCATGGGTCATGCCGGTATAAGAATCGTAGATGGCCCATAAGAATTCCATCCATGTGTCTATACATTCTATACAAGGAAATCGTAAATAAAGTTAATATATGCCTATTAAATAGGCAATTTTTCACAATGGTTACATACCATCATAAGTAGACTGCATGTAAAATAATATTTTGGACTAGACATAAATCCTCCCAAATTCGTATCTTTATAATCTACCAGCATGGAACATGAGCACGATATTTTAAGAAATATTTTCATGGATTCAGAAACAATTGCTGCGTCTTCCCAGCCCCCATTCCAGGATTATATGGCTGACAGGATCAAATGACCGTGTCCAGATGGCAACTAAGTACTAAAAACTGCATTTCACGATAATAGTTATGCCTACTTGTGCAGTAGGCCCTAGGCCAAAGATAACGTTGCTCATATAAATCACAAGCTAGATTCGTGTATGCCTACTGGTTGTAAAATTCAGACCCAATCATTCATTTAGAATAGTTAGACTTGGCACATATCAACGGAGCTTAATTACATTTCAATGGAGTTACACAAACGTATATTGCGTACTATGTAGATGAACCCATAGGCGAATTAAATGTGCTCATGGTATTGACAATAGGATGGCCACAAGTCATAAAGGGTAAGAGTCACCAAAACCCTGCTGAAAGCCATACAACCTGAATACAAGGAGAAGAGGATCTAATTTTTCCACCGCGCCGTTTGAAGACAACTCTGGATGCAATAGGTGCAGGATGTCCTGTGTTACAGCCCTTGGTTTCAAAACGCTGCAGGATTTTGCCTAATTTTAGTTTATATATGCTGGTGAATTTTACCCATACTGCTCTCCGATGTTGACTCCATTAACCTGCTGTTAATAATTAGATAGATAGCCTAGGCCAAACGCAGTGCAAAAACACCCAATAATTTAAAGTGATCTGCATGACTTCAGTGTCAGGAGTTTGGTTTCAACCCTTCCAATTGAATAGCGACAGTGAAACCTATCCGTGTTAACACATCAGTGGGGTCCGCGTGGACATCTCAGAGCTATTCTGACCTACAGGTTTGCACCTGGAAAATAAGACATTTTAACTGTTGGTCATTTGTGTAAAATACAGGCATGAAGCAGATTACGAGACAATCCAATGCGTATTTTAAATTCTCACCTAGATCCTCAGTCTTGCCCAGCTCCAGGTGATGTTTTAATTCAAGCCACTATAGGCCATCATCTGAGATATCAATGTAGAGGACATTGCAAACATTTGTTCCTGCTAGTTACAAAGCTAGCGATGGATGGGGTGCGCAAACCATAGGCCTATACCAACCATATCATTTTGTTAATTCTATTTCATTTGAGTTTAATCGCAAATTAGAGCTATAGGGCTTGAATAACTATTCTGATAGCCTATGCAGAGAGCGGGAAATTATTATTTTATGTAACCTTAAATGATGAAACATAGGATCAGGCAACAAATTAGACAATTGTACAATACAGTCAAATGGTTTACAGAAAAATGCATTTGGACTTGTGCAGCAAGTAGGCCTATGTCTGATATGTTTGGATGGTGCTATAAGTAACCTAAAGAAATAAATAATAAACCTTTATTTATGATCCATTTTAATTGTTCGTAGTATTGTTATAATGCTAATCGGGTTATAGCAGACATTCTGCAATATTAGAAATTAGGTCACTAGGCTTTAGGGATATCCTGTTTGATCACGTGTTTTCTTTACTTATTTGATTACTCTTTTTGTTGGCTATCATGAATTCAAAATAGAGTAGACATATACGTTTCCCTCTGATTGTTTTAATACGTTTTGAGAAGGTTTTATTTGGACTTGTAAAGAATAGTAAAGCAATAAAATGGTTAAGCTTAGCAATAAAGAGATATTATAAAATGTTTAAATATGCAAACAGATGCCAAATGTTAAGGCAAGATTCGGCCTTAAATATTAAATTGTTAAAAAAAAAAGAATTAAGTAGAATAAATAAATGTGTGATTTGCAAATTAACCAACCTACTGGGAAAATCAACGCTCTGTGGTTCCCGCTACCGACCACTACTTGCATGGTCTTCTGCTAAAAAGATCGGACTACACCCCAATACTGCAGCATTTCAGGAGATACAAAGCAGGACAGTCTATTTGGGGGTAATGGTCATCGGCAGCACTGATAATTGATTTAGTATGATTGATAGATGTCTTTTCAATACAGATACATTGCTTATTTTGATTACATGTACATTTCAACTTGTGATATATTTAGTTGTTTTGATAACAAAACCAACTACCAAATTATTATTACATACATATACCATCCAAACATATCAGACATAGGCCTACTGCCCTGCACAAGTCCAAATGCATTTTTCTGTAAACCATTTGACTGTTTTGTACAATTGTCTAATTTGTTGCCTGATCCTATGTTACTACTTCAAACATCAGTTTTTATTATGGCTACTAACCCTTTTTAAGTCATAAGAAAGGACTATTAGAAGTATAAAATGTCATACTTCGTATAAGGTTTTGGAGAGACGATCTTGAATTTTCCTTTGGACACCTTTAGAATAAGACAAGTGTAGCAGTTAAAGTGGCATAATGGCATAAGCTATTATGCATTGGGATTCTCACATCAGGATGAAAGAAACTGTTAGCACTTAACACTGGTCTTTTACAATCCTAATAATTAACTTCCCTTTCTCCTTCAGTGTGAGAAATATATCGAAACAAAGAGAGTACATGACACATAATAATAAAGCACAACCACCTTGGCTACACAATTGGGTAGTATTGATAGTATTAAACCATTTGTCTATTTCAATAAACACATTATAACCTATCAATAGAATTTTTAAAACAGAAGCAATCGAATTAATGAGTAAAGATTAATTTAAATAATTTCGAAAATCTCATACTTCATCATAAATCCACTCATGTTACTGTTTAAACATATAGTATGTTTTGGCCAGTTCTCTGTGCTAATCTAAACCAATCTGCCATATCTCACTCAGTCTATTGGCTTGCAATGATCTACCCTGTTACCTGGAGATCGTGTTAATCAGTAGATCATCCATTAATAAAGACGGAAGATCATTGTACTGCTGCTCCACCACAGTGCAACTGTTACCCAACCCTAAACCTGAGCCAGCCCACTGTCTGATAGTCGGCCCAGGCCAAAGAAACGTTAGATGGGAATAGCCATCAAATCTCTTGGTGTTCTATTCACCCAGGGGAGTTGGCATCTTATCAAGGAAAGGCCAGCCTGCCACAAGTCTGCTGACTTGGAAACTCAGATATTAAGATGACAGGACTATTTTTAAGAGAGAAATAAAATGATATGGTTGTTTCGGAAGTGTACGTGCCAACAAAACACAATAGACCTACTGTAGCTGTCCTACAAGTGTGAGTTTTTTTAACAGTGCATGTCACAAAAACTAGTAAAGGTAAACACATATTATTAAATTAAATTAAAGTCCTTGACACCCCTAAAAAAGCATGGCTTAGAGGAAAATAAACACAAGTTGTAATTAGGGGGAAGTAATGTAAAAAATACGAATGCTTTAAATTGAACTGGATTTTATATCTGCCAACAGCAACATGGATCTTCGGATCACTCCGCCCTGCTTAGTCCAATGAGATAGTTGGTCGTGCTTTGGCATTACATCATGGAGGACTGCAGTTCTCTTGGCCAACGCATTGCGGATAATACTGCTCTAAATATTTCATTGAGCAGCTCGGGTTGCTGGACTTCTGGAGGGGCTGTGAAAAGAAAATCTCTCCTCACCCTTTGTCCCCTTTCCATATCTACAGTAAATGGCAGTATGGAGACTGCGTTGTTATAGAACAATTAATAGCCTGTTTCCCCCTGCATGGCCAAAAGGCCATTCAAATTATTCATACAATAGTATGTTGCAACAAACAGTGCCAATGCGCGTTCACTATTTGTTTCTCAGTGTATACAGGATACAGTCAATTTAGTTTAGGTATTAATGTATATTCTGTTGCACTATTACAACAATACTACTTTCGAGGGGAAGTTCACAAGGAAATAAGGCGAACAGATCAGATACAGAGACAGATAAGAGAGGTAGACAAACAACAAGATATTAAACAATGAGGGAGGCCAAGAGCGAATATAAACAATGAATTATCAAATTAGAGTCCAAATCCAGTCCTATCAAGCCAATAAAAAGGAAGGCTGGCAGACTGAAGGAAAATGTTGTTACCTGTTCGAATTCAAGTTTAACCAGAAATTAGATTAATCAGCTTCATGCCACAGCATTTCGGATCTACTGCAGTAAATATGCACGCAGCCTGAAAATGAAATACGTGGTTGACTTAAAAGGGCCAGACAATTTAGGATGGCAGAGTGCCCTCCCGATGGGCCAATGTAGAAGTACAGATGCTCTGATCCACCACAACTGCATGCCAGGATGGAATTTTGGAAGCAGGTTAATCCAGCATTCACATCCCATATCATAATCTCTGTTCCTATAAGGTGGGGATTACAAAAATTGTCCAACACTCACTTATACTTTACAACCAACTTCAATTTGTGTTACCAGCCTCTAAATTGTGAAACGTATTCTCCAAGGCTATAAAGTATTGAGCAGGCTCAAGACTAACTAAACCAAGCTCAACTGTACTTATCTTACATATGTATTCATCCATTGAAGGTGAATGTGCCAAGACAAATAATTGGGACAGACATTGCACTGCCTGCTTTTCTAATCTGTTTTATTCGTCGTCACTACATGTTAGTACTATGGATCGGATACGAATCCGATATAACTGCACAAGTTCTTTGGCCAGCACCTTATATTATCCGAGTAAAATGAAAATGGACATAGACACAGTCTAGAGGTTAGTCTGACACTGCCACCTTGTGGTTTTATGAGCATTTTATAGTTGAAGGACAGGGAACATGGCAAAAATTTCCTATCTGAAACAAACCTATGGGATGAGATTAGTGGCATTAGAAACTGAATTTCATTCAATTGAATTTGTATTGCATATTGCATATTTCATTTAATGGATGTGAATTTGGATTGCACATTTGAAATGGAATTTAATGGTTTGAAGTAAAATGTTATCCTCAATGAATTCAGTTCTGTTTCATTTCAGTTAAAAGATTCAGTTTCTGTTCATTTTCAATTTGCTTTCAAATTCAGTTCCTAAAATTCAGTTTCAGTTCTCACTGACAGACATCCGGGGACTTGCGAAAAGCAAAAAACCACCAATTCAATTTAACACATTTTCACCCACTGTTTGTCTGTAAACACTAGTAGGGGAGGCAGGATGCCTGCTTATTTAAGTTACAGTAAAAGTATACTGTGAGGGTTGTGCGGACATCGGTCTGGTAGAGGGCGCTGAAGGACCGTGATGGTGATTGAGCATTCCTCTGACGGGTCACCAGGTTCCAACCGAGGGTGTAGTTCCGGCTCTGAAAAATGAAGCCTATGCGTAAGTGCCTTAAACCTGCATTCTTTCTAATAACAAGCAGGTTAACATCGCTAGTTTCAAGTCTTTTCCAATACAGTATGATGTTCATTTTGTAAATGATGGTCCCATTTAGAATAAAATAGACAATAAAGCAGGGTATGCTTTAGGGCGTGGCTACCTTGTGATACTCAATTGGGATAGAGATGTAGCAACGGGCTCCACCCCTCGCTCCTCCCAAGCCCCACCCTCTCGTCCAAGTATGGTCAATGTCGTATCTTCTGGTTTCGAAAAAAAAGATGGCGATGGCCTATGAAACCAACATGGCGATTTTCAAAATGCCAAACTCGAGGCTTCAAAACGGTGGTCCACAAACCAATGGGTGACATCACCATCACTTCGTCCACTCATATATACTGTCAATGGTTGCAACAGGTGAGTTCAATCTGGTTTTTAGTTGGAGGAATGCTATAAAAGGGTGTCTGTTTGTTTCAGTAGGGAGAGTCACACACGCCGAAGGACTGAACCAGCAGCAGCCGCAGCAAGTGTGTGTGTGAAGAGAAATAAAAGGGTTCATCCCAAATATTACCGTTGGAGTTGTCGGTCTGTGGCCACGAATCCTCACATATACCAATTGGATGGATTATCAAACTCAAGCATGAAATTAGGAAAAATAGAGGTACAAATTTGGTTCTGGTAGACACAGTCTTGCGCGTGTTTCGTGGTGCTTCGCAGCCAGTGAACACCCGGCGTGAGTGGCCACTAAAAGAGTGTTTGTTACCAGCATTATGGGTCTCTAGCTTCGATGATATACAATAGCCAAATTAAAACCTTGTGGCATATTTAGGCGCTGGGTCGCCAAGGAGTCTGCAGCTGCTTGTTAGCGGGGCAACACAAACATGGGACACTCATATATTCACACGCTTGTATAGTCCCGGTCAAAATAACCATTCTTCAAGATCTCTTTCCAAAAGTAAGAAAACCCCACCAACAGGTGAGTAACAACTAAAGTCTTACACAACTTTCCAAAACAGTTAATAAAGATGTCACCCCGGGCACTACCATAAACTTTCTCTCTCCCTTGGTTTGACTCAGCCACTCTGCTATGGGTTGGTCAATCAGACTAACTCAGTCCAGGTGTGGCCGATTTACTCAGTGAGGCCTTCTGGGGATGTATTAGATTTGCAGCGGCCATTTTGTATATTGTAGTGATCACAGTATCATTATCACTCTACTGGACAAAATTTATAGAACCAAGTCTCTAAAACGATCAGATCTTCCCATAATACCCTTCCAAGCGAGTCTACATCCATACCGACTCTCTGACCAAGTGCAACGCTGTATTGTGTCACTGTCATGGAAGATGCTTCTTACATAGCCTACAAATTCCGTGCAAACGGTGCAAATATCTGCACAAACTAGCATTTCAGGTCGCCTTGTGCATGGGAGTCAACTAGCTCTTTTCTTTGTTGAGGGTAAAGCCCAGGGAACATATGTGGGTCAGCAGACTCTGTGTGTTCTTGCTGGCCTGTTCCCTTGACGGAGCACACATTGACCAGTCATCTGGGTAGTTCAAAACACCTCTGCTAGGGGTACCAGAACTGCATCTATCAATTTAGTGAAAGTATTTGGTGCCGAGGATAAACCAAACAGTAGAACCTGGAACTTGTAGGCCTTCCCTTCGAACGAGAACCTCAGATATTTCCTGTGTGACGGTTGCACTGGAACATGGAAATAAGGATCTCTCAAATGCAGTATGATGTGAATCATTGGTCCCTCATTGCTTGCAACACCTGTGCAGGTGAAAGCTTTTTGAACAATAGCCTTTTTAGGCAGAAGTTTGACATATGGAGGTCAAGAATTGAGCATAGCCAGTGCTCTTCTTTGACACAATGAAATAAGTGGAATAAAACCCACTTAGCTGTTTGAATGTCTCTAACCTCCGAGCAGCGCCTTTCGAAAGAAGGGCAGCTGTTTCCAATCTCAGGACCTCTCGTCTTGAGATTTTGGCCACAGTAGTGGCTCTGCCACGGTAAGGCGGTGGACGGCGTTGGATTTGGAGTCTGTAGCCCTCAAGAATTGTTCTCAAGGCCCATGGAGACTCCACCAGCCTCTACCAATTTGCCCTTTGGGCATGGGAAAAGCGGTTGAGGCCAACCACCAAGCCATCAGGGAGCTAGAGGGCACTGTTTATTAGGGGTGGCCCACTGCGTCGGTGCTGGTACCTTTCACCACCATGCTTTGGTTGCTACCAATTTGTCTCTGACACAGTTCAAGCAGTGGAGGGATGGGATGTGCGGTGGCCATGAACTCCTGAAAAGTAGCTCTATCCTTGCAGGGCTTAGTGGTCTGTTGTAGGAGATCATCCCAGTGCTTAAGGAGAGCTTCATAAAAACCTTCTGGACTGGCTGAGGAAACTTTGACTGAGAGAGCCAAAGGTGGCGGCGGGAAAACCACAAAAGATGTTATGGCCTGGCCTAGCCATGAAGCAGAGTGAGAAGTCTTGAGACCTCAGCAGCTTCTCTAAGATGTTCCTCGCTTCAAGCTGGGAGTAGAGGAATTAGCTTAGCTAGGTAACTCAGTAGTAGGGAAATTGAATTCGAGAGGCGGGCCATTATGGTAAGGGAAGTGAAAATAGCCTGCAGACCGTCATCGCTGCTTCTCTAGGGGCCAGGCTTTAAAGGGATACTTCCCCAATTTTCAATCTTATGATATGTTTTCCATCATATACCAGTGCTGTACTTAACAAATAGCATCGTTTTTTTTTTATTGTTTTGCAATCAAACACCATAAAAATAGCGTATAAATTGCGTCATAGAGAGTCTTTTCCTGAATTTGAAAAACGACAGCCTTTCTAACCAGGCAGCCGGCATTTCCTGGTTCTGAGTAACGTATATCCAAGTGCAGGCAATTCAGTGCAGGGCGATTTGCTGTGTTATTATACACCTAGATCATGACAACTTGGATATGGAGGATATGGATATTTTGTTGGACAGTGAAATTCAGCCGAATTTATTTGAACCGGAATTTAGCGAGGATGAACCAGCTACACTAGGGCTGAAGGCGAGCGCGTAGCAGCTGGACTGGCTATACGGAGAAAAACATCACATGCTGAAATGCAACGAGTGGGATTGTGCAGTTTCTGCTGTCAAGTATGACACCCTCCAGCCAAGAATATGGATAGAAAACTGTTGCTGTGAAAATGACAGTGGGGAAGGCTGTAGACCTAATACTGAAGTTTAATCTGGAAGAGACAACCGAGACCTGCTGGGCCAAGGAGGCAGATACAGCTGAGTAAGTAGCTAGCTAGCTAATATAATATGTTTTGTTAAAAAACAAGCATTTAGATGTGTGAGGCTGTAGATGTAGCTGTAACGTTAGCTAGCGGCTCCTCCTAAATTGGTCTGTAGTCTGCAAGCTAACGTTAGGAAATATTTTTTTGCTTGTATAAATCAGCTAGGTAACATTAGCTAGCCAAGTTGTTCTTGTACCTATAGAGCGATAACGATTTTTTTTTATAATGTTCGCTAGTACCAGCGTAGTATTTTGCGATGCAATTCATGGCCCACATTGCCAGGATCCTAGTGTTAGTGGGGCAAAGGGGGGTGTTTGGTTCGGGCAATGAGGTATGGGCATTGTGGTTTACAGTGAATTCACAATTTAAAGGCCTTCGGTCAGAAAGATACTGTTCGTTCACTTACGTCGATGCTACTCCCCGAACTCGTTCCATATACTTACTTAATCTAGCATAAACAACCGCATATATTATCTTCTAAAATTGGGGAAGTATCCCTTTAAGGGGGGCACCTTTCCAATGATCTCCTTGTCAGGGACAACCATGGCTGCCACCATGTTATCCATAACAGTGAATTCTTTCATTCCCAAAGCCTCGATATCAGCCATGGCATCCCATGGCCTGGTCTGGCTGTTGTACTGGAAGCGCTCCTGGGCCTTGTCCCAGTATTCTTTGAATGCCAAGGAAAACTGAGGGGAGGCATGGATCAGCAAGCAGCAAGCCACTTGACACACAAGTCGCCTCCGGATAGTCTTGTCCTACCAGGACAGAGGCACTCTCGCCAAGATCAAAGTCGTCTCCAGCATGGATAGACATGGCATCACTTAGGGGGGGGAGGGGGGGGGGGAGGGGGGGGGTCCTCATCCTCATCCTCATCCTCACCCTCACCCTCCAACTCAAAAACCTCCATTTGTACTGTCTGAATTTAGAGTTTTAAATGAGCAGACTCATTCGCTCTGTTACGTTTGGGTGGGGCCCATTCTCCCGGAGGAAGGAAACTGCTTAGCCTTTGACAGGGGGGTGGGGCCCTAGCCCGTATACCCTACAGCCTAGTCACTAGCAGGTTTCTTTCCAAAAGCTGCACAAAATAGGCAGGAGTTAGGATCTTCCACTGACTCAACTACATTTTTTTAACTGCGGGGACATTCAATATAACAACTTTATTTAACCAGGTTAGTCAGCTGAGAACAAATTCTCTTTTACAGTGACGACCTGGTCCAAGAGGCAGGCAACGTGACAAGACACAAAATACATGCATAGTACATATACAAACAGCACAAAATACAAAATTGGCATAAACAGTTAAGTCAGACAAGTACAGGAATCTATCAAATATGATGCCATTTGCCATTAATCTAATAAACGTATGTTACTTGGGGGGTGTTACGGTCCAGATTCTAATACTAGGTAAATCCAGTAAAGTAACCCAACATTTTACATCAACGCCGACTTGTAGTGAGAATGAACACAACTTTTTGTTAAAATGACATTGTTATTAAGTCCTGATGAGATCGACTCGAACTTCTTGTGAGATCGAGAACAACTTTTGGTGAGACTGACTTTATTATGAAGTATTGATGAGACTGACGCCGGCTTGTGGTGAGAATGAATACAACTTTTTGTTGAACTGACATTGTTATCAAGTCTTGATGAGATTGACTCGAACAACTTTTGGTTAGACTGACTTTTACTACGAGGTCTTGATGAGATTGACTCCAACTTCTTATGAGATTGACATCAACTTTTGGTTAGACTGACTTTGCAAACATGTCCTGATGAGATTGACGTAAACTTTTAAGGACAATGAAAGCAAGTTTTGATGAGAATGAACCAAGTACAAACAAGACTGAAAAAGTGTCCTAAAATGGACACCGTACATTACAGTAAGTAACAATAACAATAAAAAAATACGTTAACATGTTAGTTTTCTCATGGAAATGTCTTTCTCCTAACTTGTCAGCAGACTCATTCAAAGTTGCCAGCATGGAAGCTTATAGTTTGTGTATTCATAGTTTGAACCTTTAATTCATTTGTGATAATAAATAATTTGTCAGATTGCCTATATTTCCCATTAGGGGACTAAAAAACATGGAATAACATGACCTAGACCCCTCAATTCAGGCCTATGTTGAAGAACACATCATTTTTAATACAATTCATGTGTAATTGAACTTGTGAAACCTTTAAACTATTTGTGAAAATAGATTATATGTCAGATTTCCTATATTTCCCATTGGGGGACTAGAAAATATCGGCCTGGCTATGAATAACATGATCTAGACCCCTTCATTCAGGCCTATGTGGAAGAACACATAATTGTTAATACAATTCTTGTGTAATTGAACTTGTGAAACCTTTAACCTATTTGTGAAAATAGATTATATGTCAGATTTCCTATATTTCCCATTGGGGGACTAGAAAAGATAGGCCTGGCTATGAAATAACATGAACTAGACCCCTTCATTCAGGCCTATGTGGAAGAATACATAATTTTTTATACAATTCATGTGTAATTGAACTAGTGAAACCTTTAAACTATTTGTGAAAATAGATTATATGTCAGTTTTTCTATATTTCCCATTGGGGGACTAGAAAAGATAGGCCTGGCTATGGAATAACATGAGCTAGACCCCTTCATGCAGGCCTATGTGGAAGACTAAATAAGTGTTAACACAATTCATGTGTAGTTGAACTTGTGAAACCTTTAATTTGTGAAAATAGATTATATGTCAGATTGCCTAGATTTCCCATTGAGAGACTAGAAAACATAGGCCTGGCTATGGAATAACATGACCGAGACCCCTCAATTTAGGCCTATGTTGAAGATCACCCAAGTGTTAATACAATTCATGTGTAACTGAAACCCTTAACTCATTTGTGAAAATAGATTATGTCAGATTTCCTATAATCACCAAACAACTGTGGAAGAAAACAGTCTTCAGGTTCTTTTAGTATGTAACATCAGGTTCTAAGAATTCAATAAACAAGGCAATCAATAAACAATAATTATGCAAATCATAATATGGAAATATATGATTCTTTCAACACAACCACCAAACACCATCTGTTATATTATCTCTAATTATGCGGCTGTTACACCTCAATGACCTGTACCTGTTTTGAACCACAATTCCCAAACATTAACACCTCAAACAGACCTGACATGACATATGTATAAGTATATACACTATATGGCCAAAAGTATGAGGACACCTGACCATCACACTTACATGAGCTTGTTGGACCCCCCCCCCCCCCTACCCCTTTGCAGCTATAACAGCCTCCACTCTTCTGGGAAGGCTTTCCACAAGATTTGGAGTGTGTCTGTGGGAATTTGTGCCCATTCAGCCAAAATAGCATTTGTGAGGTTGGGCTTCAATAAAAAATAAAATAAATGTAGTAATGTGAAAGTAATGACCAAAACATGGTTTACAATGTTAACAATAATGTAAGCTTGTGTGCAGCTGCTCGGCCATGGAAGCCCTTTCCATGAAGCTCCCGACGCTTCTTGTGCTGATGTTGCATCCAGAGGCAGTTTGCAGAAATTTCAACATCTGACTTGTGGCAAAGGTGGCATCCTATGACAGTGCCACGTTTACATTTACTGAGCTCTTCAGTACAACCCATTCTACTTCCAATGTTTGTCTATGGAGATTGCATGGCTATGTGCTTGATTTTATGCAGCTGTTAGCAATGGGTGTGGCAGAAACACCTGAACTCAATGATTTGGAGGGGTGTCCACATACTTTTGGCCATATAATGTATTTAGAATATGGCGATGAAAATGAAAAGACAAAGATGTAGAATGATGTAAAAATGAAGTTCAACAAGGAGTCACATGATTAGTAGTATATCAGAAAGATGCCTCCCACCAATAATAATCTAAAGATGGTGATGACCACTGTTGAATGAACCAGTGACATATTCAAAGTGAATTTGTGCCCATTCAGCCAAAAGAGCATTTTTGAGGTCGGGCGCTGATGTTGGAGGAGAAGGCCTGGCTCACAATCGGCTTTCCAGTTCAACCCAAAGGTGTTTAATGGGGTTAAGGTCAGGGCTCTGTGCAGGCCACTTGAGTTCCTCCACACCAAACTCGTCGAACCATGTCTTTATGGACCTTGATGTGTACACAGGAGCGCAGTGATGTTGGAACAGGAAAGGGCCTTACCCAAACTGTTGCCACAAAGATGGAAGCATGCAATTGTCCAAAATTTATTTGTATGCTGTAGCATTAACATTACCCTTCATGGGAACTAAGAGGCGTAGCCCAAACCCTGAAAAACAGCCCCAGACCATTATCCCTCCTCCACCAAACTTTACTGTAGGCACTATGCATTCCAGTAGGTAGCGTTCTTCTGGCATCCGCCAAACCCAGATTCGTCCATCAGACTGCCAGATAGTGAAACGTGATTGATCCCTCCAGTGAGTGATGCAACAGAGGATAGGGGATATTTTCGCGCTACACACAGTACTCGGCGGCCCCGCTCTGTGAGTGTGCGTGGTCTACCGCTTCGTGGCTGAGCTGTTGTTGCTCGTAGATGCTTCCACTTCACAATAATGGTACTTATTGTTGACCGGGCTGATCTAGCAGTGCAGAAATTTCACGAACTGACTTGAGGCAAAGGTGGCATCCGATGACAATGCCACGTTTAAAGTCACTGAGCTCTTCGGTACAACTGCTAATGTTTGTCTATGGAGATTGCATGGCTATGTGCTTGATTGTATGCACTTGTTAGCAATGGGTGTGGCTGAAACACCTAAACTCATTGATTTGGAGGGGTGTCCACATGCTTTTGGCCATATAATGTATAAAAAAGAAAATACGTCATTTAAATAATACCCAGAGTGAAGTGCACTTCATTTTACAATCTAGTAAGATTCTATTCTGAATTTCTCACTTGTGATTTATAGGTTTGTTCAACTATTTGATTATTCCACGTTACCATGATTATTTCAGTTATACTTAATTTTTTTATTGAAATAAACTTTTTTAAATCTGTAAGGAGAATCTCTAAGGCCCTAAGCTACCAGAGGTATGTCTCCCCAACCAGACGAGGTTCCAATTCCTGTATTGGTACTATGTTCTCCAACATAGGCCTGAAGGAAAGGGTCTGGGCCAAGTGATTCCATAGCCAGGCCTTTCTTTTGTTGTCTCCCAATACAAAATATAGGACATCTGACATATAATCTATTTTCACAAATGAGTTAAAGGTTTCACAAGTTGAATTACACATGAATTGTATTAACACGTGTTCTTCAACATAGGACTGAATTAAGGGGTCTAGGTCATGTTATTCCATAGCCAGGCCTATGTTTTCTAGACCCCAATGGGAAATATAGGCAATCTGACATATAATCTATTTTCACAAATTAATGAAAGGTTTTACAAGTTCAACTACACATGAATTGTATGAAGACTTGTGTTCTTCAACGTAGGCCTCATTTTGGGGGTCTAGGTCATGTTATTCCATAGCGAGGCCTATCTTTTCTAGTCCCCCAATGGAAAAGAGGAAATCTGACATAGCCTAATCAATTTTCCCAATTGAGTAATATCTAACTAGATATAAACCATTTCAACAAACGTATTAAATACTACACACATTGACGATAAGGGTTAGAGAATTTTTCTTATGTGCTATTTAACTTAAACCCGAAATATGTATTTTAATCCGGATAGTTAGGTCTCAGAGTTTGACTTTTATTTTGAAATGTGCTTACGGCGCAGAACCGCTTGTGAACGTGAAAAGTCACTCGGTAAAGCAGATACTGTATATAAGCTCTATTTATTTTATAGTGCCAGCATTTTAAAAAGACATTGCTTGGGAATTATTTCACAAGAAGCAGGTGTTTGGTGAAATATATTTTTTACATTGTACACTACAAGTTATTTAAGCAAGCAGATCATCCTTCCTGAATGTCTAGACAATATCTAACGTTTAGCCAATTTTACTCCGGTGAAATACCTATTGTTATGGTACACTAGTATGGGTGACAGAAGTTATTGACCAATTATGAAAACACATTATTCTCATGAGATGACAAGTGGTTCTGTTTGGTTAGCAAGTGGTTCTGGCGTAGCGGAAATGTGCGGGGCCCCTCCCTCCTGTATTAAATCACGTAGCTTTTCACATTCCATATATTGTTGGCCATAATGACAGTAAACGTTTTTTTTTATTATTAAAGAAATAACTGGAAACATTGAAAATGATACATCATATTGGCTAACGAAAAGTATTTCTCATGGGCACGTGAAAGCAAATTAAATAGATCTGAATGGTCTAACTTATTTACATAATTCTTGCAAGTCTCCTGGAATTCTTTTGCCTTTAACGTGGGTCGCAGCGCGTTTTTCAAAGACAACTGTGTGGCAAACTCTGCTGACAAATCACTGTCGCACTGACTGGCTAATGCATTTGCTGTTTAACATTTAATCAAACCACACTCCTATCTAGAATTACATTTTAGATATCCATAATAGCATTTCTCCTAGTCAAAATTGTATCCTCACTAGTCAGAATGGTAATTAAACATATCCACAATAACATTCTTACAAGTAGAAATTGTATTTCAAGATATCTACAACTTTGATTGTACTAGTCAAAACTAAATTTAAGACATCTTTCAATCCTTAAAAAGTTCAAGTGGCCATTTTAAGCAGATATCCATAATTAAATTCTTCCTAGTCAAAATTAACATTTCAGATATCCACAATGTAATTCTTCCCAGAACAAATGACTTCACTTTTGCCATTCATGTGTATTGGGCTTTCAATGTCAGATATCCACATCATTTTTTATATCTAGAATGAACATTCTGGATATCTGCAATAGAATTCTTACTAGGAAAAACTCCCATTTCAGGTCTCTGTCTCTGTCTGGCAACGTTGCCAGAGATCCCCATTTACTTAGGAAAGTTGGTTGTGATAATGCCACAAACCTACAGCATTTAACTTCCCAAATGCAAAGCCACTTGCAATCCTATCTCTGCTGCTAATTCTCTAACTTTGTATTTCTTTTGACTTGGCAGGCAACATTTCACTGTCACTGTAATAAATTATCTGAACTTTAGCAACTTGTGATGTGAAATATGATGCTAGACGGGGGACAATTTAAAAAAGCAAGTGTGTTTTCATATTTGCGTAAGAAAAATACAGAGCGGAAAAAACACTGCAGTAAGGTATATTTTATTTAAAAATAAACCTCTTTATTCAAATGAGACCCTCAAGAGTAAAAGCACATACACAGAAAGAGAAACAGCTTTAACAGGAAATAAGCAAAGAAAATAGATTATATCCATTCTATTCCAAAAGAAAAATCCACTCTATTCTTGTATGGCACAACCTGATCTACATACCTCAAATGATAAAAAATAAACAAAATCCTTTGACACCAGAATTACTCTTTTCTCAAAATTGCTTTAAAAAAATGCTCAATTAGCAGCTTCTCTGGTTTTACTATTTCTAGGTATGTGTTTCAGTAAAATGAACTTTGTGTTCTCGTATAAAAATTTCTCGGATTTTTTTTCTTCTGAATAACAATATATTTATTTCGAGAATATGCGAAAGAAATTGTTAAGACTGGTCAAAGTAACAAAAAGGACACAGTGATTCGAGACCTTGAATAATGCAAAAAAAGCAAGTTATCTTCCCAGACAACCTTACGTTGCTTGATTCATGAGTCCTTCACAAAGAGAAGTCTACCCTATTTGAGCATTGCTGAAGCACCCCCATAAAATGTTACCCAACTAAGGATTGTTTTTTCCAGCAGGACAGTGCTCCATACCACACAGCCAGGTCAATCAAGGTGTGGATGGAGGACCACCAGATCAATACCAGTCATGGCCAGCCCAATCTCGAGACCTGAGATGGAAAACTACTGGAATGTGATCAAGAGGAAGATGGATGGTCACAAACCATCAAATAAAGTGGAGCTGCTTGATTTCTTTGTGTCATGAAGCATAAAATCTCCCAACAGCAATGTAAAAAACAGGTTGGAAAGCATGCCAAGACAAAAGCTGTGATTGAAAAATCTGGATTATTCCACCAAACATTGATTTCTGAACTATAATTTAAAACATTAGTATTGTGTTTAAAAATGAATATGGACTTGTCTTTGCATTATTTGAGGCCTGAAAACACTGCTTATCTTTTTGTAGTTTTGAACAGTTTTTGCATTAACTGCAAATAAATGTAGATGACAATATTTTTGTCCCTCATATCTTCTCCCAAAGATAGGATGCTTACACACCAAGTGATCTCACCATATTCAGGGAGTCAAGGTGGTTTACTCCCTGGCTACCAGGACTTTCATGACCTTTTTCATCCTCTTTTGTGGTTATACTGTAGACATTTTAATATTTTTAAAATCAACACTGGTTATATCAGCATACATTTCTCCAGGTAATTGGACGTATCACTATCGATCCAAAAGCAGAACTCTTTTTTTTTTTTTTTACGTTTTTTTTAAACTGAGAATAAAATGGGCTGGGGTAGACATAGGTATGCCATTACTGTCATTGGCTTTACCAACCACCCTACTACCACACATAATCAAAGTCAATGGAAAGAGATTGTGAGTTCCATACTTCAGGTAGACATGAGAATCTACTGAGAAGGGGAGGATACCTGCCACTGGCGGAAGATTGCAAACACTTTTTTAGACTTGTCGTGGGGATCCTGAAACAAGGAAAGAAAAGTAAAGTGTTACACGGCTTACAGGACACCTCAGAACTTAACAATTGTAACGACTGCGAGAGATCATATTGATACAAGTGTTGCCTTGGTGTTTCAAACAAAAAGAGATCAAAGTGAAAGCAACACAGTAAATTTAAGAAGAAAATATGTATTTAACGTTGCATTCACACACAGTGAATATATGCAGAATTTATTTTTATGTGCAAGTCAAGTCCGAGTACCAAGTAAATTCAGCAAAGTCCGAGGCAAGTCATTTGACGACTCGAGTGCAAGTCCCCAACTCTGCATCAACATGCATTACTGTGAACACTACTCCACATTGTTATATGTCACTGGTTCATTCAACAATGGTCATCAACATCTTTAGATTATTATTGGCGGGAGGCATCTTTCTGATATTACCAATAATCATGTGTCTCCTTGTTGAACTTCATTTTTACATCTTTGTCTTTTCATTTTCATATTCTGAATACATTATATGGCCAAAAGTATGTGGACACCCCTCCAAATCATTGAGTTCAGGTGTTTCCGCCACACCCATTGCTAACAGGTGCATAAAATCAAGCACATAGCCATGTAATCCCCATAGACAAACATTGAAAGTAGAATGGGTTGTACTGAAGAGCTCAGTAAATGTAAACGTGGCACTGTCATAGGATGTCACCTTTGCCTCAAGTCAGTTCGTGAAATTTCTGCACTGCTAGATCTGCCCCGGTCAACAGTAAGTGAAATTATTGTGACGTGGAAGAGTCTAGGAGCAACAACAGCTCAGCCACGCACACTCAGAGTGGGGTCGCCATGTAGCGCGTAAAAAAAAAAAATCACCTATCCTCTGTTGCATCACTCACTAGAAAGGGAGTAGAGATAGGATGGCATGTCCAACAAGCTCATGTAGGTGTGACGGTGTCCACATACTTTTGGCCATATAGTGTATATGTAAACAATACAAAGCTGGTTGTCATATCTAAATGATTAAGCAAAGATTATCTTTTGATCTTTGCACACCATCTTTAGATTGCTGAAGGTAGTGGGGGTTGGTGGGAGTGCCCCACTATCCACTCTATTAGCTGATGTTACTATGACTATAGTGTACTATTTCATTCCACCCAAATTTTTCTCCTGGTTTATTCTTTATTTTTATTCTTCCTTTTTTCCTTAATACAACCCAAGTGTTGTATTAGGTACATCGTGTGAAAAGAAGTATCTAAGTATTTCGGAGTTCTGATAAGATTGAGTGCAACCACTGTCAAAGTGAACTTTATTTGTATACCATGGCTCACCTGTGATGGACTGTTTTCTACAGGGCTGCACTTTTTCCTCATGGGTAGGAGAAGGCTGAGAGCAGCTTTCCAGCCTGGTTGGTGGTGCTCTGAATCTCTGTCAATTAAGGGAATATCCCCAGGTTTGATGTTCTCCTTTCCAGAGTTGATCCAAGGACACCAGTCTCTGTGTTGACCCAGGGGATCAAATACATTCTTGTGCACAGAGCTGTCCTGAGACAATACAAAAAGATAGGACCACTGTAAACGATGCCTAGTAGTGTCCCCCTTACTCTCATACCTCTTAACAGTACAACAATCATCAGATGACTGAGATTGTACATTCTGGACACAATAGAAAGTCAAATATCAAGACAATAAGTGTGAAAATAAAAAAAATGTGATGGGTCTTACAGGGTAACTGACCGATGAAAGACGCAGGCGTTTGGGGTAGTGTTGGGGGCTGACGGTGCCTTCGCCGCAGGCACCCTCCCCCTGACCCCTGCTCCGAGTTGAAATCCTCTTCCCCCGGGTTAAGGGGCTGGGCATCTCCTCGTTGGGGCTAGGAGAGTCCCTGCTACGGGTGCGAGACAAAAGAGGGGACGGTGTGCCCTCAGCCTAGAGTTCACACAACCACAAAGTTACTCGTGAACATGAGCATCTGCCTGACGATTATTTAAATTTCATTTGCACCCATCCATGCTCTGAAGCCTACCTGATCAGAGCGTGAAGTGTCTTGGCTTCGAAGCTTCATGCGGCAGGGAGTGGGGGAAGGAGAATGGAAGGTGGGGGTGGAGCGGCCCCCCTGACCCTCGTGTGCAATTACATAGGCAGTGCTTGGAGTCAGCATTGAGGGAGTTGGAGTGTTTAGAAAGCTGTCTCCCTCCCCTGCCGTTCCTTCCATCTGGTAAAAGTTCCAGAGGCCCACTTTGCGCATGCAGAAAGAGCAGGTGAGGATAGGGAGATTCATAGCATGCATTGTTGGGCTGTAGGGGAGGAAAGAATTATTTACTAAAAGGCAAGGTTAAAAAGACGATCCCTCATAATCCTACAGTTTTACACTTAAAATAGCATTGTATGTACTGGGGTCTCTTCTGTATGTAGCCGAAGAGGGTGATATTTTTTTTTGAACGACGAGTAACGCTGTTTTGAATTCCTTCAGCTTATATTGGGAACTTTTGACAGGCACAAAAGTAGCCCACTAGGGGTCTTAAGGAGACCTTAAAAGAGGAATTCCACCCAACCTTTTCACTTAATATTCTGCTTCAAATGTTAATTACAGTACATCTCTACCTTAAATAAAACATAATAATCTCAAGCTAGAAGATTTTAAACACGTTTTCATTTTTCAAGCTTGGCATTCAAATCTAGTATGGCCATACACAGTGGACCACAACACCCAGAATTCCTGGAAAATTATATCACCACACTAGGAAATGGGCCGCGTCTATTGTTTGGTTGACCATGCTTTGGCGTCAGGATGTAAACAAACAGATAGTTAGCTAGCTACGGCCCCCTTGCTTGCCGTAGTTATGTCGAAAAATAAGCGTGTCTTCTGATGTAGAGAAAATTAGACACATTGTTGAAACATGCCAAATGGCTCCTTAAGAAGAGGACAAACATTCAAAATGTAGGTTTATGATTCTTCATGGAATGCAAAACTGGAAAGTACATACATTTTTAGGATCTCAAATCCGAACAATACAATCTCTGACGTCGTTGATTGTGCTTTCTCAGACTGCGCTTTATCAACGTTTGGAATATAGAACACCATTATGAAACTTCTCGTTTGTCCAGTTGTTTATAATAAGAGGACAATAATGCATTTGTTGTTGTTTGAGGGTGAAATTCCCCTTTAAGCTATGGTCTACTGCTGTTATCATTTTTAATTATCTTCTTGCATTCAATAACATCCCACTGAATCCTTAGCCAGCTTTGTTGGATCAGGCTATATGCGTTCAAGAAGAATGTGAGTTATTGTTGAGTCACTCAAGTGAGCGACTCAACAGACACTTTAATCTGTTTATGCTTGCAGGTTATATATATATATATATATATATATATATATATATATATAAAAAATTATTATTTTGTATATTCAATAGCATGCTAGTGTTGCTAATGTGAAGCTGACTAAGGTCATTACAAGGGTTGAGTATCGTAGGAAATTTTAACGATTCTGATTCCGATTATTTGAGGGGCAGGGTCAAAACAGGTCACACTAACATGGAAAAACATCATTCTCAAATCCAGGATAAAAATAAAGTCACATGCTCAATCCTGCTGTTAACAATTAATAACATTGACCTAAAGCAGGAAACTGCTTCAAATACAGAAAGGGGCTTAAGGCCCTTTCAATTTCTATCTCTGTAATTTAAGTAATACTCAAACAAGACAAATAGGCCACAGCGTATCCCATCCATGTTTTAACTGCCAACAAAGCCACCGCACAACGGCTCTTACACATTCATCTTCTCAGATCTCTGAACTAGGGCTTTCCCGACTACCATATTGTGGGCTTCGAAGGTACGACAGTAAATCAACAGTGAAGCTTTGACGGGGAGGATGTTGACAACGTGCAACAATGTGATCAAATAAATTATATTATCAAATACAAACGTCCTTGCTCATGCTCACTTTTGCTAGTCTAGTTGTATGCCTGTCACATGGTCAAACTCCCAGTTTCAGTGCTCGTAACGGTTAGATTTAGAGATGTAACTATATGAAAATTTTATATCACAATTAGTGCATAAAATTATCACGGTTATCAATATTATCACTGAACAGTTCAAATGTGCTGAACATTTTCCAAAAGTGTAAACACTAATCATTTCACCAAGTTTTATATCGAAAACACTAAATAAAATTAGTAGCACCATGCACTTTGTTTACATATAAAAAACATATCAAATGTGTACATAAAAGCAACACACCCATTATAAACAAGGCAATATGCATGTAAGAACAAGGGAATCATGTAAACAAATTCCATGTGCAGGTGTTGACATTAAAATAAGACAAAACATGTAAACCTAGTCAAATGAACAGCACTGATTGCATGTCCATTCTCTTCTTGTGCATATTGTGCTGGTAGGCTGTTTATCCCCACACTTTGGCACTTTGGTGCCAGGGAAAGACCTGGGTTGGCGCCGATCACACAAAAACGACCTGGGTCTTCGAGTTACTTGATCATCATCATAATCAAGTTGATGTAGCCTACATCACTATCAGACTGTATATATACGGTAATAGTCTCTCGTAATCGTGCCCATTACTTTACAGCAAAGGCTTTTCTTTCTTCAGTGGTCTAGTAATGGAAATGATTACAACACAGACTGTTGGCTTTAATGTTTGCTCACTTTGATAGCCAGTTATTGTAGTGGCTAGCTAGCTAGCAAGCTAGCTAGCTAACGCTAACCAACCAGCTGTATGCGTTGGTTGATATTGCCCTACGACTGTGGCTGAATTGCAGTACTTTGATGTGCGTGTAGTTTGTATTTTTCGCGTCTTATGCACATATCCAAACCAATGAGGGTTCTTTTTTATCAAAACCCGGGTCGAGTAACTCTCATACCGCGGCCGAGCAGAGTCCGTCCCGGGAATAACCAAAGTTGCAACTCTATGGCTCTCACTGCCAATTTTCCACAGTAATACTAACCACCGGAAATGTTTCCCGTTGTTTATCATTAAACTGGTAAACTGAATATTCAGCTCCAAAATTCAGAAAAATATTGTTTCAAAAGCAAAAAAACGAATTACTTTGCTAGAGACAGTAAATCACCCCAACATTGTGCTAGAATGAGCATCCCACTGAACTCAATAAAACAAGTTAGATTTCACTTTTGAATGCTTGATGATACCATCACAAGCCTTATAAATACAGAATCTAATAATTGTCACTCAATTGTCAGAATATACTCAACTTAGCGGAGTATTTTTTTTTTTCTTTGAAAAAACCTTGTTTGATAATATTTACTTGACGTTTTTATGTGCTTTTGCCTTACCTACCGATAAGCGCAACAAGGAAGAACAAGATAAAGTGTAACACATGGGAATAGGATACTGTAGTGCAAGGCTCTGTTGGAACCTGTGTTGACCTTTGCTCCCTGGGTGCTCTCAAAGACGTTGTTGTTATTCTTATTTGCTTGATATGTTTAGGTCTACAATGGCTATGCCAATATTTTGTATGTCCCTCCGTTTCTACTATTTATAAGTCATCAGGTTGTGTTTGGTCAACCCTGACTGGCATGTTTTTAGAATAACGATATGCTGTGATTGGTTTTGTCTGCCAAGTTGTTCCCTTGACTTGATCACAAGACTCGTCAATACTTATTTCATGTCAAGGAAATATTATTTTCTTCGCTATGTCAGTTCTGGGGCTCTATACTTCTGGCCTATGCAATCTTCACACTGACTAAATATTCCTGTAAGATTACATGCATAAAACAAAACATGTATTGTTCTCACCTTGCAGCCCAGCCACATAGGGATGCTATGCAGGCAGCCACCTGAACGGTCAAACTTTCAGAGGATGGGGTCTTGCCCTGTTTCTTCTGCTCTTCCTCAATCAACTGTAGCAGCACACTGAGCACATCCTCCGTCAAAGACTGAAATTAATATACACTATAAATTATACAACTTTAAATGTTTTGAATGTGTGCAACGAATGATCTAAAAATACAGGTAGCCATACAGTGGAAATGTGGTGTCAGAGTTTTAATGAATAAAGTTTTTTTTCTCCAATCTGAACTGACATACGAGTGACCAGTGTAAGCTGCCAAAGTGACCATCACCATTGTCTGGATTTGCTCAGGCTTCATGGCTGGCAGCTGCAGCTCTAGCAGACAGGCAGTCTGAAAGCGCTCTAGGAAGGCACTAAGCAGCTCAGAGGGTTCATCAGCTGGGACGAGCCAGAAACGGTCTGAAATGATAAACACTAACATTAAAATGTGTTCAATCAACACAAGTTATGCATTTTCAGTCAATTTGCAACGCACATGCTTTTACCTGGGCAAGGAAACTCAGGCCATGGACAAAATTGTTCATGCTGTGTCTGCAGTTGCTTTGCTATCTCTGTAATGCGAGTTTCATCTAAATGAACAATAAACATGGTTAAGCACAAAATATATGTTATACTTAATCACACCAATATTGAATTAATATAATCGGCAAACATTTGTGTGTTGAAAAATGTGTTTTTAAAAGCTCACATTTCCGAAAGTTGAGGGTTGGTTGGAGTGATACACATAGAAATGCCTGACAGCCGGAGCATTTCAGCATGTCACAGCCCATATTGACCCAGCCATAGCTGGCACATCTAAGAGGGGACAGGCTTTGAGGCTTGCCAGCCCATCGCAGACAGTGATCACTTTAAGGACCAAAATTGTACTTCAAATGTTACACAATTAACACTTGAATTTTGGGGGAAAAGATAATAAATAATGATAAAATCCTACAAAATAAACAAGCAAATCGATCAATCCTTCTTTAAGGTGTTGAGTGATTATAGGGGTGAACCTCATAAGATTCAGAAGTTTGAAACATGCAGTGAGATGACCAGTTATTAGCATATGTAAAGGATATTGTGTAGGTTTCAACTCGTGCAAAAAAGGCTTCTTTGTTGGATGCCTCGCAAGGTGCTTGAGTGATGCCATTTGGTTCTATTACCCCAAAATCCCCCTGCAGACTGCATGGAGAAGAAACAAGTTTTGGTCACAGGCACTAGCGTATATCAGTGTTGTGTTACTGGCAAGGTTTTTCCTGTATAGAGAACTACGAGGCGGCCGCCTCCGTCAAATTTTGTGTCGCCTCCAGCTTTCTGAAGTGTCATAATAGAAAACATTATCATCATGTTACAAGCATTACAGTTGGTGAATTTTTGACATTTGTTACTGCAATTGCAACATTTCACCGTTGCCCATGTAATAGAGTTTAGGGTGAAATAAAAATGCCTGGTCTTTTGACTTGTTATCTGAAGAAAAAACGAATCACCGAATGATCAAGCTGCAAATTATGATGGCATGTCCGCTAGGAAGTGTAGGCCTACGCTAGGGCTGGGCGATTTAACAATTAATTTGAATCTGAAGTTAGTGTAAAAAGACTAAACTTAGAAAATCGCGATTTACAAAAGGTGCGTGGCACAACTGATCTTGTGACGTTTGATTTATAAAAACGAGTTAGTTCTATTAATGCCAACCGAACTTAATGCTTTAGTAAAGAGAATACTCGTCTGCTCCTCACAGGGGAGGGGGGTAGGCCTTTTATGTAACAAATAAGCTACTTTTTTTTGTGATCAGTGTTGCTGTGCTTTTAGCGCCGCACGCTATCAAACACTGATGTGTATCAGGCTAGACCCTTGCCAAGTTACCACTGGCATTGGGACTAGCTAGCTAATACAAGCATAATGTCAGCAAATTAATATTAAACAACACAGGCTATGGTTTAAGGCTGAGGCATTCCACAATAGATTGTATCGTTTGATCACTACCGATAGTCCGATAAGGCATGTTAACCGCAGGGCTAAAAAGTGGGACCGTTTTAGTAGCAAGTGTGAACTAAACTAAACTGTGAACTAAATGTAATCTGTGTGACCCACAAATGCGATCAAGAGGCACTTATACGACCGCAAATAAGCCAAAATGCAGGTCAAGAGCGAGTGATGGGAGTACAAACTGCTGTTAAGTTAGTTGTGGCTGTTTGGACTGTTAAGATTGAGTGGTTTGATTCAGGCCTTGCGAATACTAGCCATCACAATTTGGATGTGGTGTTAACATTATTTCAATACAGTCTAACATTAGCTAGCTTATGCCGACTTGCTATTCCAAATTCCACCCATATAACGTTATAATTTTTCCAACGATTACAGCATTAGTTGAGCTCCTCACCCAAAGTGCCAGCTTAACGCTAAACCTTGATTGTTCCATTTTCTTTATGCTAAGATAATAGTAGCTAAGGCTAATACTGTTATTTTTTTTTTGTTTGAGTTTTTTGTTTGAGGAACATGAGACTAAATCATGACAACAATGTAGACATATAGCTAAAACGCCTGGACCTATGATGAAGTACTGTAGTTCCGCTTGTTACAGTACCCTAAAGATGTCACTTGAGAAGGGGGCAAATGCCAAGCTCACTGAAAACGACAAAATTACCTTGAGTCATTTTCCATGCAAGTTTATTTTTTTATTTAAAAACACACAAGCAGTACACCAGTGCTACAGAGTAAAACATAGAATTGAGTCCTGATATCGTGTTTAATTATTATATTAAAATGTTTTTCTGCCCAGTCAAACACTGTTAAAAGGTGACTCGCTGATCCTGCATTTGATTAAGCTAACCAGGTAACCTTCTACACCCAACTCTTCTGCCTCAGAAGATTTTTGTAGTTATTTTGTTTAACGGCTCAGCAAATCTGTGCAATATGCTTGGTGTACTGAATGCACTGTTGCACAACTTATCAAGTCGTTTCAACCTTTGCCAACGTAACAAACCAAATGAGAACGTAATGTTACAGCTAATAGCTTATTTTGTTGATCCATGTTTCCGTTTCTTAGACTTTAAATGAAAATGCATAATCCAACTTTTTTTTTTTAAGATGAATAATAACCAAGATAAATCGAAACCATATATAGTAAAAACAAATTTAAAAAATGGCACCGCCCCAGCCTTATTTTGGTTACACTACAAATAGTTACCGTGTGTTTTCATCCCAAAAAAAACCTCATATTAGCTCAGCATAGTTAGGCTATTGCCCACGAGTGCTTAATTTGTATCGGATCCCGATGGACCCTCTGCTTTTTTGACGTTTTGCGTTCCAGAAACTATTTTTGGGGATATGGAAACTTGAAGTTTGAAAAATTGAAGTTCTAACAATACAGAGTGCAAAATCACATGCATAATTTACTTGTTTTTTTTAATGACTCCAAAACTTGTTTTTACAGTTACATGGTAATTTAGTAGGCTAACCTATGATGACTGTTAGGTAATGATAACTTGCTAGTCTGCTACGACTGCTCAGCTTACGATGATGGATCAGCCCTAAGCCTGAACTTGCAACCGTGACCACTGGATGCGGCATGGGTTTGGGCAATGAACGCAGCCAACAACAAGTTGTTAGTTGTAGCGTGCCTCTTAATCTAATAAAAATATGCTAGTGAACATATTACCTTCTCTAACTCTTGTATGGATTGGAACAAATGTGTTTTTCAATGTTAGTTTAACTTTAGTAAAGTTTTTTTTCATTTGAATTAACAAAATAAAAATGTGGATCTTAGACCTGGCAACCTTCGGACAAGGAGTCCGCCTCTCTAACCAGGCTACCTACAGATTTGGAAATATGCCAGGTTTCGCACCTCATACATCTTTTATCACTCCCTAATACAGCAGACTAGAAGCGCATATTTTTTTGCCCATTTCTTCTAACTCGGAGGACAAGGCAAAAACAAACCCTGGCAAACATCCTATGATTGGTCTAAATATATGGTGGGAGGTAGCCTAGTAACTATGACGAGAGGTTTGCATGGCAGTGTGTGGTTTCCGGGTACAGCATTGAAACTTTTTGTTTTGTTCAGAGCAGCATTCATGCAGCCAAATGGCCCCCTGCCATAGGCTTGGGGTGCTACCACAAACATAAATCAGAAACTGAACAAGTATACAATCACAGCCTTGGCGAACAAGCAGAAAGTAACAAAACGAACAGTAAAAGTTCACTTTCGCTTGATGTACACTGGAGCCTTACGGCCTGCTCTTAAAAGGGATAGTGTAACATTTTGGGAAATAAGATATGCCCCAACCTATCACTAGTCAGACGAGATGATTGATATCAACTTTATATCTGTATGTCCAGTATTGAGTTAGTTACGTGGTAGTCGCAAAAGTATTCTAGCGTAGCAGTAAGCTTGAGGTAACCGCTGCATGGCTTCCAAAAGTGACTAAATACAAAAAATGCCATAGCTGTGTTATTTACATGTTATATCTTTTATATGTCGCACGTCAAAATAAATACACACACACACACACACACACACAGTATATGTCTATGGTCACCACTCTACTTCAAATGTTAGGTAGGTCAAACTTTCTGGCCATACTGTAGCTAATTTTCTCTCTCATACTAGCCTACTTTCGGTTTGTCTCAAAATGCTTGTAGATGATTGTTTCAACTTTATCCAAATATCAGAGGCTTCGTAAACAAATATCGTTACAAATATGGTCGTAAAATGAATATTTATTGGTTCCCATCGACGTTATGATCAGATCCATGTAAAAATGTAACATTTACGAATAGGTTATTCGTTGTTTTCATGAATGAAAATATACAGACGCCATAAGTGTATATGGATCTGGTCTGCAACCGGGGAGTGAATTCTAACAAAGTGACTGAAAAGCGGTAGTGATGGTAGTTTTGGATAAACGTGCCCACATCCAACCAGAATGGCTCCCAGGTGTGCATTTCTTTAAGTATCTGGTTGATTAGGTACAGAAGTTTTCCTTGCTCCAATGTTGATTCAGAAACAGAAATCACCCTTTGCGCTGATGGCACTGGTAAATGTGCCACTGTAGAAAACGAATACAAATGTAAAAAAAAAAAACATCTGTAATGGAAATGTACAATATCCACACATACGGTGTTAAGTAGGGCTGGGTGGTTTTACGATTAAATCGATTAATTCAAATTCGGAGTTAGCACGATGTGTAAAAAGTTAGAGAAAATCACAATTTAAAAAAGGTGTGCGGCACAACTGATCTTGTAACATTTGATTTATAAAAACGAGTTAATTCTATGAAGGCAAACGGAACTCATTGCTTTTGTAAAGAGAATACTCGTCTGCTGCTCACAGGGAAGGGGGTAGGCCTATTGTGTAACAAATAAGCTACATTTTTGTGATCAGTTTTGCTGTGCTTTTATCGCCGCACGCTATCAATCACTGAGTGTATCAGGCTATACCCTGCGCCCTCTCCAAGTTACAAGCTACCACTGGCATTGGGTCTAGCTAGCTAGAGTGCAACGCAAGTCTCATTCATGATGTATAATATTAGGCTGGGTACTAAAGTTACACAACGTCAGCTGCATAAAGTCAAACGGATATGTTAGTTCCGTTCGGTTTCAAATTAGCTATACAGCTATCGCTACACGAGCGATTGAAAGCAGGGAGGGATATCATTTGCATATTTCCACGTCTCGCCTACATGTTCCAACTCGTCCAGACAGTTTTTACATCCATTGTATTTCCAACGTTTTAGAGAAATTCAATTTTCCCATTTAGCTGCAATTTTGATTAGAAATCTGATTGATAGCTTAGCAGGAGTGCCAGTTTCAGTGCACGTGAATATGCCTAGACTGGTTATAAACACAACCTAATTTTTAATTTCATAAATAAAGAAAATACTTATTTAAAAACACTAATAGCTATTTTTAAGTTTGTTTACAAAATAAACAAGAAAAATCGAGATTATAATCAAAATCGTCCATAACAAACTAATCGTGATTTATTTTTTAGGTAAAATCGCCCAGCTCTCGTGTTATGTTATATTATAACAATTAAGTAGTATTGTTAACTCATGTACACATTTCTATATAGTCATTTGCAGCTACATATAGGGGTAAGAAAATAATTACTTTAGTGCGATATAGAACTATTTCGCTTCCGCTTGAAGCATACTGGGGCCTTTCAGCACAAATGTTCTGAAACGCGTTATGCAACGTTTTCTTGCAGAACACTTAGTGCCATTACGCTTTTACATGCAGACAAACAAGCCGTTTCTCTTAACATTAGGTTCATACCAAATTAAGTGTATTAACATCAAGCAGTAAAATACAATGGAATAATATGCAGCAATATTTGTCCAATTTTGAGTTAATCAAGCCGATCGCGCGTGCTGCTAGCTGTTCATTTTTTATTTCACCGACAATGTCATTATATGGTCCTTAATACTTCAAAATACCTACCCATTAGATCTGCTGTCTAACGACACCAATCCCTCATTTAGAAGCTCACGCACTTTCTCGGGCGAAGCAAAAGCTGAGTTAGTTTGGTGATTAGAGCTAGCGACACGATCCCCACGACTGCCGAGAGTCGCCATGGTCGGTCTTTGTTTCTTCTTCATATACTTAAATGGCGCCTCACGACCAGTTATAACTCTGTATTCCGCCACCTATTGGCTCGGAGATTATAGTCTTCTTCTATGGGGTTTTACGGCAGTTGGCATCCACGATGTTGCATTACTGCCACCTTCAGGCTCTACTCTCCTTCACTGCCCATTACCTTACAGACGCTTTTCCGGTCCAGTTGCTCTTAAAAAATAAAATAGCCATTTCCTCCCTTGACCACTGTCTCCACACTGCAACATACTTGCAATGTTTCTTTCGACCCATCCTATTCTCCGTAATTGTGTCATCATCTCTTGTCTTTCATGTATATATTTCCTGCATGACATAAGGATATGGATATGCTCAACTGTCTCATCTTCTGACAGCACTGCTCAAACAGACCCGTTGGATGTCTCCCTGCGATGAAGAGTGCACTGTTAAGGTTGCTATGTCCAATCCCCCCCCCCCCCCCCCCCCCCCCCCCCCCCCTTCTTAACATAGTGTTTTGGATTGAATGTAGGTGTCTCCCTTTTA
>CM030172.1:28675923-28701979 GCA_017639675.1 Aplochiton taeniatus | reverse complement strand
GAATTGTTGTTTTGATTATTTAGGCGTTAGAGTAAACAGTTAGCCAATTAGGTTCCTCTGGGTGATGTTACATTGCTTTTTAAATGCCTTTTGCTACTATTGCTAATGTATAATGTCAGCATAAAACATCCAATTATAATACTGAGTAAATTCAGTTATAAAGTTTAAGTAATGCACTTCTAATCCAAACAATAAAAAACTGTAAAAAAATGAGTCGTCAGCCTTAACACTGTTAAGTACGAAAGACATTCTAGTTTCAATTACAACGGTGAGACAGTACTTGCTGAAGGTTTAACAAGAAGAACATTCACTAGCCATGTGGCATGTAACATTAATCAAGAACCTACCTCGGCCTGTATCTGAGCAAATGGCGAGCCGTCTATCTTCATGTTGTGTAGAATACCTTCCATGCTGCTGGAGTTAAAAAGCCTGGGAGCAGTTAAGAATAGAGAATATAATAACAGGTAAATAGACTAAAACTAAAACATACAAATTCCGTCTAAAACAGCTGGTGTGTTGAATGAACAAAATAACTTAAAATTGCAGGTTAAACACCTAGAGGCCAATGCCATTTTTAACTGTCAGAGGAGGAAGTCCTATCCTTTGCTGACCGGTAAAGCACTTTCTTTTGTATTAATATCAAAGTTTCTTGTTCCCTATAACGTTTATATAGCAACTGTTGCAAATCAATTTTCCTCTGGATCATGAAAGTACTACCTTTTTCCACATTTTGTTGTTACAGCCCTATTCTAAGATGGATGATATTTTTTTTTTTTTCCTCAATCTACACACAATACCCCATCGTGACAAAGTGAAAAAAGGGTTTGTAAAAATGTGTTTAAATGTATTAAAAATAAAAACTGAAATATCAAAAGTACTCCGACCCTTTGGGGGTGATGTCAGGGACGCTGGAACGCATTTAGAGTTGGGGGTGCTGTAGTTCAGTAGCATACACAGGCCTAAAAGCAGTGTTTTCCATATAATGACCTGACATTCTGTTATGAAATTGTTGAAAAAAATATATATACGCCGGTGTTAGGGGTCGCCACAAAAAAATAACTAAGGGAAGAAGATACAATTGGCAGTCATTGGCCATCGTAAAGCGCACCTAGGCCTACGACAGCTGAAAGCAGCAAAGGCTCTGAAATGCTGTCGGTTGGTGAAGCTAGCTGCTGTAGAGGGAGCACGTAACAACACGACCTCATATGCAACGGCACTGCATCTTGGATCAGATCACCAAGAACAGTACCGTGTAGTCCACATTAGCAAAATAACGTCATCCAAAATGTAGGCGAAATCGCTGGACAGCCCTCCCAACAAAAGTATGAGCTTAGTTCAACGTACTGCCGCCAAAAATACACATCTTTAATCACTGGCGTAGCGGAGATGTGCGTGGCCCCCCGCAAGGTAGAGATACGCGCCCGCCCGCCCCCTCTTATATTAAAACTATCACGTAGCTTTTCACATTCCATATATTGTAGGCCATGATGACAGTAGCAATACGTTTCTTTTGATCAACAAAGAAATAACTGGAAACCACATTGAAAATGATATATCATATTAGCTAACGTAAAGTCTTTCTGGTGGGCACGTGAAAGCAAATAAAATAGATCTCAATGGTCTAACTTATTTACATAATTCTAGCACGTCTCCTGTAATTATTTTACGCAAAGTCCCGAATTATGTCCTATCGAGATTTCGCGCACGATGAATCTCGATACTAATGGTTGACAGTCCAGATAGTCTCTTGCGACAGTGCAACTTATGTAAGTCTTAATTATTTGGAGTTTGGAAAAAGATCCGCTGTGGCAACAGTTACGGGCATTGTTCAAACAATTTCAGTGCTGTAGCAACGTCTGGGACACTTAGCATGATGGACTGGTTCTTAATAAATAGAGCATGTGCAAGGTCTTTAACTGAGCCGTGCTCAATTTTCTTTCAAGCGGGTCGCAGCGCGTTCCTCAAAGACAGCTGTGTGGCAAACTCTGCTGACAAATCACTGTTGTTCTGACTGGCTAATGCATTTGCGCCGTCAAACAGATGTTTATCTGAGGCTCTACACAGTTCACGGGCAAGTAATACTTTGAATCATTTCACCAGATGAGGAGATATTTTATGTCACTACTACCTACATCAATGTTTTGAATCATCGTTGTCCAATCGTGATCTGCGATCGTCCATCTCAGGGGTAGTGGTAACCAATGTCTCAAAATTAGAGGCTGATTCGACAACGACCTTTGATTATAACGTCCTTGGCTACAGAATGATAGACGTGTGTATTGGACCTATGCACGTTTTAGTTTGTTTCTCTGCGCAAACTGCATGGGCAAGTGGTACGGTCGGGAGGCAGCAACTTATATAGTATATAGTTAGCATATATTTAGGAATGTACAGTGGGGGCCGCTCTAACAGGGATCCCCGCACAGCGGGGGCTGCGGGGCGTCCGCTACGCCAGTGTCTTTAATGAGTTGATGTATCATGTTAATAATAAAAGCAAGGGCTTTGCACTGAAATACATTTTGCAACTGATAAGTGTCGTTGGACAACTACATTGTCAACATTATTATATTGTAGAACCTCACACAAGGGATAGCATTAGCCGACTGGATAGGACTAAGCTCATTGTCAAGGTTGGGGCTGACGCTGTTATCAGGGATGGACACTGTAGTGGCTGAAGCTGAACCAGAATCACCAACACCAGCCCCTAAACGTTTTGCTTTAGAAGGGGGTTTTGATCAAATCAGACATTCTCATTTTCTTTTGCAACATTTTCAGATTTACTAACTATCCGTTTGTGTAGCGTTTGTAAGAGAAACTTTGTCGAGTCATTCACAGTCGGGAAGGACTGATCTGTTAATATGCCTACATATGGCATAGAACCATTAACTATGGCAAGCTGTTTTAACATTTAATTGCTAGACTGGATATATATTGTAGATATCCATAATTCAATTCTTCCTAGTCAAAATGAACATTTCAGATATCCACAATGACATTCTTCCTATCCACAATTGTCATTTCAGATATCCACAACGTCATTCTTCCTAGGACAAATTACGTCACTTTTGCCATTCATGTGTGTTGGGCATTCAATTTCAGATATCCACAACATCATCTTTGATATCTAGAATGAACATTCTGGATATCTGCAATAGAATTCTAAGTAGGAAAAACTCCCATTTCAGATATGTACAATCCAATACTAGTCAGCATTTTAATTTCAGATATCCAAAATGAAAACCATTCCAGAACGATATCCATGAAGTCATTTTGAATATCCAAAATACATTGTGATTAGTAAAAATTTCATTACGGACATCCACAATTGGCATTATGACTAGTAATAATTATTTCAGATATAATGTTCATTTTGACTAGGAAGAATTGAATTACGGATGTCTGCAATATATATCCAGTCTAGTGACTAAATGTTAAAACGACTTGCCATAAGGGTTTTTCATTTTGGATATCCGATATTAAAATTATGACAGTAACAATTGGATTGTAGATATCTGAAATGGGAGTTTTTCCTAGTAAGAGTTTTATTGCAAAAATGACGTTGTGGATGTCTGAAATTGAAAGCCCAACACACGAGTCATTTGTCCTAGGAAGAATGACATTGTGGATATCTGAAATGTTCATTTTGACTAGGAATAATTGAATTACGAATATCTGCAATACCTATCCAGTCTAGCGATTAAATGTTAAAACAGCCACTTATACTTTTTAAGGATTTAAAGATATCTTAAATTTAGTCTTGACTAGTACATTCAAAGTTGTAGATATCTTGAAATACAATTTATACTAGTAGATATCTTTAATTACCATTCTGACTAGTGAGAATACAATTTTGACTAGGGGAAATGCTATTATGGATATCTAAAATGTAATTACAGATAGGAGTGTAGTTCAATTAAATGTTAAAAATGGCTTGCCATACATTGAGAGTATATTACTGGACAAAGTGATCGTGACGTCACCCATTGGTTTGTGGACCATCATTTTGAAGCCTTGAGTTTGGCATTTTGAAAATTGCCATGTTGGTTTCATAAGCTATCGCCATCTTATTTTTCTAAACCAAAAGTGACGACATTGACCATACTTGGACGAGAGGGTGGGGCTGGGGAGGAGCGCGGGGTGGAGCCGTTGCTACCTCTCTATCCCGATTGAGGGTCAATCACAAGGTAGCCACGCCCTTAAGCATACCCTGCTTTATCGTCTATTTTAAAATAAACGAGACCGTCAATTAGCAAAATGAACATCACGCTCTATTGAAAACGATTTTAAACTGGCGATTGAGACCATAAACTCGTAAGGAAAATGTTTACTGATGTAATAAAGTAAGTGAAAAGTAGGGTCATTTTCTCATAGACTTCCATACAATGTTATCGCTTCTGAACCCAGTGGAGTCGCCCCCTGGAGGTTTCTAGAAAGAATGCATTTTTAAGGCACTTCCGCATAGAATTTATTTTTCAGAGCCGGAACTACACCCTCGATCTCTGGATGGTGGCCCCAAAACCATCTCGCGAGAACCGCAAACTGTGAAATGCTTTACGGCACCAGAAAGACCTTTCCGGTATTTTCTAAGAGGAGATCGGAGCGAAGCCTCCGAAGAGACAGATGAAAACGTTATCGGAAGAAGCGAGGAGGAGAAAAAGAGAGTGACAAAGCAAAAGAACGGACAAGAGTAAATGTCAGACTGGCGATAACTTGTTGGCAAGATCTAAAAGAGACGAAAGGATGCAAGTCGAGATGGTAGTCGAGTGGTAAGTAATAACTTATCATCGCTAACATAGCCGACTTGCTATGTCTTCTGTTGGTCCACTTGCTTGATGTTTGTATGACTGAGTAGGCAGGTTGAACATTCGAACGCCAGTGTAGTCAATACGAGAGCTACCACGCTCAGCGCTGAAGAAAATTGCCCTGCGTTTTAAAACTGTTTAAATGAACAAAAATATAAAGTTTTGGTTGGTCTGAATAACTTAAGTCATTCAAAAGTAATACCTACTTTCACGATATATTAGTGTTGATAAGCATATAGCGCTTGCTAATTCATAGTTAGCTTCCAAAGAGCGTAGGTTTTGCTCCTACTTGAAAAAAGCCGTAACTTTAAGCACTTTATAAAAAATATATACGTTTTATTTAATATCAAACAATTGATGATCTGGTTTAAACATATTCTTAAACCACTGACAATTAAATCTTTCCATATGTCTACCGTTAATAAAGTCATTTTGTCACTGTAAAACTCACCACAGCGCGGAGGTTCGAGAGCGTACTTGGTTAGAATCCCTCTTATTCTGGCCAAAGCTGAAAAACGGTGCGCACCTAGTGTTTAAGAAAAAATGCAGGGCACTTCCCATAACATTTAACAATCAAACTTGGGTTCATTTTGCAGACAACCCCTCTCGGGACCTGACACTGAGCGACGGCGCCAATCAGTCAAAAATAACTTGGTTAACGGGTTTTAAATACTTCAATTGTGTTGCTACTACCCTAAATTCACGGCGTCGAATAAGAGCTTTTAACTGGACCTAGAAGGAGGTCTCATTGAGCTCTGATCCAAAAATTAAAAAAATCCATAGCTCGACTTTGGAGTCATTCCCCCTCAAATCGTGATGCCCTTGATGCTGTGTTTTGAATTCTTGAATTGCCTTGCTACTACCCTAAATTACATCCGTCGCATGAGAGCTTTTAACTGGACCTAAAAGGAGGTCTCATTGAGCTCTGATCCAAAATTCAAAAAAATCCTTTGCTGGACTCTAGAGATATTCCCCCTCAAATAAAGTGATGCCCTTTATGGTGGGAGCATCCAATTTGTCCAGACAACGTTGGAATGCCAATGACGTAGTCAATACGAGAGCTTCTACGCTCTGCGCTGACGAAAATTGGACTGCGTAGCGTTTTAAAACTGTTTAATTGGACACAAATATAACGTCTTTGTTGCTCTGAATCACTTAAGTCATTCAAAAGTAATACCTACTGTCACCATATATTAGTGTTGATTTGCATACAGCGCTTGCTAATTCATAGTTAGCTTCCAAAAAACGTAGGCTTTGATCTTACTTGAAAAAAGCCGTAACTTTAAGCAGTTAAAAATATATATGTATGTTTCATCTAATGTCAAACGATTGATGAATTGGGTTAAGCACATATTCTTAAACCACTGACAATTAAATCTTTCCATATGTCAACCGTTAATAAAGTCATTAATTCAGAGCGTACTTTGTTAGAATCTCTCTTATTCTGGTCAAAACTGGACCTGAAAACTGGCACGCACCTAGTGTTTAAGCAAAAATGTAGAGCACTTCCCATATTAATTAAAGATCAATCCTGGGTTGGTTTTGAAGACAACCTCTCTGACACTGAGCGACGGTGCCAATCGGTCATAAATAACTTGGTTAACATGTGCTTCAAATACTTGAATTGTGTTGCTACTACCCGAAATGACATCCGTCGCATAAAAGCTTTAAACTGGACTTAGAAGGAGGTCTCAATGAGCTGGGATCAAATTAAGAAAGAAATCCATAGCTGGACTTACGCCCCCTCAAATCATGTGATGCCCTTGATGCAGTGTTTTAAATACTTCAATTGCGTTGCTACTACCCTAAATTACATCCGTCCCATGAGAGCTTTTACCTGGACCTAGAAGGAGGTCTCATTGACCTGTGATCCAAAAATGTAAGAACTCGATAGCTGGACTTTGGAGATACGCCCACTCATGTGAGGCATTCTCCTTATAGCCTACTTCATTGTCGCTGAACTGCATTAGAGCTGTGCCCACTGTGTGATTAATTCGATTTGGCTCGTGACGGGAAAACAATGAAATACATTTTGGTTAGTATTTATGTTTTCATTGGCTTCTAAACTTTTGCATGTCTGGGAAGATAACGTGATTATTTAAGTGGAATTTGAAATGAGGCGTCCGTAGGCTACCTGTCTCATAGGCTACTAACCTAGATCTTTTGAAACATGATATATGCCTGCACCTTTAGAAACATAGTAGCCTAGCCTGCATGAATACACTTTATCAACGTTACAGTAAGAAAACTTTTAAATCCATTCAATAATTGAAATGTTCAGTATCCGTATTGATCAGAACGGCCGATGATTAAGATATAGGTGTGAAGTCTTGATCCAATCAACACTAAGGCTAGTGTTTACGAATCATCTTGCCATTGTATAATATAAAAAGATATAGGCTATATTCATTTTTTACTGTGGCATCATTTTAGACACCGATATGTTACGAATGCTATTGCGAGCAGACTTTGGTCCCGCAGGACCGCGTCCTAAAAAAGCTAAGCTGTTTGACACGTTAGCGGTTTTCAGAGTTCAAGTTTTCAACATTGTACACTTTATTTGGGTAAACAATTATATCAAATGTATAAGTAATTCGTTTATTAAGGTATCTGTTGGGAAATATCTATTAATACTTTCACAATTAAGAAGTATAATAACAACGAAGTGGGCCCGTAGGATGTTCATGCTTATAGACCCAGCGTCTGTCTAAACGGAAGTAACATTGCGGTAAATATAAAATCCTTTTTTTAACAATAAAACTGTCACTTTTGGGCAAACTGACCATTTATGAATTCGTTTTTATTCATAAATGTTTACTAAATAACAACAAATTGGAAGATAGGACTATTTAATCACTTCATAAAAAAAAAAGTGAAAACGGGTTGGACCTGCCTATTATGAGTTGACAAAGTTGTTGACTTGCTAGCTTTTGAGTTTCGGCAAGATCAGCCCATTACGATAGGTTTAGCCGCAAGCATTAGCTACAGCACAGATCTTCTAGGTGATGTTAGGAAACACGATAGGACATCGCTGCTAATAAGCGCTATTGATTGCGCTCCTGTTTGTCCCGACGATTGCGGTGCATTATTATAATAGAGAGTCTATGCTTCGTATCTGTGCGTCTGTCTTGGATATGTGTAATCGGGACCTAGGAAAAATATCCTGAAGCCTCCTCCATTCCTGCCAGACCCACGGGAAGTTTGCCGTCCGGTCTGCCTGTTTCACCTGAGGCTCCGGAGGGTTCGGAAGCGCCAACAGTGATTGAAGAAACAGGGGAAACGAGCTGGAAGGTTGGTATGGCTGTAAGGCAACAAAATCATCTTTGGAATAGCTTCAAGTCTAGGGCTAGATCGGCCTGGCTCCGACCCGTCTTTGCTAACACCAACGCTCCTCCCCTGCGCCTTCCCCCGGGAAGACAAATCACTCAATGGTGATTTCAATATCCATGTTGATGATCCATCAGATAAGTTCGCTGCTGAGTTTTTGAGCACTACTCCATCTCTGAATCTAATACAACATGGATCAGGGCCAACACACAATTGTGGCCAAAACCTTGATTTGGTTTTTACTTTGGGTCTAAACTTAAATGCTCTTTCTATCGACCACTTATTTGTGTCTGATTATAAGTGCAATATCTTTTGTACTGTTTTTAAGGCTGACATCCATTCCATCAAATGCTCTACCTGTTCTCGCACTCTCAATAACCACTCTTGTTGACAAATTCCGCACTGTCTGCTCTGCAGACCTTAGTATGAATATTTCTTTCTCTGTCCAGACCAATAACTTTGTTAGTTCCTTCAGCATGCTCTTAAACAGAGCTCAACCTTAGAATTGTTTGCTCCTTTTACAAACAAATCCATATTTACCGTTATCATATCCCCTTGGATGAATGAGTGTACGTGGTCTTAAAAGAGAGTGCAGAAAGGCTGAGCGTAGGTGGGAAAAAAAAACTAAGCTAGTGGTTCATTTTACTAACATGAAGGATCTTCTTTCATCTTTCAAACAGAAAGTGAAAGAAGCAAGAGCAGCCTATTTCTCCAATTGGATTAATTCTAATAGGAAAAACCCCAAAACGTTATTTCTCAATTTTTTTCTGTGGATAAGGTCAATAATAATAATAATAATTCTCTAAATATTTACACCCGGGTAAGTAAGCCAATCGCCAAAAACACATTTTACAGTACAGTGCAGCTCAGTCCACCTGGAATCCACTCCAAAACGAAGGATCCCTGGAGGAGAAACAACACCACTGCCAAAATAATACTCCTTCTCTCCGGAGCACAAGTTCAAGCATAGATTTTTCACTTGTTGGACGACAAGCTGTTGCCCCATGTATCCAGCAGCTAATATTAGCCACATAGCATATTGATTTCAGATCATTGTCCGGTTCAGCTAGAGAATAAGTTCCCAGACAGTATTGTGACGCACCTGGCGCCTTGATCCTCTATTATTATGCTGCAGCACATATGAGAAATTCCTATCAAAACAAAGGAATTTGTTTATTTGAATATTCCTTCAAATAAACAACACACCAGAAATTTCTTAATGCATTATATTATCTGGGAATCCAAGTTAACTTATTTAAGTGGCCAAATCATTTCATATATGACTTATGAAAACAAACACCCAGCCGGCGCACCGGAGTGGCAATCTGGCACTTCTCACATGTTGATAATTTAAAAAAAAAGTTCAAATACACACACACACACATATTTATAGTGACTTCATATTTTCAACTACCAATTAAATACAGCCACGAAGATACATGCAAAGTTTCTAAGTGGGCAACAAGTTTAGACAAGTGAACTCTCGTTCGTGTCAGCAATAACAAAGAAAATGTCTCTCTGCCAATCATAATCGACCTGAACTAGACCTGATTTCCCCATGCTAACCCGCTGTAAAACCACAAAGTTAGATAACGTTTAGTTAAGTTAACTAGCCTCAGAGGGGATAAGAATAGGGGGTTGAGAAATTTGAAAAACTATAGGCCTACCAGTGATCACAGTAACGGCTAGAGAAGGGCCACCTAAGCCTTCCCTAAAATGTTGTAATATACAGTGAAGGAAATAATTATATGATCCCTTGCAGATTTTGTAAGTTTGTCCACTGACAAAGAAATGAAAGGTCTATAATTTCAATGGCAGGTTAATTTTAACATTCAGAGATAGAATTAAAAAAAAGAAATCAGGAAAATCACATTATATAAAATATATACATTGATTTGCATTTGATTGAGTGAAATAAGTATTTGATCCCCTAGCACAACATGAGTTAGTACTTGGTGGAGAAACCCTTGTTGGCAAGCACGGAGGTCGGACGTCTCTTGTAGTTGGTTAGCAGGTTTGCGCACATCTCAGGGGGATTTTGGTCCACTCCTCTTTGCATATCCTCTCCAAATCCTTATGGTTTCGAGGCTGTCGTTTGGCAACTAGAAGCTTCAGCTCCCTCCATAGATTTTCTATGGGATTAAGGTCTGGAGACTGGCTAGGCCACTCCATGACCTTAATGTGCTTCTTCCTGAGCCACTTCTTTGTTGCCATGGCAGTGTGTTTTGGGTCATTGTCGTGCTGGAAGATCCACCCACGACCCATTTTCAGTGTCCTGGCTGAGGGAAGGAGGTTGTCGCCCAAGATTTCACGGTACGTCGCCCCGTCCATCCTGCCCTCGATGCGGTGAAGTTGTCCTGTCCCCTTAGCAGAGAAACACCCCCAAAACATAATGTTTCCACCTCCATGCTTGACGGTGGGGATGGTGTTCTTGGGGTCATAGTCAGCATTTCTCTTCCTCCAAACACGGCGAGTCGAGTTGATGCCAAAGAGCTCGATTTTGGTCTCATCTGACCACAGCACCTTCTCCCAAGCATCCTCTGAATCATGCAGGTGTTCATTGGCAAACTTCAGACGGGCCTGTACATGTACCTTCTTGAGCAGGGGGACCTTTCGGGCGCTGCAGGATTTTAATCCATTCCTGCGTAGTGTATTACCAATGGTTTTCTTGGTGACTGTGATCCCAGCTGCCTTGAGATCATTAACAAGCTCCTCCCGTGCAGTTCTGGGCTGCTCCCTCACCTTCCTCATGATCCTCGATACCCCACGAGGAGAGATCTTGCATGGAGCCCCAGACCGAGGGCGATTGATGGTCATTTTGTGTTTCTTCCACTTTCGAATAATTGCACCAACAGTTGTCTCCTTCGCACCGAGCTGCTTGATTATCGCACCGAGCTTGAAATGATCATCCATCATTTTCTTTCCAAACAAACTTAAAAATACACTAATTTTTTATAGATTGAGTATCTCTGTTTTTTGCTATCAACACAGCTGGAGGTGTTATACTAAACCTCAATGATGTGGATTTTGAAAAAGAAAATGAGTAAAGTATTTCATATTTTAATCAATATAGGTAAAGCATCAAGGTACAATCCCAGACTATGGTCATCATTCACCTGCACTGAGGCACATTTTGCCTGACAACACTAAGAATTTGTGGATTACCGTTTGTGTCTAGTATAATTTTGTTTTGTTATTTTGTGCTGACGATGCCTTTTTGAACGCATATATATTAATACCCGGCCTGTGGGAGCCAGAATTCTTGCTAGTTGGTAGGGGATCAAATACTTATTTCACACTATCAAATGCAAATCAATGTATATATTTTAAATAATGTGATTTTCTGGATTTCTTTTTTTATTCTATCTCTGAATGTTAAAATAAACCTACCATTAAAATTATAGACCTTTCATTTCTTTGTCAGTGGACAAACTTACAAAATCTGCAAGGGATCAAATAATTATTTCCTTCTATCTATCTATCTATCTATCTATCTATCTATCTATCTATCTATCTATCTATCTATCTATCTATCTATCTATCTATCTATCTATCTATCTATCTATCTATCTATCTATCTATCTATCTATCTATCTATCTATCTATCTATCTATCTATCTATCTATCTATCTATCTATCTATCTATCTATCTATCTATCTAAACTAACTAACAACATTTTAGGGAAGGCTTAGCCGGCCCTTCTCTAGCCGTTACTGTGATCACTGGTAGGCCTATAGTTTTTATATATATTATATTTAAAAGATTACTGATATAAATTACGTTTTCTAACTGAGACTTTAATTGGCATTGGCTAACGTGACCAAGATTTGTGTTTAAATGTGTGGCCATAGCTGTGCATTAGTGTTTGCACATTGTTCACTATGGTGGGGCAGATTGGCAATTGGGAAGACTCCCGGACCCCAAAAACTGTATTAGTGTGAAAACGAATGCCAACATTTTCCTGCTCGCACCCTACAGGCTCGCATTAACCGCCTCTCTGTCTTGCACTCGATTTCAGCCCCAGCACGTCCCTGCTCCATAGTCATTGAAACATGTATGATAGTTTGGTCAAATATTAACCAGTAGTCAGCCTACTGTGTTGCATTACCAGCTGTGTGTTAGCCTATTGTTTACGTTCACTGCATATATTTGGTGTTATGTACATGACAATGTCCTTTGTGGTAGTTAAAAATCCTTCCCAATCATCAGCCTCACGCACAGACTATGCCAGATATGCTATCTTCAGCAACATGAATCTATATCAAACTGCACGCTCCTATTGCCCTCCTACTGCCCTCAGACGGGTGTGCTCCGTCACTTTATCAAATAGTACTACAACCCTGCAAACAACGCACTAAGCATCTTTCTATAACAGCTCATCTTAGATAGAGATAACAGCTATCCCCAAATCTCGATCTGTGTAGGGAAAGGCTGCTTCTCTGAACTGAATTTGAGGAACTTCCTACTACTCAGACAGAAAAGATGCTGTTAAAGTCAAGGCAGTCGGCTGGCAGGAAGGCAATTTCCGAGATAAACACACGCTCAGGCACAAAATTTGATCCCAAAATCATTAATACCCAGTTTGAGTATTACTCAAACCGATACACCTCTGAAGCGCTAGCTGATACTTCGCTTATCTTTCCTAGATAGACAATCCCAAGCCGTCGTCCAGATAAGCAAATCTATTGAAAGCCCAAATGCTGAAGAGATCACTAAAACAATCAAATCAATGCAAATGGGGTTCCTCTTGGAATTTGTATGTAGGCCTTCCCTCAAAACTTACCCTCATTCTTAATCTAATGTATGTTGGAATCTTATCTAATGGGAAGCTACCCCAGACGCTCGCGCAAACCACAATTTCTATAATGTTCAATAAGACTAAGATCTTCTTGATTATGGTCCTATTGGCCAATCATCCTTCTGTGCTGCTCATACACGATTATTAACCAAGGACCTTTCTTGACGTCTGGAGACTGTTGTTATTATTGACCCTGATCAAACAGGCATTATACCACAGGGGCAATCTTTAATTCTTTAACTTTAATATGCAACGCCTATTTAACATTATATTCGTAGACCATTGAACCCTACAACCTGAAGTTATAATTTCCCTAGATGCCAAAAACACTTGAGTTGAGTGGAACTACTTATTTGCATCGTTAAAGCAAAGTGGGTTTGGCCCGACTTCCTGCACTTGAATAAAACATGTATACTCAGCATCCAAAGCCTCTGTCCACAGTGATAATATCACCACTGGCTACTTAACTCGCCACAGAGAGAACAAGACAAGGCTGCTGTTTATCTCCCTTATAATTTGATTTGGTCATCGAGCCTTTTGCAATAGGTCTGCGCTCTGACGAAAGTATTCTCGGGGTGATGGAGAGAATTGCTCCATAATGTGTTACTCTAAGCAGATCCTTTATATTTCGAACCCCGAAAATGTCATACCTCACTTGTTAGAAGTAATAAGACAGTTTGGGAAATTATCAGGTTATAAATTTAAAGAATACGAAAATCCTACTTTTCCCTATTACCAAGTTAGCAGAGAAAACAAGAGACAATCAGTTTCCATTCAAAGTAGTGCTGAAGAGCTTTACATATCTGGGCATACATCCCCATAACTTTACCCCATTACTAGCACCTGACTGCACTAAGGTAGAATGAACCTATTTACCCATTTCTTTAGCAGGGCACAATAACACTTAAAATGACTGTACTACCAAGATTCTTACACTTGTTCCACACGATCCCCATTTTTCTACCAAAGCCATTTTAAAATAACTGGATTAGTCTAGTAAGATATATCTAGCAAGCCAGCCTCCCGACCTGACCTATATTGTTTTCAAGTTCTAAACCCAAAAACTCATATTGCAAATCCCAATGAAAATTCCTTTAGAATCTAGAACCAATTCAGAAGACAACAAATCAGCTAGGGAACAGGATTTGGGGGTAGAACAATTGCACCAGATATGGGAAGACAGCACAGCATGCATCCTTACCCTGCTCTCTGTATAAGACATGGGCAAATACAGTTAAAAGTCCTTCACCGACTGTATTTTTCAAATGTTCAAATGCTAGATTAGCTCAAATATATCCTACTGTAAATCCTAAATGTCCTAGATGCCACAATAGTTCCATATTGACTTTGGAAAGGATGGGTGGGGATTGGGGAGGAGGGATTTGAATGGGAAATGTCATCTGCATACCAGTTCCTAACCCAATTCTCTAAAAGAAAAAACGTAAATAAAGTTTCAAAAAAATAAGTAACTGAAGGATATGGCCATTTCCAAGCGAAAATGGAAAAACTACGATCTCGGTAATTAGGGAAACATATTAAAGGTGCAGTATGTAGTTCTAGAGAATTGTGAGGAAAAAAAAATTAAGAATTTTAACCACAACACCCAAATTATGCCAACCTCCTGAGTCTTTGGTCCCTCCGATCCCTCTCAATGGCCCCTCCCACACATGCCCACTCTAACTTCATGAGCTTGAGTGTGCATGTGAAGTGATTGACCAGCAGCAGCTGGTAGCCGTGCCTCCATGGAAAAAACTCTCCCGATTAATTCGGTTCAGGCGGTAGTCCCTACATTTTTGAAAAGCTGAATACATGGCCCAGGGCGCTCATATAAAGCGCACCTTCACTCTGAGCATTTGATTTAATGATATCATTCAGGATATATGTAATAATCATAAAAGATTTATAAAAATTAAATTTTTTGCTAGAAATTCAAACGTACACACTACAGTTGTAATTGAAGCATCCGAGTCAACAAACTGTTGGAACTAAGTGTGCTATAAATACAAAAGTTATAATTCGGTTTGTCTGCAAAGTCTGTGAGCATCTAGATCAGGGGTGGGGAATTTCAAGATTTCAAAAAATAACCAGTATCATACATCGACGTTCAAGATTTGCTATGATAAAGGCTTCAGCTAAATTCCTATAATGATATTTACCAACATAATATGAATTTGTCTAATTTGCCACTCGCCAACTTGGTTTTCTAAATTTAGAACTGTTAATCTAGGTGGAGAAAACTTTTGAAAAAAAAAAATTTGAGAAAAATGCTCACAGCGGCAACCTACGTCTTTCTAAAAAGCAATGCAAATCTTAATGCATTTCCCCAAGATAGAAAACTCTTCTGCGCTTACATAGTCTGTAGAATCCCAACAATGGCAGGTTATTGTATTTAGCAATACATTTTTTGAATAATTCTCTGTTACAGGATATGCATACCTATGTTTCATATATAAAAATGTTGAATGCCCACTCAAGTAAAGCTTTGGCATCCTTTTTGAAACACGTTTGATACCCTGTAGCTCAAATTAAGGTATTATACGGTATGCACGATCATAATCATTTTGTGATTTTGAGAAAATACCATATCAAAATAATGATCTAAATGGTGGCAATAAGCTTCAATCATTTATTTGGTCAATTGTAAGTCTTAAAACCTTAAAAATATAGGATTTATTAAAGTGAAGAGGTTTTGCAAAGTTAAATATGTTGACAAGGCAGGGTGGGGGCTCAACATTGCGAGACCCTCAGGCAGGCTGTGAGCTGAGGATTTCTGAATGTTAAGGCATTGAGTTAAACAAATCACATTGATAATTGTATATAAAAAAGCATGAAATGTAATTTATACAAAAAGTTAGAAGAATTTGATGCATTTTCATATGATCTACATTTATTATTTGAATCATTTTAGATTTTTTTTTTCATTGTTTGGTGGCCCACCTGCAGTATCACCCACAGTTTGGGAACCGCTGATGTAGACATTTAAGTACAAATCATTTAAACACACAAGCGTTATTAAGTATTATTATTAATAATAACAATAATAGAGGATGGCCCACAAGCGGGCCACTACGTGCTAAGAGGTTTGTGTAATATTGTAGTTATCAAAATGAAAGCTGTGAAAAAAGTTTGAGTTAAGATGACTAATTTGTTTTTGTTTATTAGAGAAAAATTATTTAAAGTCAAGATTGCATTAATGGTGTTCAAGTGAACATCAGCATACCTGTTAATATCATCAATGTGCTGCTGCAAGACAAAGGGCTTCTCCGCATCCAGAGCACTCTGTAAGCCAAAAACATTATGTCACTGAAGAAAAGTATACTAAGGGCCTGATTTACTAAGATCTCAAATAGCACATACTAAATTGCACGTTCGTTCCATCAGATTGCACGAAAACATTGCACCTGTTTGGCGAGTGATCAACTAAGAGTAATTATGTAAATGACGTGATGCAAACAGCGATATTTAAAGGAGGGGTTTGTTTGTTTCAGTGACTCTAGCCTTGGATAATTTTGACGCAAAACAGAATGCAAAAGGAAAATTATATTTCATGGAAAAGGCCAATAAGCTGATGAGCTACAGCAAAGAAATATAAATAGGCCTGTACCAAAAAAGTGAGATTATCAGTAAGGACGTCAATGCTAGGGGGAAAAATAAAAAGATCGACAGACGAAATTGAGAGAAGATGCTGAGATTTTAGCCGCAGAACAGAATTGTCACACTCCTGAGATCAGCGTCACCAGAGTACTGATCAGCTGCACCTGTTTCCAATCACCATCATCTCTTTATTGTACTCACCTGTTTGCCATTAGCTCACCTGCATTTAAACCCCTCTGTTTCATCTAGCCTTCAGGCAGTGTTATTTGGTATGGACAGAAGTGCAGATGCTACACCTACGGTCCCGTCCGTTTCCACTTGTTACTTGGGTTTTGACCCTATGCTTTGACTCACAAGGTTATGACTTTGCCTTTCTAATTAAATACTTGGTTTTGATTTAACCTGCGCCTGTGTTGCTACAATGGAACCGTTACAAGAATACACATTGGCTTATAATAAAAGGTTGGCTATAGTGGTGGTGCAGATCACCCTCACGGTTTGGCACGCATATGAAGCACGGATTAATTGCAACGTTTAACCATCAATACAGTTTTTCTGCCACTGTTACTTTTGGAACTAAAAGTTCCCTAAATCTCTAAGAGACGTGTGTTTACGTGAATGGGGCATATTGAATCCCAACAAATATAGCCTATTTGGGATGCACGCATTGCATAAAGTGAAAAGACGGCTAGAGGAGGAGCAGAAAAACTTGAAAAGCCCCCGCATCTTTTAAGTCGCATGTATGGGAGCATTTTGGCTTCCCTGTAAACTATAATGATGAGGGAAAAGGGGTGGTGGAAAAATAGATAGCTTACAGTTTGTAGGCATTGTGCCACGGGAAAGTCTATGAGAGGGGAATACATTGATCACGGCCACACATTTGAAGCGATGTCAGCAGTGTGTCAGCGACGGGATCCAAGAGACAAGAACAACTTATCACAGAGGTATTGCAATCCTTTGCTGCAGAATCAGATTGGGATAAAGCTATTACCAAATCTATTGGGATGTTTATCGCTGCAGACATGAGGCCATACTACGTTTCGGAAAACAACGGGTTTAAAAATACGGTGAAAGTGCGTGAGCCACGCCCCCTTTTTTCCTGATCCCAAAAGCCACCAGTCGGCTAATAGCCGACTAGAGGAGGGGGACAATGGCGTCAATAGCTACAAACCTGCTAAGCTAGATAGGCGATGTGTGAATAATTTTTGCCTCAAAAATGTTAACACTGGGGGGAAAACACGTTCTCAACATATTCCCTGGTTTTCCCTGCGTCTCTATCACCATAACACACGGAGCCATCTCGAACGTTCGCATCTGATTAGTACGTTCTAGTAGTACGACTTCAGTCATACTAAATTTTACACGCAATCGGTTCTCTGGTAACTACTTTCAGTGTTTGCAAATATCATTGCAGGTGCTAAATGTACCTATTTGCATCTCTCCTCCCAGTATTTTGCACTCTCAAGTAGAAACACCCATTATTGAGCTAATTGACCAATTTGAAAGAGGCAATCCTTGATGCACCTTGTTAGTAGATCAGCTTGAACATTTTTTTTTTGTGGCTGGTATGACGTTATCAAATGTTTTTGCTGACGCAAACCTTTAGTAAATCAGGGCCAAAGAGCTGAATTGCAACGCTTTCTTACTTACCTGTTTCTGATAGGAATCCAGCAGTCGGGAGACATCTTCAATGGTGGGGGACCTTAAATCTACCAGTGCCCTTTCAAGGGCTGCTACCTGTGATGAGAGTATAATTATGATTTAGAATTTCTAGTTGACAATGGAGATTTTTGGCGGCCCACCACGCTAAATTTGCTATATATTGCATTATTCAGTATGTTGTCACAATACTCAGAATATCGCAAAATGTAAAAAATCGCAATACTATAGTATTGTGACTCAAGTATCGTGATAATATCCTATTGTCGGGCCTCTGGTCATTCCTACCCCTAATTGCTACCATGCATTGGTCGAAACTGAAGTCAGTGTCAAAACTCTTCAGTCAGTGAAACAGAAGTCTTGCGTGGGCCAAACTGAATCATTTTTCATTGATTTCACACAAAATGCATTGACTGACCACATTCTCCAAAATCCATTCCACTCTTTTCTCATTCATACTCCACCATCTGCAAAACACTATAACGTGATAAGCAGGATAGTTTTTCAAATGCTAAAAGTTTTAAAAACTGTCAAAATCATATTCAAAACAGAATCATGGCAAATGCCGTGCATTTCTGCACTTACCATATTGAAAAATATAGAACATCGTAGTCAAATATTTTTACAATTAAATACCAATAGAATTTAAATTAAATACTAATCATTCCAATCACAGTAGATTGCAATTACAGCTGAAAGCCTACCCAGGTCAGGTGTACGGTGTCCATTTTAGGACACGTTTTCAGTCTCGTTTGTACTTGGTTCATTCTCATCAAAACTTGCTTCCATTCTCATTGAAAGTTTGCATCAATATCATCAGGACATGTTAGCAAAGTCAGTCTAACCAAAAGTTGATGTTGATCTCATATGAGTTTGAGTCAATCTCATCAAGACTTCGTAGTAAAAGTCAGTCTAACCAAAAGTTTGTCTAGATCCCACAAGAAGTTTGAGTCGATCTCATCAGGACTTGATAATAATGTCAGTTTAACAAAAAGTTGTATTAATGCTCACCACAAGTCGGCGTCAGTCTCATCAAGACTTCGTATTAAAGTCAGTCTACCCAAAAGTTGTGCTCGATCTCACAAGAACTTCGCCTCGATCTCATAAGGACTTGATAATAATGTCAGTCTAACCAAAAGTTTGTCAATCTCACGACAATTTAGATTTTTTAAAATTATTTTATTCACTTGAATGTTAACGGTACAACAACAGACAGCACTTTTCTGGGAGGAAGTACTATATCGGCCCCAATGACGGGAGACGGCTATAAACAAGTTATTCTTCGTGAAAGCAACAAACATGCAAATAAAATATTTAGTTTTTAAATGCTTTGAAATGTTGTATCTTTTCCAAACACCGTGTTGTTGTAACGCAGCAGGTTTTAACGTGCTGTTTGTGAAGTAAGGTAAAGTAGGTAGCTAGTTACGTTAGCCTAGTGACCTAGTAGCTAGCCAGCTGCTACAATTAGGCACAACTTAATTTAATATTGTTTAAGGCAGAAAATACATAGCACCGGTATTTTCCTGTGAACACGACTATTTTATGTATCTGTTTACTATGTATTTATGCTATGGCTCTCAAAATTATCACTGTGGCGATTGCTGGGTCTCTAAGCCTGACTACTGTGACCTTTGTATGCGGCAGGGGTACGGACCATGAGTGCCGCCAGCACGTTAAATGAGTTGTAAAACATTGCATTATTAATGCCCTTAATCTAATAAACGTATGTTACTTGGGAGTGTTACGGTAAAGATTCTAATACTAGGTAAATCCAGTAAAGTAACCCAACATTTTACATCAACGCCGACTTGTAGTGAAAATGAATACAACTTTTTGTTAAACTGACATTGTTATCAAGTCCTTATGAGATCGAGGCGAAGTTCTTGTGAGATCGAAAACAACTTTTGGTTAGACTGACTTCATTACGAAGTCTTGATGAGACTGACGGCGACTTGTGGTGAGAATGAATACAACTTTTTGTTAAACTGACATTATTATCAAGTCCTGATGAGATCGACTCGAACTTCTTGTGAGATCGAGACAAACTTTTGGTTAGACTGACTTTTTACTACGAAGTCTTGATGAGATTGACTCAAACTCCTTGAGATAAACATCAACTTTTGGTTAGACTATCCTGATGAAATTGATGCAAACTTTTAACGAGAATGAAAGCAAGTTTTCATGAGAATGAACCAAGTACAGACAAGACTGAAAAAGTGTCCTAAAATGGACTCCGTACAGGTGTTCTGTTTTTAGTGTCGTTACCAGACAAAAGGGGACAGCTTCGGAATGATTTTGTTTGAAAAGATGGATCGAGGAAAACTGGTTGCAGGGGAACGAAAAGTGGCAGGGAGAGGGAGACCACAAGCGGTGGTCTCTGATGAGATAAGGGTCACAATTGACTCTGAGAGGCTGGTTTCAGGGTCCAACAGTTCAGCATCAATTTGCATACATTTCTTTTGTATTTTCAACTTTTTTCAAGTTACAGTAATTACCATATACAAAGATCTAGAAAAAATAAATTATATTGAAGCAAATTACTACATTTCAGACTCATTCTTGTTACATAGATTTTAGTACAGTCAAACTGAAATGGTGTTATTCTCCTTCTATAAATGAAATACTGATTTGTGAAAAAGCACTTCAAGATAAAAGTTCAGCTTTTATGTGATGCTCCCTGTTAGTGTTTTGAAGGTCAGTGTGAGCGATAACTATGCTTTCTCAGTGAGAATTGGTGTCAGTGTTATGGTCGCACAAGCTTATTTTGAGACATGTATGAAGTGTTTTCGTGGCTCGAGTGAGTTTTGTTCGGGCAAGATGCATGTTGGTAATGTAGAGTTTTGGCTTTAGTACTTTCCGACGCTTTACACTGATCAGCCACAACATTAAAACCACAGGTGAAGTGAATAACATTGTTTGTCTCGTTACACTCCCAGACATTTCTGTGGGTGGCCTCTTTTCCTTGTGCCCTCCTTGGGGCTTCCATTTCAGGGCTAATCGGGTGATGTTTGTGTCCAGTTTCCTGAGGGTGTGTCCAATCCAACTCTACTTTCTCCTTTGAAGGCAATGGGATCCTGGCTTGTTTTTTTCCACAGGTCCACTGTGAAGGTTCTAGGCACAGAGTCGGCACACAAAGGGATTGCGGGTAACTTTCGCTCTTTTATTCAAAGTTCTGCAATGAAGTTCCCAAGGATAGGCTGTATGGCTCTTGCTCTGCTCCCGGCATCCGCCTCTCTCTCCACCATAGCTCTCGCCATCATCCTCCTACTGCAATGAAACAGACACCTTTTAGATCAGTCCTCTGACCAATCACCAGATTGAACACACCTGCTGCAACCCGATGACCTGTCAGAGGAACGCTTCTTCACCACCACGGGCCTCTACTGGACGCAACCCTCACATCCACGTAGCTTACTTTATCTCTCTACCAGGTGTTAATGAATGCAGCCTGTTGGTTGTGTGTTTTGTTCTCCATGTCTCCTGCGTTGTGTTTGGTTGGTGTGGTTTGGTTGGTGTTAATAAGGGAAAGTTCTGTTGGAAGTACAGTATAATCCATACTAAGAGACACTTCTTGACAAATCTTTACCTAGCACAGTAGGAAAATCCCTGCTGTAACATGTATTTGCAACAGCAACAATTAAGTTTGTAGTTTCATATTAGTTTGGAAATTCTCTAGCCTAGCTCAGCAGGGGGAATTTTGCTATAAGCTATCTGAAAATGCCTAAGGGAAATTACTGTTTAGATCTTGAACTGTTCAACCATCGTGAGTGATACAAAACATGTAAACATCACCATGTGGTGCCATATCACAATGTCATTGATAATTGTCCCAACACTAATTGATACCAGTGTGAAACAAGTCAAAATATTACATATCATGTATTATATTACAGTATATATTGAGTAGAGTTCCCTGGAGCAGGCCAAAAACGTAACTTCGACGTGTGTGCACACACACACACACACACACACACACACCCCGAAGAGGTACACATCTAAAAAAACAACTGAGGAATTCGACACTGACAGCTAAATTTAGAGCAGAGCAATATTCAAACGACTACTATGAGTCAGGAAAACAACTATTCTGTAAGTTTTGCCAACATTCCATTGACTGGACCCGTAAGAATACATGCGATGACCACCTGCAATCAAAATCTCACATCAAAAATCGAGAGGCAGCGTTCTAGCAAGTGCTCATCACGGCAACAAACTCTTAGAAGTGCAACCACATCGACAGATGCAAGACGTGAGTCTGTTGAGGACTTTGTGGCTGTATGTGCGGAGTCAGATGTTCCATTGAAATGAAAAAGCTACGTCCGTTTCTGGTTAAGCATTGTAATTGTATTTTCTTGTTTTCTTATTAAATTGTTGAAATTTGATTCATCCACAACATGATTACACTCTCTTTCTGATGACAAAAGGTGCAAAAACACAGAATTCGGAAAAATTCTAACGGAAAACACAGAATTCAGAAAAATTCAGACGGAAAACAAGGAATTGGGGAAAAAATGTAATGGAATCTGGAAAAAACGGATCTCATAGGGCCCTATCTAAGATAACTTGGGTGTGCTGATTCCAAATCTGGCCTCAGATTTTCCCAGCATGTCAGGATTTCAAAACACGACATGCACCCGATAACTGCCTATTCATTATTTCACGGCTATAAAAGTACACAGAACATGTTTGGTCAAGGAGAAGAAACTGCTGATCTCATCCAAAATATTGTACACATCTGGACATTAACTTAAATGCACACACAAAACATCTCAAGACTGTCAAAAAGTATTTCAGGCCTTTGGTTTTTCACTTGTGATAGTCATTGGTTTCTCAGTGGAGAAACCAGCAGTAATCCCCCATCATAGGGGGACTCATCATAGGGTCTAACCGTCCCCTGGTAACGTGTTTCCGTAACAGAAATGTGCTGGTAAAACTTCTCTCTTTGTTCATCACTGACATTCCCCAGATTTGATAGGGACAAAATCTAGGTGAGAATGTAGGAAATGCATTTTCAGGGACATTCTACTGCCCATTAGTCGGTAGGCTTCCAGCATGTTTGTCACAAGTTGAACATAGTTGTCAGCCCTGTTATTCCCTAGAAAGTTCTGAACAACCTGTACAAATGCTTCCCAGGCTGACCATTGAAGAGGTGATACAGGTTTAATACAGAAAACAGAATCAATCAATCAATCAATCAATCAATTCACAAATCTGAGGACCCATAAAAAAACACAGCTTTAAGTTTGGCATCTGTTAGTAGGCTACTGATCCAAACTTTTCTTTCAGGTACTGGAAGGTGGAAGCCATCTCCATTGTGGGTCATTGCTTTAACAGAATTTTTCATCAATCCAAGTTTAACGTGTAGGGGTGGAATAAACACTTTCAATGGATCAATCAATGGTACATGCTCCACATTGTACCATTCCACAGGGAATTCAGCTCTAGCATGACAGTCTGTTAGTTGGTAATGATTCTTGTCATCATGGCTAATCATATTAGTTTCCCAGTAGCAAAATGTATGTTGACCAGTGTAATTGGTCCTTAGACTATGCTAAAAAAAAGTTGGTGATATGGTCCTCACAATCAACAGCAAGTCAATCTGTTCCTCTGCCAAGGTCAGAATGAATGGTGTGGTCCTGGATTCCATCCTTTCCATGGAACCTCATATTAAAACTGTCACCAAGTCTGGGTTTTTCCACCTGAGAAACACCTCTAGACTCAGACCATCACTCCGAGAAGCTGTTTCTGAAACACTTCTCCACTCTCGTCAACTCATGCCTGGTCAATTGCAGTGGAGTCCTACTCAAGGCATCAATTAGCAAGTAAAGCCTACATTAAAAGTATGTCTCTTGAAAATAGGCTAAATGAAGATGAAGTCTGAAATAAAACTGTTGCGGATTGGGATTAAAAGGATTTCCTAATGTACAACGTCATCCGTCATAGCAAACTTAACGAATCAAATGGATACACATCACAAATAGATGTGGTTTTAGTCTTAGTTGGTGAAGTCCTATTATTATTATTATATTAAATAGCACATTATTATTGCTATTTAACATTGGGGAAGTAAGACTACAAGGTTTGGCATAGAAATACTGTCACACTATGAAATCATTTAGTTTTTTTCTTTTTTCTTTTTTTTCGGTTGCGCAAATTCTTTGAAAATAGGCTCCGCTACTTTTGCTAAGTTAAAGCATTAAGTTCTACCTGCCCACGGTGCAGAACATTGGATCTATTCCGTCCACCTTTTCATGTCCTAACCGTTTAAAAAATGTCCTGTCCAAACCATTCATGGTTTTCTTTTTTTGCCTGTCCCGTCTTCTATTTCTTTTGGAGCTTGACAGTTCTCTGTCGTCTTGCTGGTCTCGGCTGCAGTACTTGCACCATCACTTTAAAATAAACTAGCCTAGGGATGTTTGAGTTGTCTTTGACATTTCGGAGAAGTGCTAATAATATTGTGTTAATAATGATGGTATACTTTTGCAAATTATGATAACGTGAGGCGAGCAAAAGTGCAAGGCTTTGCTATAGAGATGGGATGTGCTCAGCACGCTATAGGCTTTTCATCTTGTGCAACAGTGGAGGTAAAACCAAACTTGCATAATATAAGTTGACATATTTTATAGGTGACACAATATTAGGCAATTTAATATGGTATTAATACATTTATTTATTTATTTGGCATATCTCCAACCGGACATTTTGACCATTGATATTTTCAGCTGCCAGACAAGTACACCTGCTGGCTAACGTAAACCCTGCCCTGGGTAGGCTCCAATACGTAAAACCTTCAGCTGCAAGGTATCTCACTGGTACAAAACCCTGGCTACATATCATTCCCACTGTCACATCTGCATTGGCTCCCCATCAACTCCCACATCTCATTCAAAATACTACTTTCAACATGTGCTGTTTTTCTCTGTATGAATCAAAACATGTCAGGTAATTTACCTTCTCGCCGTACATTGTGTGACAGCAGCGCCAGTGCCAACTTCAAACAATAAAACTACAAATGGACTAATCTCTTTACAAATGTTGCACCAGGCTTTGCGAGCTTGCATCCAAACACGACTGGTCCAACATATTTTGGCATGAAGTTTTGATTTCAAAATGATTAAAGGGTTGAACTACTAATGATAAAATCTCTCCATCATTACTAAAGGTGTCTCTTTTCTCCTGTTTCTCCACTACTACTACAACAGCAGAGCTATACACTTCAAGTGAATACTTGTGATTCATTTGGACATGTTTCTTTTAGTATTTTGTGCAATCATGACGAGCAGCACAAAATATGTTGGACCAGTCGTGTTTGGATGCAAGCTTGCAAAGCCTGGCACAACATTTCTAAAGAGACTGTAGTCCATTTGTCGTTTTATTGATTGAAGTTGGCACTGGCGCTGCTGTCACACGATGACGTAATGACGTGGCTCTCTTGCCCGTGGAAAATCAAACAATTAGTGGATGATTTGCAAGTTGAATAAACTGTGAGCCGGCTCTAGCACCAGCCCCGAACCTCCAACAGGTTTTTGTTGTTTAATTCTTGTTAGTGGAAAATGGAGACTTTCAGAGTCATTTATTGCACAGACTTGAGCCGAGGCTTTTGAAGGCATTTCGGAGTCGGGTCTGTACCATTGCCGAGTCAAAACAGCCCTTTGAGTCAAGTCAATTGACCTGAGTCATTACAACTCTGAGAGAAGGTTTTTCAAAGTTTAGACTTTAGAATGTTGACATGGCAGTATAGGGGCTCAACATTCCGAGACCCTCAGGCAGGCTGTGAGTTGATTTCGTGTTAAGGCAGGATTGTGGAGAAGTGGAAAGAAAGCATAAGATCTTACAAAAATCATTTAAAGTCTTTCTTTTATTTCCCCCATTTGC